>OX384034.1:11650000-12250000 GCA_947534325.1 Agonum fuliginosum
GCAAAAGTCGAAGTTGGTCAGCAGAGAACAGCAAAATGTACCGACTGATCAAGAGAAAGGAACATCTACTAGGAGTAATAAATGCTGCAAGAATTCTCTATAAATTTAATTCTTTTTTCCCTGCTGTTCAAACGTTAACCGTACGCTTCTTCTGCGTCTAATAAAACTTCATGTCGTTTCGCCCTATAGGATAAATTATTATTTTTATCTATATCTATATACCGATACAGTCTGAAATGGTAGTTACAAATCTTTGGTCCACACGCTTCCTCCTTAACTTTTGCACCATGTACGCGTACCCATACACAATGCTTTATCTAATTATATATTATTGTTATTGTACTACTTTGTTAATATTAACTGATAAATAAATATTTTGTACTTAATGCAATGATTTATTATTTCTTTCATAAATTTTAATAATTTAAATAGGTAAATAATTCGCATGGGATTCATATACGCCTGCTATTATCCTCACTACTTGAATTAGTTCATAGTGCCGCGTATAGATGGCGCCAAAATCAACATGATAAATTCAAAATAGCAGGCTCGTGTCTCTTCTTCATACTGTTTTTGTTCTGTGGTATTCGTTGAGTTTTCGTCTGAGTGATAAGCTGAAATACATCGTTTAACGTGATACATCAGTGTGAAATTTTTGTTAATTTTTAACCATGGGTAAAAAGAAGAAAGGAAAATCAGCAGAGAAGAAACCACTAGGAGTTGATATTCTTACGGAAGTTGACAAGACGTTCTATGAATTGCAAATCACAGATCTTAACAGAAAATTAGCACGCCAAAGAACTTTCACCGCAGAATTAGAAGAGAAAAATATACAATTAGAACAACAATATAACAAACTAGATGATGACAGGGGTGACGTCATCATTTATTTAAAAAGATCTTTGCAAGAAAAACAAAATGAAGTATCAGAACTTCAAGAAAGGCTAACCGCAATCCAAGAAGCTAAAGAATCTGAAGCAACTGAATTTGTTGACAAAATGGCAGACATGGAAACCGAATATAAACAAATGCGCGAACAACTTACATCTGAAACTAAACTTTTAACCGGTAAGTTAAATGCTTTAGAAGAGTTTCGCATTCAAAGAGATGAACTTATGCAAAGATACGAGGAACAAGAAAAGAATATAGAAGAACAGGAGATACGTCAAAGAAGAGTTTTGTACGACATTGAGAAAAAGTTCATCTTAGGTAAAGATGCTATTAAAAAAGAAATGGAAAAGCAGCTGTTTGAACTGGGTGCAAGTTTCGAAAAAGCCAATGATTTACGTATTGCTGCAACAACTCAAAGAGCTATCCGTGAAAATATTGTTATAAACAATGAACTTAATAAATTAATAGCTACAAATGGGCGTTTAGAAAAAGCCAACCAAGAATATTACAGCAAAAACAAAGATCTCCAAAGATTATGCGATCTGTATACCACTGAACGTAATAAAGCGTTAAGCGACTCGCGAATACAAAAAGGTGTTATTAACCAGTTAACTAAAGAACACGAAAAATTAACAGAGACATTACAAAATAATGTAGCCATAATTGAATTCGGTAAAGAACAGGAAAGAAATCTTAGAGAATGTTTAAAACACGAAAAGACTTTACAACATAAAATACAATTATTAGAACAGAATCTTCATGCTACTCGCTGCCAGGAAATTGCTCTTAAAACAGAAATAACAAACGCTACTGCTTACTGTTATAGATATCGTGGACTTATGTTAGAAGCGAGTTCTGTGATCATGTCAGCCATGATGATCCAGGCTTCACCAGACTTGCCCGAAGCTGAAAAGATATATAAAAGAGAAAGTTTATTATCAAATCTTTTAAATTTGTTAACTGCAGCTAAAGATGATGTTATACCTATAAGTAGAGCAGAAACAGTCCCATCTATGGCAGCAACTTATGCCAAAGGAGATTTAGGATTTATACCCAAAATCCATACCGAAAAACGTCCACCACCAATGAGATTCAATATGGACTCACAGGTTGGCCACAGTTTCGAGGAACTCTTAAAAGCTCGTGCAGAACAAACCGAATCAAGCATGGAATTACTAGAATTCGTTGAAGAAGAACTGTTAGAAGAAGAAATAGAAGAATCTCTGACGCCTGGATCAGAAAAACTCAGTGCGGGTGGTGAAGGAGCTTCAGACGAATCCGCCAAGGTGACACCTCCCACTTCTGATGAGGAAATACTTGCGGATGAAGCTGGCAGTAAGTCAACAGTATATGTCGAGGGCGAAGGTCACGATACAGAGATACACGGAGAGTTTGAAGAGGCTGATGCTGCACATGAAACTCTATCGCAAGCTACAGAAGGCATGGACGATAGTTTAGTAGGAGGTGAAGGTAATGATGGTTCTGTTGCCGCAGAAAGTCCAGATGGTGGAGAAGATGCAGAAGGATAACTTTTTGGATATTTGATTGCGAAATTCTTAAAGTGTATCATGTTAGGGCAAATATAAAATTAGTATCTATTATAAAAGTTTATTTTGCTTTTTACAAATTTACAATATCATACATAAGTACCTACTACTACATACTGGGTGGAACATCATACATATGTGCATGTGTACATAGGCGATTAGCATTGCATTTTTAAAATTTGACAAAGATGTCAGATTTATTTTGTATTAATTATAAAAAGATTTAAATAAATGTTATAAAGCATAAAAGTCTGCATTTTATATATAATAAACAAAATTAAATTAATAAAATACAAAATAAATCTGACATCTAGTTACCATAGAAATGTAAGTTTAATTTGAAAATATCGAATTTAAAATTACATAATATTGTTCATTAAAATTAAATGTGAAGGAAATTTTAGTTGCATCTGGTGTGAAATAATTTTACCTTTCGATTGATACCTTTACCATATTTCCACGTAGAAATGGGGAGCAGGAATCTACATAAATGTAAAATGCAATGCTAATCGCCTATGTACGTACACATGTATGGTGTTCCACCCGGTATAATATTTACAATATAAATTGATATTATTTGTTGAGAGGTGTGAAACAGAATCCACGAAGAAGTAATATATGATTATTCATTACATAATAATAATTAACATTAAACAGTGTATTAGTGGAGTGATCTTGAGTAAACATGTTATATGAAGGTAGGTTTGGCGTCAGAAGACATTTCGTCACAATGTTACAGTCCTTGGAAGATTTGGTTTGTATCTCCACCAACGACGTATCATGGGTAAAAAGCGCGGACATCTTTTATTGTAAGTTTAATTTTTGTGCAGATATTAAATTTTTCATTAATATGATCGATTTTCGTTTGTTTTGTGTTTGTTATCCTTTTATCTCTATTATATCTTCATTAACTTGATTAAGTTAGTACTATTTGATTTATTCAAAAAATTATTATTTTCAAAGAACTGCTGTGATAAATATGCTTTTATAGGACTACCATTTTTGTATTGTTACATATTTTTGATGTAAAAATTACAATTTAAGTAATTATTGCATAATGATACGTCTCTGGTGAAAAAACAAATACAATATTAAGTATAAATATTCAACTGCTGATTCGTGTACCTATTCCAAATTTTAAATTTGACTGAAGCTATTTTCAAACTTTATTAAATAAAAATGAATTTGATAAAACACATCATAAATTGGTTGTTTGTATAACTTTGTAACGAAACGTTTATATAAACATAAATTTTATTTACAAATTTGAATGTAAGTACTATTAAAAATTTCTATTCGGAACATTTTATAGTACTACCATGATTTGGTACTTTACAAAAAAAACTTAAAACTTTGAGTAGGTTTACAGTAGCACATTATAATGCTGTTTACAGATCAAGAAGAATTTTTCAAAAAATGTAATTTAATTTTCCACGTTTCTTAAAGAGAATATTTCTACTGCCACTGGTTTGATAATCATTTTTACCTTCCGCTTACCTGTAAAGGAAGGTATTGGAATCATGTAAAAAATCGGGTGGTGCATTTTTAGTGGATGAGCACGAATTAGGGTCCTTACAACTCATTTTTGATAGTTTCACGATGATGTCTGTGTGTATGTGTGTGTATGTGGTCAAGGGGTGTTAGTCGCATATTATATATATTTAACATTTGTATATAAATTGGAAGAGCTCCCTAGATTTTGGTACAAATATCTTCATCGGAAGTGATATTTTTTGAAGATTGAAAAGGTTAATTGTCAAAATTGTATATAAATTTGGAAAAATATAGTATTTATTTGTAATGAGAATAAGAGGAAAAGTTATTTGCAACTTACGTTATAAAAAAATTGTCTTTATCTGGTAGCATTAAAGAACTGCAGTAAAATTTAAAAAATAAATTTATCAAATAAAATGTTGATATCTTGTAATCCATGATCGGTTGATTTTTGTTTCTGCGTAAAAAATATTGACAGGTGAGACGGGTGACAAGTTGGCATACTAGCGCTATATAAATCCTAAGTAAGATATTAAATGTAGTAATTGAACGGAGAATGGCTTCAACACAGCAGAGTTTTCCTGTGAATTAATCTTTTTATTCAGGTGATGCAAATTTCTGTGTTTGAATATTTGAGATTTTTATTTGTATATTTTAAATGGGCACCGGATTGTACGTATACATTTCTGTTTAAAGTCTAGATATGGCGGAAGGTTGTGTGATGGACACGTCAGATTTTTAACATACTTATTCTTATTACTGATAAAGTTTTATAATCAGTAAATATCTCAATTTATTTATGTTGATTAATTTTTTTTCTAATACTCGTAGTTCATTATGCGAGTCGTCCAGTGCAAAAAATGATCCTGTTAGTAAATTGTACATAAATTATAATTTCTTAATAATAGTTATTTATGTATCAATGTTTATGCTCATCCGAGGGCGACATGTTTACAAGCCCAAGGGCCTCTGGCCCGAGAGTCTGTAAATCGCCCGAGGGCTATAAACATCTATGATGCCCGTGGTGCATACAATATTTTATGTCTTACTATTTTATTTAAAATATTGCGCGCGACATTTCGCTTTGACGTTTCGAATTTTGTTAATATTTTTGGTATCCTAGTAACAGACAGAAAATATATTAATTTCAGAAGAAAAACATTAGTGATATCTCAATATTACCATGGCAATTTCTTAATGCCCTAGGGTATTATGTAGTATATAACATACCTCGTATCCATGACATAATTAAACAATTACATACTAGGAAGACATAAAATATTTTATCCTTAATCAACACATTAAACTGTAAACACCCTTAACGTTAAGTAATGATACACGATACACTCCGTATATAAAAAAGTAGAGGAAAGCCAACTACATTTTATACCGGGTGTAGACTTTTTTTAATATAGGAAATAACAATGTTAAAATTTTTATTTCTCTTTTTTTACCTATTGATTTTAGAGCAAGGGTGTAAGTACAAAAGTGAAATTTTAAAAAGAAAAAGTCTACACCCGGTATATAAATTATTTATTGTCATATGGATTAGGTATTATTATATCAATTTAGAATAATAATAATTTTATTAAGGAATATAATTCGTGAAGAAAATCCTGAGTTGTTAACGATTTAATAATCTTAGCGTCACAATATAGACCGGCAACTCATGACAGGTGATGGTCTCCGATTTCATACGCAGCATGTCTTTTGGAGGATAGAATATTGACCCTATGACAACAAAGATAAGTGGGTATTAAACTCTTGCACGCTTTCCGGTCATATGGAAAATTGTATTTTTCCACTTGCACAAAAATTGGGTGTTTTACTCTGATTTAATAATGCATGCCCTTTTATCAAAAAAAACTTAAACACATTTAAAATCTTAAAAATTATAGGCATGCGATTTGCAGGATCCCAAAGGGCTCAAACGGTTACGTGCTCTTGTAATAAAAACATCTGAGGTGGACACCACATGACTTCCTTGTACGCCTATTAAACTATTCATTGAAAGATATGGTTGGTATGGAACTGATCGGCCCTCAAACTTACTAGGATGATTATGTTATATTATACAGCTATTTATCTCGTAAATACTCTATAAATATGTTGCTAACAATAATTTATAATATAAATTTTTATGATTTTTCTATTTTAAAATACTACTGCTACTATACTCACAAATATATTTTTGTCATTTTATTTAAACTGCAGAAGAAGATACAAAACATATTTTACTATTGTCACTTGTCATAATCATTTAAATTTTACGTAGTAACAAATGTTAATTGGTCATGGACTACAAGATACCGAAATACTAAATTATAAATATATACTTTAAGTATTCTTATAAAATACCGATTGTAGATAATAATCACATAATCTTACATTTAAAATAAAAAAATTGTCTTAAATTAAAAATTTATCGAAAGATTTTAAAAATGTACTACTTCCCGTTTGTAGATTGAAACCAAAAACTTTTAATTGTTTAAACTATAGGTACCTACATCGTATTTCCAGGTAGCATCAGTTAAAGTCACTTTTGTTTCTAGTATTGTAACTTTTAAAAGAGACAGAAGTAGGTTTAAGTTTGATTTCAGCTGGTAATTTATTAAAAATATCAGTTTGGCTCCAATTAACAAATTCAAATGTTGCTATCTGGAAATACGATGTAGGTATAGTTTAAACAATTAAAAGTTTATGTTGAAGGCTTCTCTTGGAACTATTACAGCTGCCCAAATATGTTATATTAGTCAAGAATAATACAGTTAAATTGATTCCCTATGTTCGATTTTAAAAAGAACGCTCTAATACATTGCTGTCAAATTCGTAACCATGGATATGAAAAGTCCTATGTTTCATGTTAAAATAAATTCACGGTATATATATATATATATATATATATATATATATATATATATATATATATATATATATATATATATATATATATATATACTGCTCAAAACAATTAAAGGGTCAAGATTTTTTTTATATAAAATAATGGTTGCAAGATATCAGGAACACCTATATTAAGAATTTAAGTTGCCTTATGTATTGTTTAAGTATCTGAACTAGTTTGATCTGTTTGTCTTATGTCCTTATTTATTCTTACTGCTATGAATAAAAAATGAGCGAAACTGGAATGAAATTTGCTCTATTTCGATATTTTGTTAAGCATTTAATAAAGTATAGCAGTTAAGTATCAGTGAAATTTTATGAAATGGATCAAAACAAAGGCCACCGAAGATATTTAGCAGAAGTTCAGATGTCTAAAGCAATAATTTTGCTACAGAAGGACGAAAACAGCGATATGCAGCTCGACGTCTAGGAGTTAGACAATCAGTTATCTGGATGGCATGGAAGAGACACTAGGAGACCGTGTTATAACTAGACGTACTTTGCAAGTCCGAGGAAGAACAATAACTACCAATAAAGACAGATTTTTAAGATTCCAAGGCCTACTTAAGCGGTTCGCTACAGCTCGAGAGCTACAAAATGAGCTCTCTCGAGCAAATGATCAAAGAATTTTTGATCAGACCGTACGAAATAGGCTTTTTGAGGGACATTTATCTTCTAGAATTCCTGCTAAAGTACCTTCATTAACCAAAAAGCATAAAAGAGCCCGAATTCTGTATGCACGGCAACATCGAATATAGCAACTGAGACACTCGAGTGCTGCACTTTTAACTGATGAATTAAAATTCAATTTATACAAGCTTAATAGACCTCTTCGAGTCTGAAGAAGAACAAATGAGCACTACAACCAACACAATATGCTGCCACATGTACCTTTTGGCGGAGGTTCAGTTATGGTCTGGGGTGGAATACCCATCAGTGTTAAAACCGAACTTATCATCACTCGAAACGGCACTTTGACTGCACGGCGCTATGTAGATGATGTTCTAAATGTTCATGTACAACCGCTTGCTCTTTTAGCGTCGAACAGACGTGACAGGTTTATCTTAATTCAAGATGGAGCCCGCGCGCATTTAGCTAGACTAGTCACACGGTACCTTGTGGACAACAATTTTGAAAAAATGGAATGGCCAGCATGTAGCCCTGACCTCAATCATATTGAACACCTATGAGAGCAACTTGGACAACGCATCAAAAGTCGAGTTAACCCGCTTTAGACGATACGGGAACTGAAAGATTATCTAGTGGAGTTATGGCAAGAGATTCCACAAGAAAACAAATGCAGGTTTATCCGCAGCATGCCACATCGCTACCAAGCTGTATTTAATGCTAACGGAGGTAATACACCTTATTAAAGTTGTAAATAAGAAATAAATCTAATAAAAATTTACTAAATGTTCAATTTTTACACTTTATTTTTCGCAGGTTTTCGTTCTGACTGATCATGTTCAGTGTTAGGTATTAATTGAAATTGAAATTTAATAAAATTGTTTAAATAAAGGTTTAAGGTATCTATAAATCAATGTTCATATTAATTCTATGTTTGAGAAAAAAGTTATTCAAAAAAGAAATCTTGACCCTTTAATTGTTTTGAGCAGTGTATATATATATATATATACAGAGAGTTTTTTTTATAAGTAAACATAGGGCATGTCATTACCATAGTTACAGTGTTACAGAATGACAGCAATGCATTAGAGCGTTTTTTTTATCATTAAACATAGGGATAATAATTAACATACGAAAATAAATATGAAATATAAGTTAAAGAAATGATAAATTATTTATTTATGTTTTCCACACTTAAGAACTAGGGAGATACATTAAACTAATGAGAATTTAAGAACTAGGTAGACACTTAAAAAATAATGTGTACAATGGTGACAGAATGAATGTTGAACAATTAAAAAATCGAATTAGTGCTGCTTCCAAAATATTACTCCCCAGCAAATGCTATAAATTATTTTTATAATCGTTTAGGATATTGTTTAGAAGATAATGGTTCCAATTTTGAGCATTTAATTCGTTTAAAAAAATTCTCATTAGCTTAATGTAGGTATCTACCTAGTTCTTAAGTGTAGAAAATATAAATAAATAATTTATCATTTCTTTAATTTATATTTATTTTAGTATGTAATTATCCCTATGTTTACTGATAAAAAAGACGCTCCAATACATTGCTGTCATTCTGTAACACTGTAACTATGGTAATGACCTGCCCTATGTTTACTAATAAAAAAATCTGACGTGGCCATCACACAACCTTCCGCCATATCTAGACTTTAAACAGAAATGTATACGTGCAATCCGGTGCCCATTTAAAATATACAAATAAAAATCTCAAATATTCAAACACAGAAATTTGCATCACCTGAATAAAAAGATTCATTCACAGGAAAACTCTGCTGTGTTGAAGCCATCCTCCGTTCAATTACTACATTTAATATCTTACTTAGGACTTATATAGCGCTAGTATGACAACTTGTCACCCGTCTCACCTGTCAATATTTTTTACGCAGAAACAAAAATCAACCGATCATGGATTACAAGATATCAACGTTTTATTTGATAAATTTATTTTTTAAATTTTACTGCAGTTCTTTAATGCTACCAGATAAAGACAATTTTTTTATAACGTAAGTTGCAAATAACTTTTCCTCTTATTCTCATTACAAATAAATACTATATTTTTCCAAATTTATATACAATTTTGACAATTAACCTTTTCAATCTTCAAAAAATATCACTTCCGATGAAGATATTTGTACCAAAATCTAGGGAGCTCTTCCAATTTATATACAAATGTTAAATACCAAATATCAAAATTTTCGGGTAATTCGTATTTGAGTTATGCGACTAACAACCTGTGACCACACACACACACACACACACACACATACACACACACACATACACACAGACATCATCGTGAAACTATCAAAAATGAGTTGTAAGGACCCTAATTCGTGCTCATCCACTAAAAATTCACCACCCGATTTTTTGCATGATTCCAATACCTTCCTTTACAGGTAAGCGGAAGGTAAAAAACTCCCGGTATATATATATATATATATATATATATATATATATATATATATATATATATATATATATATATATATATATATATATATATATATATAAGGGGTATTATATTTATCACATGACTTACTACTGAGCATAGAACAAAAAGAATTTTTGAAAATTTCGCAAAAAAGGGTAACTTATGGTGGGATTCTGAGCATTATCTTAAAATTCTATAAACTTATAGATCTATAAGTTATAGAAAATCCGTAACTGACAGTCTTATAGAATTCGCTAAAATGGTATTCTGACTGCATGTCTATAACTTTTGACATCTGTAAATATTTCTTATAGAATCTTAAAAACAGTATTACCAATAGTTCCATACTATTATTTTTGTAACATGTAAAAATAATGAATTAATTAATGATTATACAAATTTGACACAATGAAATACACATGACACGTGCTGATAAAATTCGAGAATATATTTCGAAAATATGAGGTAAAACATAATATGCTACATAATTAAAGATTTTTTTAGTGAAGAATTCAAAATACAGCAAACACAATAATTAATTAATTTATTTATAGATAAAGTAAAATAAAAATTATTATTATAGTTTTCAAGCTATACCTATAATACTTCAAACTCGATGAAAAATATATCTAGAGAATAAATTAAATGCAATAGGGGATAGTGCAAGAACCTTGTAAACTACTACTACCTACTGATAATATTTTATCAGAGATTTTAATTAATCAAACTATGTTTAAAATAATCATTGTCATTCATATTGAATGAATTCAGTTGAACTCCTAAATTTTACTGTATTATTTCCAAGCGATTTCCAATCATGATGATATTTTTATAAACTATGAAGCAAATTTTTAAAAATATATAACATTCTATACACACATATTTCTCAGCAATAATGTTCTTCTGATAATTGGTTTGAAATTGTAAAATTTGCTAGTTATGATTCATTTTTCAATATTTCAGACACATGTCAATATTTTCATAACGTACTTATGGTGAGGCAGTAGCTGTCTATAAATTTATAGAAATCTATAAGATATTTATAGAAATCTGTAAGCTATAGGTTTGCCCAGAATAGCATTTTTTAAGATCGGTCTATAAGTTACTATAGATACGCTTATAGAAGTTATAGAACTGCCTAGAATTCCAATATTAATCTACTACAATACAACAAGAAATTCTTCACACAACGTCTGATAATTGTCTGATAATGCTACTTAAGTGGTATCCCTAATTTTGCGAATTTTGGAAAAATTATTTTTGTTCCACGTTGAACATGTCATATAATATAATATTACCCTTTAATTTTTCCCCCGAAGTACGAGTATATAGAAATAGCCTTATCAATAATATTTACAATTATTTATTATCAACAATATTTAGTGTTACATATTTATCCTTTTAGTATTAGTAGGGTTAAGATGATTTCATGTTACTTTTAATACAGATAAATATTGGTTTAAATAAAAATTTGGTGTAAACATTGTAATTACTAATTATATATTATAAATTAATTATACATAGTTTATATATTTATCTAAAATATATTAATGCATTAACAAAACGTATGCACTGCTAAACAAAAAATAAGTAGGTAAATGACGGTAAACGATTTATAAAATTTAAAAATAGCTACGTATATTATATTATCTTATTGCAACATTATTACTATAACTACATAATAAGTAAATTATGTACATAATAAAATATGAATAAAATACTTAGTTTGTAAACAACGCAAAATATCTGAACGTTAGAGGTAACAAACACATCTACGATACTATGCACGATGCACCACGCTATGCACGTAACTTAACTTCAGTCTACAAACTACAAACTTGTAGCATCACGCCGCAAACCTTTAACTAGAATTTGTAGTGTTATAAATTACACAGAATAGTGTTAACATTATTTTTTTAACTTAACTACAGTGTTAATTTAACGCATTATTTTTAGTTGAAACGTCAAGTTTAACATAAAATAATGTATAAATGTGTAAAATGTGTTCTTTAGAAAATAAACTACACGTTGTACTGTTATTATGATACAGTGGACACCACGGTCAAAGAAGATTAGGTTGTACGACACCTATCCGTTTACACTCAATCTATGCGGTCAGAATGAAGACCTTTAGATAGATGTCTCTGTTGTATCATCGAAGACTAGGTTTCCATAGTGCGCGTGAAAATAAGTTGTTGTTATACTTGATTTCAAAACTAAACGGAGCAATCTGAAGTTGGAATGCTAAAACTGATCGTTTTTGACTGGCTGATGTAACACCAGTTTTACACCACACAAACTTTGTAATGTAAACAAACGAATGTTCTCCATCTTGTCTCGTCAGCTGTTGTCAGTGACTGTACCGAGTTTGCCCTCCGATAGGTTAAATTTAATTTTGCTGCCAAAAAAATCTAGTGATATTTTTCTCGTATTTACACAATGTAAATACGGCTCAGCGAGACAACTTCAAATTGTTTCGTTTAGTTTAGAAATCAAGTATAGTAATGATTTAAATCATTTAAACTCTGTATAGACCAGGCGCGGACTGGGACTATCAAACCGGACCGGTGATTGCACCGGACGCTTATATGGCCAGTCCGCTCTATATAGGAGCTGCCTCTAGTGATACACCAGCGCCACCCAACGGAGGGTATGGTGGTGATCAGCGAAATTTTATTAGTTGATTAATCTAATCTTCTTTGACCATGGTTGAGACTATATTTTTTAACTCTTAAACAGCCACACTAATATGGTGTCGTATTTAACACCAAAATTTCAACACAATTAAAGGTGATAAATATTAACACCAGAATTTCATCGTTACATACATATTTACCATTCTATTTTACCACTCCAACTTTTACCACAGCATTTTTACCACCATACTTTGTTACCGCTATCCTGTTTTACCGTTAACCCATTTTTTACCACTCAATTTTTACCACTCCAACTTTTACCTCTGCATTTGCACCACTATACTTTTTACCGCTATTTCATTCTACCACTAATACATTTTTACCACTCCGTTTTTACCATTACAACTTTTACCACCATACTTTTTTACCGCTTTTCCGTTTTACCATTAATAGTTTGTGGGGCTAGTACGGTTTTGTTAGTGTAGTAAATACCAAAACCGAGTTTGTGGGGCTCTAGTACGGTTTTGTTAGCTTTGTTAGTGTAGCAAATACCAAAACCGAGTTTGGGGGGTCTAGTACGGTTTTGTTAGCTTTGTTAGTGTAGTAAAAACAAAAACCAAGTTTGTGGGGTCTAGTACTAGTCTAAGAGCCAGCGACAAAAATAGTTACGTCATTTGATATCGACAATTATTAGCCTTATTGTACTCTCCTAATACTTATGATAATTGATCCGGAAGTCTGGCTACCGTCCAGCGGTGGATGCGGACGCCCAAAGTGGTAAAAAATATCAATACCAAAACGGGATTAGATATCGGCTGATTCTTTGTGAGGTGGTAGGAAATTATGTGTTGTATTCGTACTTTAGGAAGGAAAAGAAGAAATTAATTTCTTTTTGCTAAGTGAATCCTACTTATGGCCCAATAAATCATTTAGAACATCAATTTCAAATCTGTCAAATGTCGAAGTGACGGCATAAATATTTTTGTTTTGTTTAATTTTACATGGCAGTCTAAAACTAGCCTAAATTGTAAATTTTTATTTCATGTTTATTTCGTGAAAGAAATCTATATGAAGAACAAATTTAAGCTTATTCAATGCAGTTTCTTATTCTGAACATCTTTTGTATTTACACTTTTGCTCTAAAATCAGTAGGTAAAAACTATATAAATTAAACAAAACAAAAATATTTATTCCGTCACTTCGACAGTTGACAGATTTGAAATTGATAAAAAGGGACGGTGGTAAAAAATGGATTGGTAAAAGTATAATGTTGGTAAAAAATGGATTGATAAAAGAATTACGGTGGTAAAAAATGGACGGTGGTAAATAGGGATTGGTAAATATGGGGGCAAATCGAATTTCATATATTTACCTCTCGTCTCATATTTTATATAGTCTAGGCAACGAATACCAAATAGCGGAAATAATTCATGTAGAAGCCAATTTTGGCACAGTTGTAGGGGAAGGTGTCCTTAACAACATACTAAAAGTACTGAGGGGTGGGGTGGAGCTAAGGGTGGGGAAGGTCTCTAAAGGTCCCTTTTTTCAGTTTTTCGCCTCTAGCGAAAAAATGTGCATACTTATATTAAATTAATCTATACATAAAATTCCCTACAAAATGGTTCTATACACTTTTTCGCTAGGATCAATACTTAAGGAGATATGGAGGAAAGAAAATGGAAAATTAAAAAGAAACAGTTGTTATTGTTAAAAATGAAATAATTCGTGTTAACGGATGTATCTTGAACATTAATTTTTGTCCGTGTTGTAGTATTGGATTCCTTAGACATTTTTATGTAAGATACATTTTATTATTTTTTTTAAAGGCCTCTAATAATCCGAAATTTAATTATTTTCTCCGAGAGAAAATTGTAAATTTTTAGAATTTTAAAAGTTTCTTGTGTTTTATTAGAGGCCTTTAAAAAAATAGTACAATGTATCTTACATAAAAATATCTGAGAAATCCAATGCCGCAAACCGGAAGTCGATATCTTTATCCGTTCAGAAACTGGAATTGATTAAACACAAGAAACTATAAGAATTTTAAAATTTTATAATTTTGTCTTGGAGAAAATCATTAAATTTCGGCTTATAAAAGGCCCTTCAAAAAAAATAGTACAAAAGTAGTTTTCCTGTAATAAATTGGTACGTTATTTATTTATGACAATTCCACTCATAGTTTTTCATCCAATCAAAACACAGTATTTTGCTGAATTGTACCAATCACAGACGAACTACAATGACAATTGAATGAAAATTGTCAGTGTAATTTTCACTAGTGAAAATTGCCGCGAAGCATTTTTTTGGAATAAATAACATAATTCGAGAAATTGTCAAGCCGAATACCATACGTGACTATGATTTTTTGGTAATTTTTGCCGTCTGGTCACTCCTGCTTATTGCTTTAGAAAATTATTTTCGACGCAACAAGAAGTCGTGACCAGACGGCAAAAGTTGCCGGAAAAACCATAGTCACTAATGGTATTATATATGACAATTTTTGCAATTAAAAATAAAAGAAAATATAATTATCTATGGGTACAGTTAATTTTAAATACAATAAAATTATAAAATAAAGTACAATTAATATTCTAAATTTGTTTCTACACAAAATTTGAATTATTATGACTGTGACAGTACAATTGATATCTTTTGTTTGCATCTTGGTTTACATTAGGCATTTTTTATTCAGCTAACTAGGTTACTTGTGGTTAACACAGTGGTTAGTGTGATACGTCATAGTAACATTTTCGAATGAAATCGCTTCGGTTACATCATTGGTTACCTCTTGTTTGTCAAATATGAAGATATTTGTTAATAGTTCGTGATTAACTTTAATTGTTTTGAAAATGGAAGAGATAAAATTTAAAAAAAATTAAATTAAATTCATCCATAAGCATAATAGGATCGCTGAATGAATGTTTTCTCGACATCATAGTTAAAGGACCAAAATACTAAAAAAAATATAATGATTTTTACTGAGTACCTACATAAATTTGTTTCACATTCAATAAATACCAATACTTATCAATATTTAGAACATTAATATCTCCTTGATTAATAATAAGTGTTCAAAACAATCATGACACTGACACAACTGACACTTACAAATGAGAAAAAGGTGAACATAGTAACTATACAGCAAACCGTGCTACACACCACGGTCAGATATTTGCTGTAACTACAATAAACCAGGTTACGTCGTGACGTCATTAAATTGTGAATAAAATATGGTTATCATGTAACTATAAGTAACCATAGATGTAACCGGAGTGAATAAAAAATGCCTATTATCGTTTGTACATATTACATGAACATGAAACTATTAAAATGTAAGTAAAACCATTTATTAGAATAATAGATTAATATTTTGGGTACTTATTATAAAATTTTACACTTTCTGGTGAATCAAAAATAATAATTTTATTATTTTTCCGGTGATTTATACGACACCATTTCAAAGGTTATCTACACATGATTTGTTAATATATCATAAACTTTTTCTTAAAGGGTAACGCAGTGGAGACAGAAAAATGCGGCGGCTCAAATGACGCATTGCCTGGCACAGACTGGGACTGCATGTACAGCGGTGACTCTGGCGGCAGTCTAGCAGCTCCTGGAGACATTTCCCCCGCAGACCGACCCGAAGTCCTTGCTGAGGTGGGCCCCGGCTGTCGCTGTGGATGTGTCGTCCATCTAGGCCTCGCTAAACCTCGCAGGCTTCTTGCTACGTCATCGCATAGTTGTCCTGGCAGAACCTTCTGGCTTATACAGGTAACTTATTTCATTTTTAAATTGTTTCTTTCTAAAAATTTAAAGTACAAACATAATATTATTTCGCACTCTCAGTACATTACTGTGTTAACTCAAAATCAAGGATTTAAGAGAAAATGATGTTGAATGTTATGGTAGACTCACAGGAGGGCTTACATAAATCATGAGTTTGTCTTGCGGTGTTTATTATAATACAGGGCTTTAAAAAATATAGTAAGCAAATCATACTAGTAATATATATTTAAGTTGATAATTTATTTATTAAAGCAAATATTAAATTTTTTTTGACTTAGGTACTATACTTGATTTCTAAACTAAACGGAGCAATCTGAAGTGGAATGCTAAAACTGATCGTTTTTGATTGGCTGATGTTTCTCCATGTTTCTCCATCTTGTCTCGTCAGCTGTTGTCACTGTCAGTGACTGTACCGTGTTTGCCCGCTGATAGGGTAAATTTAATTTTGCCGTCAAAAAAATCTAGTGATATTTTTCTCGTATTTACACAGTGTAAATACGGCTCAGCGAGGCAACTTCAGATTGCTCCGTTTAGTTTAGAAATCAAGTATACAGGTTGGTGGAGGTAAAATGCGAACATAGGGAATATACATGACAATCGAACTTTCATGCCAGGTATCTTAATATATTTTGTAGTCGTGTCACAAAACGAAGTAAGTAATATGAATTTGTGTGGCAAAAAGAGTAATCAATAACAAAAATAATAGTAAAATCTAAAAGTGCATGTAAACTTTCTTGTTCTGCTCGTATATATACATTATTATGCAAAGAAAATATTTTAAAGAAAATAAAAATTTCAATAATAGTATGACAGGTAGGCTTTGACATTGACAGTACTTATTCCACGTATATCAAGATGCCTAGCATGATAACTCCATTGTCATATATTTCCCTATGTTCGCATTTCACCTCCACCAACCTGTACAATGTTCTGAGAGTGCGATTTGTTAAAATTAAAAATATTCTAGTTGACATGGCACACCGGTTTCAGAGTTTACGTATCGTAACATACTAGTAAAATTGAAATTTTATGTCGTACTTTATTATTTTTATGGCTATCTTCAATGTACCAATATAAATTTAACATATCTTTAATGTTTAAGCGGGACAGCACAAATACCTTAACATAATCAAAAATATACCTACTTATTACATTAGCGGTATTAAATAAATTACAGACAGAAACAAATCTAAAGACAAAAAAATCTGACGTGGACACCACATGACTTCCTTGTACGCCTTGTGTGTTCATACTTTTCTTAATAACTAAAATGTAGAATAATATAAAAAATTCTTTTAACTTATTATACTAGTATACTCACAAATATATTTTAGTCATTTTATTTAAACTGCAGAAGAAGATATAAAGCATATTTTACTATTGTCACTGTCATGTCATAATCATTTAAATTTTACGTAGTAACAAATGTTAATCGATCATGGACTACAAGATACCGAAATACTAAATTATAAATATATACTTTAATTATTCCTAAATGATACCAGATACAAAAATATTTATAAAATACCGATTGTAGGTAATAATCACATAATCTTTCATTTAAAATTAAAAAATTTGTCTTAAATTAAATATTTATCGAAATATTTGAAAAAAGTACTACTTCCGGTTTGTAGATTGAAACCAAAAATAGGAGGTGCACAACTAGATGCTATAACAGTCCTAAATACAAAATTTCAACTTTCTACGTCTAACCGTATTTGAGTTATGCGACACACATACGTCCGTACGTACATACATACGTACGCACGTACGCACGCACGTACGTACAGACATCACGACGAAACTAGTCATAATGGATTCAGAAAAGGTCAAAACGGATATTTCCATCAAAATCTGAAAACCGAAATTTTTCGCGATTACAATACTTCCTTATTACTCCGTACAAGGAAGTAAAAAGTACAAAATTATTTGGTAATAGCTACGAAAATTTAATTAATCTTACCAAATTTATACAGAGCTTATTAGAAATATCTACCTTCCTTTATCTGAACAATAATTATTATTATGTAAAAATGAAACTTTTAAGAAAAACGGTGTTTCCAATGTTTTCATTTTCACCCTGCAGAACTACTATTGGCTATGCTACTATACAGGTTGTGATGGAGGTGAAATTGAGTTATCATACTAGGCATCTTGATATACGTGGATTACTGTCAATGTCAAAGTAGCTATCATATTATTAAAATTTTTATTTTACCCGTGGAATAATTCCTTGGCCAGATAGGTCTTCGGATTTAGCTCCTCAAGATTTTTTCTTTTGGTGTTATATTAAATCTAAAATTTATTGTTTTAAAGAAGAAAGAGTAAAAGACCTGGATGAAATTAAAATTTTAGATGCATTTGCAACAATTACGCCACAAATGTTAAATAATGTTAGAACTGGATTTTACAATTGTACTATTACTAGTTACTGTTTGGCAGAGGAAAGAAATTTGTTTGAATATTTATTGTAAATTCTAGGTTTATAATTTATTTAACAATTAAAATAAATGTGTTCCTGCTTTATTTTCGTAATAAGTAATTACTTTTACTATACTAACATTCAACATGCACATTTAGATTTTTTATTCATTACTCATAGCGTTTTCCACTTGCTGTAAACGAGTGTGCACTCGGGGCAAAGTGTAACGTCAGGCACTGAACAGTGCACACTAAGTGGAAGACGTAAGCAATGTTTAGTGCAGTTGCCTATTTGTCAATTGATATAACTACATAACCTTAAAATAATTAATAGTGTATTATCTAGACAGGAAGCATACTTTCAGTACCCTGAAATGAAAATCAATGCAGAATATTTCAAGGTACTACCATATAGTAGAGAACAAAACATCACAGTATTTTTCGTACTTAACATAGGTAGTACATATATTATTTCTTTTTATTTCTTCCATGATGGATTTGTACACAGGAAAGTTGTCTAAATCTTCCTTTTAAAATTCCAAAACTCGGGTTCTACTAAATTTGTAGTTATTTACAACATTAATAATTCATTATTTTTGGTCTTTTTGTTTTCTCGTAATTCGCAAAAACTTCTTCTAGACTTCTAGATGTTCTTGAATTACGAAAATAATTGGTAAACTTTTGACATTACTCGTCGCCATATTTGCACTAGAACTGTTGCACTTGCTCCTAGTCAGTAAAACTGAGTGCGCACTCAACTTGCCCTAAGTGCAATTTTATAGCGTTTTCCACTTGCTGTAAACGAGTGTGCACTCAGAGCAACGTGTGACGTCATGCACTGAACTAGTGATGACCTGGGTTTATTTTCAGTGCGCACTAAGTGGAAGACGTAAGCAATGTTTAGTGCAGTTGCCTATCTGTCAATTGCTATAACTACATAACCTTAAAATAATTAATAGTGTATTATCTAGACAGGTAGCATACTCTCAGTACCCTGAAATGAAAATCAATGCAGCATATTTCAAGGTACTACCATATAGTAGAACAAAACATCACAGTATTTTACGTACTTAACATAGGTAGTACATATATTATTTCTTTTTATTTCTCCCATGATGGAATTGTACCTAACCTACACAGAAAGTTGTCTAAATCTTCCTTTTAAAATTCCAAAATTCGTGTTCTACTAAATTTGTAGTTATTTACAACATTAATAAAATTCATTATTTTTAGTCTTTTTGTTTTCTCGTAATTCGCAAAAACTTCTTCTAGACTTCTTGAAGTTCTTGAATTACGAAAATAATTGGTAAACTTTTGACATTACTCGTCGCCATATTTGCACTAGAACTGTTGCACTTGCTCCTATAGTCAGTGCAACTGAGTGCGCACTCAACTTGCCCTAAGTGCAATTTTCAATGCAAGTGGAAAACGTAACACTAAAAAAGTGCGTACTGAAAGTACAAGTGGAAATCGCTGCTCGAATTCAGTGCAGCACTAGTGCGCACCAAGTGCACAAGTGGAAAACGCTATCGCTTTGTCATACAAATTCACATTACCTACTTCGTTTTGTGACACTACTACAAAATATATCAAGATACCTGGCATGCCTGGCATGTTCGCATTTCGCCTCCACCAACCTGTATGTTCCGTGGAAAAGTTGTAGTACCCACGGTAGTACCTATAGTACCTACTAATTTTTTGTCAAACGAATATTATGTAGTGCCATTACGATTTTGGAATAATAATTGATCATCATGTTTTTTGATACCTACTTACTTTCAGTTACCGTGCTTTCAGTAAAGCAGAAGTAAAATGAAAAGCACCAATTAAATGATTTTGAAGTTAAACTGTAATTTTTTGACATTTTAAGATTAGGATGGCGACGGTGAGCCTAGAGTTCAGTATGCTAATGAAATCACATCGAGGCGGCGAAGATATAATCAAAACCACATTATTAGAACGAAGCGGTACGGTCAATCATTTATGACATTTTTATGATTACTCTGTACTTTAGGATTTAAGGGATTAATTATTCTGATTTAACTTAAGGTAAAAATAAAAATATTTTATACGAAAAACACTTGCTTAAATATTCGTTACTGCTGAAATACAGTGTAGTTCAGCTTCAGCATTCATAATTTATACGATGCAATAAAAAGTAAACGACGGCATCAATTATTTTAACCTCCAATTCTTATCAGATTCAGATTGAAGTGTCAAATCGTAAAGAAGTCCTTTCGAAACAAAAGCAAAACTTTTTTATGACTGGTACACTTCGATTCATAAAATTTTTATAACTCATTTTCACAATTTGAACCATACTGTTCTAGGTATTTTATACTTTAATCAATACTGGCGTAACGAAGAAAGATTTAGGACTCGATAACAATTTCATTCTCTGCTTACCGATGAACTTTACTTGTTTTAATCTTTAACTAAAACTTCAAAAAGAAATTTATTTCGGTAATTAGATAAAACTTTTTAAAAAATTTAACGTATCGAATTGTATTAAAGAAATTCGTGTGGTTGGTGACCGCACCAGATTTTTACCTCCCGTCTCATTCTATAAGGGAGGTATTGCGATGGGTCAAAATTTTCTGCCTATGTATGTTTTTGGTGTGCTGAACACTAATTTAAATTTTGTCACCTTCTAACTTTCCTGCTTCAAAAGTTATAAGCGAAAAACCTTGAAAATATCGAGGTTTTCTCTGCATTTCCTTGTATTTTGTATAAGGTTAAACTTAAAAAATCTGATGTGGCCAGCACAAGACCTCCCGCCTCTTTTTACTACTATACAAATATATAGGTACTTACAAATATATTTTAGTCATTTAGTCAACTGTAGAACTGTAGATGCAGATATAAATTCGGATATACATGATGTATCACTATTGGCACTGTCACTCTGACACTGAGATTGCGTAGTGAACATACAGCATATGAATTGATAGGAATACACAACACAGGAAAACATTGAAACATAGAACCAATTCAGAGATAGCATAGCGTTACTATAGTAATGACAATTTATTATTATGACAGTTGTCAAATATTGAGATTTGTGAACGAATTCATTTGTATTTACTCGTTATATTTAAATAAACAGTTCAATGTTCAATTTAATATCTATTGTGTTTCTACAGTTAATTACAACCACGGCGCAGTCGCGGTAGATGTGGTTTAACAAAGAGTACTCACAGCGTACCTGTCCGAACATAGTAAAACGTAAGAAACACAGCTTCGAAATAAAATATGGCCAATTCCCATGTTGTGCTGTGCTATGCTGTGCTATGTCTGTATTCTATGAATCAATGCATGCATTCCCGTATGTTCATTTTCTATGTTTCGCTGTGCTATGCAATGCTGTGTACACTACGCAATCTCTGAATCCAGCTTCATGGTTCATGGACAACAATAAAATATACACACTCTAAATTATAAATAATAATTTAGAACAATTTACAAAATGCTAAAAATTGTAGATATTAATATATAATCTTTCATTTAAAATAAAAATATTGCGATATATTAATTATTTATTAAAATATTTAAGAAAAATACTACTTCCGGTTTGAGGATTGCTTCCAAAAATAACTGGGTTTTTAAGATTTGTATTACGATTACGACGTTATATATACAAAATTTGATTGTTAAATTTTGTAACTTACATACACAAACAGACATCATCTCGAAAATACTTTTATTTGTATTCTATGGAACCGAAAACGTGCTTTTCCACTAAAAACTCACACTCAAAAATTTTGACCCATCAGATTTTCCTTCCATATATACTTACGCAATGTTTTTTAAAGATGAATAGCTTTTGATAACATAAATGATCTATTTCTAGTTATTTAAAGTAAAACCGTAATTTTATCTTTTGGTACAAAAACAACTGTTATTACTTCCTTGAAGTACAGTTCATGAAACACAAGAAATACGAAAAAACGCTAGAATTTCTCAACTTTCTCTTGGAGAAAATCTTCAAATTTTATCTTAAGTAATGCCCTCATAAGTTTTTAAAATAATGTACTTCATAGAAAAATGTTCGGAGCATTCAGTGCAAAAAAGCAGGGGTCGTTATTTTTATCAGTTTATAAATAACATTAATTTTTGTGTGAGAAGACGAAATTTCGACTTTTTAAAAATGATTTAAATATTCGAAATACATTTTAGCGATTTTCTCGAAAACTGTGCCACTTACGACCTTTTCTGTAGAGAATTTAGTGCTCTATAATTATGTGTTTTTTTCGCGTATCATTAACCAATTACACGATTAATGTAAAAAACCAAAAACAGTGACACATTTTGCTACGCTACGGACTTAGCACACAACGTAGGGCCGGGGACTTTTGGTATAATCATCACCAAAGACCTCCAAACACATCCCATAAATAAAATCTTTAGGATCAAAAAGTCTGTCTACAAACCGTTCTTTGACTAGACTAGTATACGCATTTGTGTTTAGAAGTCTAGATATGGCGGGAGGTTGTGTGCTGGCCACATCAGATTTTTTGTTATGTACATAATTTTCAACATTTCGGAAGCACTAGTTTAGACAGTTCAAACATAATTAAAAAATTCTCTGTCCTGAAGGTAGGTACCTACTTACATTAAAGTGTACCTATATCAACCTAAATAATTAATTGAATGAATATGATGCGAAAATTAAAAGTGTTTGCAAGAAAATTGTGAACCGCCTAGAGAGACAGACGGGACAGACAGACCACATAAAACGAAAGGTAAATTCAGAGATTTCATAAACATCTAAATATTTAAGCGCCACCTGCATTTATTTTTCATATTATTTCCTCTCGTTTCGCTTTCACTTTAATCTCTGAAATTCGCATGCAGCTGTTGACCACGAACGAAAGCAGGACCACTACGACCGCGTCTTTTCATGTCAGCTCAGCTCTTATTTTTCTTTTCACGTGAAATGTTTTCTAAAGGTTCAATCTCGACCCTTCTGTGCAACTAGCCAATTAGGTTATTGTTCGAATTTTGTTTGTATTTAAATGGAAGGTTTTGTTGATGTTGATTTAATTTTGAACGCAATCACACGGATACAAATAGATTACTGCGTGTTTGTGTAATTAATACATTAAAAATTTGGCCAATGGAATTAATTTATGTTGCCAATACCACGCACTGTTTCGATTTTGTTTACAATGTTTTTTATCTGATGCAAAATAATAAAATCAGATTGTTGTGTAATGGTTATTTACTTTACAAGTGGGCAAAGTAAGGAATTACCCACGAGGGAAATCTTAACTCACGAGGCCGAGGGCTGAGTGAGATAATTTTCTCAAGTGGGTCAGTCCTTTTTTCCCACCTGTGAAGTATAACGTTTTATCCAACACCTCTCTTAATAACTGCTTAAATATTTTAAAAATATTAAGTTTCAACCTAAAACATCGTTTCTATGGTGACTTCCAACAAGCAAAGTCCACAAGTGGATATAATTTTGATCAAAGCCACTAGTGGGCAATCTTTTACTTTGCTTGTTTAAAACCACCATTAGTACAGGATCCAAGCGCGTCTATCGTGTCAAAAAATTGTCGAACGTCCCAAGAAAAGGTGAATCGATAAAATCTATATATCCCGATTCAGAATTTTCTGCTCTATCGATTTCCAGAGGGTTGAATTCTATTTTGGTCTGGGCCAACCCCTAAATTGCAATTTTCACCCTTTTTGAGAAATTAAAATTTTTGCGTAATTTTATTCTTATCTTGTAATATCTCGTCAACTATTGGAGATATAGAGTTCAAATTTTGACCAGAGGTAGGTTTAAGTATCTTGTTTGATAATATTTTATTGAAACCAATAAATTGTTCATAACAATTGAGATAATAAATTAATTACGCCGTAGGGCAAATTTTGTGTAGTGGAAAATGTCGTCTGCTGCAAAATCGCGTACGGTTGAGAATTGTGGTATACATTGAGCGAGTGAAAGTTTAAGGAAGGTTCAAAATTATTTTTAGTGAAGAAATCACGGCTTTATGTTTATCAGTACAAAAGTTACGAATTTTTAAATTTAACTAACGCGCGGCTATTGGCATGGCTCCACGCGCTCTCCGAAACTGGACTTAAACTACGCAACATCGTTTGAACACAGATTGCATTATTATACACATACACATAACGTAAATACATTGTATATTATAGAAGCGTTGTTTACAAAGTATTTTTTAAATATATCATTTACATTTTCCTAAACAGTAACAAGTTATCATACACATTATTGTGATTTTCACTTACTTCTAGTAACTTTTATTATTAGTTTTTTATGCATCACTAATATATTTTGTCGAAGATACAAAATCAATGACTATTGAAGAATTTACGGAAGGAGCTCGTATTTTCTTAAAACATATACAGGCTGGTTGATTTTTCATTGTCCAGCTTATATCTTCTGAAATGTTAAAGATACAAGAAAAAGATAAATACAAAAGTTGTTTAATACAACCTGATCTATAATTTAGCATAAACAATTTTTTTCCAAGGCTTACGAATTTTCCAAAAAAATATTGAACTTTGATTTTTTAAATGGAACATCCTGTATATTTTTACGAAATAAAATTCTAAATAAATTTCTCTTTACAATGATGTGTAACAAGTAAGGATTTACCTTTAAATTATGTTCAATAAAGCAAATAGGAATACGATAAAAGTAGGCTATGATATTCTATTGTTTATACTGATTTATAATTTATAATACTGATTGTAGGTAATAGTGAGAAACACTTGTTACACATCATTGTAAAGATAAATTTATTTAGAATTTTATTTCGCAAAAATCTGTATATTTTTACGAAATTCCATTTAAAAAATCAAAGTTAAATATTTTTCTGCAGAATTAGTAAGCCTTGGAAAAAATTGTTTATGCTAAAATATAGATCAGGTTGTATTAAACAACTTTTGTATTTATCTTTTTCTTGTATATTTAACATTTCAGAATATAGGTATAAGCTGGACAATGAAAAATACGAGCTCCTTCCGTAAATTCTTCAATAGTCATTGATTTTGTATCTTCAACAAAATTTATTAGTGATGCATAAAAAACTAATAATAAAAGTTACTAGGGGTAAGTGAAAATCACAATAATGTGTATGATAACTTGTTACTGTTTAGGAAAATGTAAATGATATATTTAAAAAATACTTTGTAAACAACGCTTCAATAATATACAATGTATTTACGTTATGTGTATAATAATGCAATCTGTGTTCAAACGTTGTTGCGTAGTTTAAGTCCAGTTTCGGAGAGCGCGTGGAGCCATGCCAATAGCCGCGCGTTAGTTAAATTTAAAAATTCGTAACTTTTGTACTGATAAACATAAAGCCGTGATTTCTTCACTAAAAATAATTTTGAACCTTCCTTAAACTTTCACTCGCTCAATGTATACCACAATTCTCAACCGTACGCGATTTTGCAGCAGACGACATTTTCCACTACACAAAATTTGCGCTACGGCGTAATTAATTTATTATCTCAATTGTTATGAACAATTTAATGGTTTCAATAAAATATTATCAAACAAGATACTTAAACCTACCTCTGGTCAAAATTTGAACTCTATATCTCCAATAGTTGACGAGATATTACAAGATAAGAATAAAATTACGCAAAAATTTTAATTTCTCAAAAAGGGTGAAAATTGCAATTTAGGAGTTGGCCCAGACCAAAATCGAATTCAACCCTCTGGAAATCGATAGAGCAGAAAATTCTGAATCGGGATATATAGGTTTTATCGATTCACCTTTTCTTGGGACGTTCGACAATTTTTTGACACGATAGACGCGCTTGGATCCTGTACTACATAGTTATGATGCTTTTATTAAGAGGTGTTGGATAAACAATTTTATACTTTAAAAATCAACTGTTTCGAAGTTTTTTATTGTTAATATAAAGGATGCAAATTTATATAATTTCTTAAGGTATGCTTCTTTATGCTAAAAATTGATTTATTTAAAACTTTGTGTAATTACGTAAATGATGCATACCCTTGTATCCCTATTTTGTTTAATTTTTAATTTCCCATACACACAGCACAGGACTGCTGCAACTAAATGGTGCACGCTGTGCGCCGAAACAAGGGCGCCCTAACAGAGGGGCGCTGCGAGACAATGTAAATTACTTGATACTTTTGTAAATATTTAAATCCCTTTAAGGACATTAGTGTTATATGTGACAATTAAAACAGTGAAAATTTACTTACAATTGAAATGAACAATTTTTGTTTTATGTAGGTATTTATTGTTATGAAAATAACCGTCATGGCCCTTACAAATTATAGATAAACTATGAATAGCCACTCAAATAGTTACATATAAGCTGTAAAAAACTTGAATTTATTTTTAATATTATATTATTGAGGGCGATTGCAGAAAAAAATATTGTTTGTAACACATGCGGAAAACGTGATTCTGAAACTTCAAGCAAATTCCGAAACTTATTGCGCTCGTCTCAAAGAACTTTCCAAGCAACATTTTTGCAAAAAAAAAGTCTGCAGACTTTTCACTCTTCAAGGTTATGTAGGTATTTCTGCTTTATGCATTTCTACTTACGATAACTCTCATATTATTTATTATCCACACATTACACACTTGCACACACGCAGAGTTCATCGCGAAATGAATTGTAAGGACAAAGACCTTAATTCGTGTTCATCCATTAAAAACTCACTACCCGATTTTTAACATGATATCAATACCTGTGAAACACGTCTACAAAAGTCTCATACAAGTCACTTTGTGATGTCTTATTCTGAATCTGAATTGTAAACCTCGTATGCAGACGTTGTAATCAGGTTATTTTGGTGGCACTCATATTAAGTCCACATAACTACGGTATCAGACGTCACATATACATAAAGGTCTTAAAATGTTACTTGGGTTGCATTCGTTTCAGAATCACTCATTTTCTACACTTGTTAAAAAATAGTACCTACAGGGTGAGTCATCGAAATGCCCGTCGTCGATATCTCCCTTGTCGTTAAAAATACAGCATAAATTTATTAACAGAATTTTTCGTCTACTCAAGGAGCATAACTTAAAATTATTTTCACATATACAGGGTGTTGCATAACGACTTGGCAATAATTGTTCGTCTTTTTTTAAATGAAACACCCTATATATTTTTATATATTTTGAATTGTATTTTATTTACCTATACGAAAATATAAGTTTCATTTTAGTTTTCCGCGGCGTTGCCAAGTTATTCAATTTTTTCTCTAAAAAAAGCCGAATACACGTATTGTTTTATAAAGGCGTACTGAAGTTATTTTAATAGTAAAAATTATGAATTTTTTTTTTCTGTACAGCTGTAACTATACTCTTTGTTCTGACATAACTTTTTTTAAATGTTATTTTACAGGCTGTTCAGTACAGAGAATCAAATTTACTCAATTTCAAATGGCTATAACTCGTCATTTTCAAATGGAACACCCTATATTTTATTATTCTGTTGTGTGTATTTTTGCATCTTCTTATGTTATAAAGGGTGTCCTATGTCTGAAATCATTAATTTCGAAATTAATTAAATTAATGTTTTAAGGCATAGGACACCCTTTATAACATAATAAGATGCAAAAATACACACAACAGAATAATAAAATATAGGGTGTTCCATTTGAAAAATACGAGTTATAGCCATTTGAAATTGAGTAAATTTGATTCTCTGTATTGAACACCCTGTATAATAACATTTTAAAAAAGTTATGTCAGAACAATGAGTATAGTTACAGCTGTACAGAAAAAAAAATTCTTAATTTTTACTATTAAAATAACTTCAGTACGCCTTTATAAAACAATACGTGTATTCGGCTTTTTTTAGAGAAAAAATTGAATAACTTGGCAACGCCGCGGAAAACTAAAATGAAACTTATATTTTCGTATAGGTAAATAAAATACAATTCAAAATATATAAAAATATATAGGGTGTTTCATTTAAAAAAAGACGAACAATTATTGCCAAGTCGTTATGCAACACCCTGTATATGTGAAAATAATTTTAAGTTATGCTCCTTGAGTAGATGAAAAATTCTGTTAATAAATTTATGCTATATTTTTAACGACAAGGGAGATATCGACGACGGGCATTTCGATGACTCACCCTGTATATAGTCTAGTGCGCAAAGGAGGCAATTGCGCGAGGCGAGTTGCAGTCCGAGTAGTAGCGGGCTAAGACCTACCGAGGTGGAGCTGAGGTTGGCCAAGTTGCACACAATAGTTTTTGTAATACGTGCTCAAAAATTAATCTTTTCAGTGACGTTTTGTGTGTGCAAAGTAGCTCAATTTTTCAACTATACGGAAATGCGTGCGTAGAGTAGAGGCGTGCGAGAAATAGCGTGCGGAAAAAATCACTTATGCACGCAATTACAGTTTGAGTGCGCAAAGTTAATTTTATTTAAGAAATGAGCCACTTTGCGCATTGCGCACGCAATAAAGCCATGAAAAAGGTTTTTTCGTTTTTTTTCGTGCAGGTATGAAAAAAATAATTATTTATTTGTACTTAAAGTTAAAAGTAGGCTATATGCGTTCATTTTTTGTAGATATAGAATCACTTTAACATTAAATGTAGATAAAGTAGCTCTTTAATCTACACTTTATTTAAAATACATTACAAAACATAATGAAAAAGTAGATCTACCTACTAAGATATTTGAAAATATCTTTGCGAGTTTACATTTTAATACATAAATTAATTATTAATTATTATTAAACATTATTTAACACGACGATAAAGTGTTTTTATCGACTCGTGAAAGATAGTCCACTCACTCCTTCGTCTCTCGTGAACTAATCGATAAATAACCTCTTTATCGTGTTGTATAATAAATAAGTATTTATTTAGCGCATCGTATAAGCAAGTGTGGTTGTTCCAGGCTGATGCAGACCACGCTGTTCGCTTCAAGGTGGACCACTACCGCCTGCCATGCAACTCGCAGTGGCTGAAGGTGCGCGACGGCAGCTCTCTGAGCGCCACGCTGCTGGCGCAGCTGTCGGGAGGCACTCGGCGAGCCTCGGCGCCGGCCGCCGTGCAGTCCACTGCGTCGCACCTCCTGCTCGAGTTCTTCTCCGACGAGCTCATGGCGGGCGGGGAGGCGTGCGGGGGAGGCTTCTTAGCGCACGCGCAGCAAATACGTAAGTTGTACCCGAGAGTAAAACTTGTTCTATGTTTCAAATCACAATCAAGCTAATCTACGACCATTGAATAATACCTATTTCACAAAATTGAAAACAGGTTTCAACAATTTATTTCTTAAAAGGCTTAAAAGTTTACAATATCGTCGTTTAAATTATACTGATAAAGATATAATTTTTTTGAAAAATAATGCACCATAATACCATTCAACATAGTTTGCATATCCTAGATGATGTTGTTGTGGTATCTCCAGCGAATACGCATTCTACGAGTAGAACGGGTATTCTGGAAGAAATTGCTAAACCCCTGTTCACACATGGACACACAGCGGACACCACATAGAAGACACACACGCAACAGTAAAAAATACTGTGTGTTGCTTGTGAAATAGAGGCGCCGATATTATGTGGCTATAGTAAAGTGAGCTTCTGTTGCCCGTGTGTCGCATGTGTGTGTGCGACGCCGTGCAGTCCACTGCGTCGCACCTCCTGCTCGAGTTCTTCTCCGACGAGCTCATGGCGGGCGGGGAGGCGTGCGGGGGAGGCTTCTTAGCGCACGCGCAGCAAATACGTAAGTTGTACCCGAGAGTAAAACTTGTTCTATGTTTCAAATCACAATCAAGCTAATCTACGACCATTGAATAATACTTTCATTATGTAGGAAACTGTAGTAAGGTAAATCGCTCCATAAGACACGTAGAAAAGTTCATTTTTGAACTAAAGGTGGAATGGTGGGAAAACTATCGATAGTTTTTAAAAAAATTTACCATCGATAGGTGCAATGTACTTGATACTAGTACTATCGAAAAAATTCCCTGAAGGATAGTTTGTCGATAGTTAAAAGATAGCTTGTCGATAGTTAAACGATTATTCATCAATCTAGATAGTTTATCGGTTATCAAGTAATCAAAAGGACAGTTTATTTGTTTATTGTCTATAAAAGATAAATTAGTTTGTGTTTTCGAATGTCAATGTTGTCTATGATGATTTGATAATAACTTTGGGTAAACTAAAACTATCGAATAAGAAACAACTATCGTTTAACTTAGACTAATATATAATATAGATTAATAATTATTACTATCGATAGTCATAGCAATATATCGATAGTTTGTTCTTTATCGAACAATCGATAGATTTTTATATGTAAGTTTTACCACCTACCTTTTACAGAATTATTTCACACTTTTGAAATACGATTTCAAATTATCGAAAACAGATTTCACACTTTTGAAAATGATTTCACATCAATGAAAACTAATTTCACACAAATTAATTTTGATTTCGCAATAATGAAATCCGAATTCACAAATTTGAAAACAGATTTGAACAATTTATTTCTTAAATTTTTTAAAATTTTAATTAATAAGTATTCAATTATGTTTTCCTCTCGCAATGATTCACACTAATACCGTTCAACATGGTTTGCATATCCCAGGAGATGTTGTAGTGGTATTTTTTGAATCGCTATATTAGGCCCAGGTCACACATGGACACATAGCGGACACATAGAAGACACACACATGCGACACACGGGCAACAGAAGCTCACTTTACTATAGCCACATAATATCGGCGCCTCTATTTCACAAGCAACACACAGTATTTTTTACTGTTGCGTGTGTGTCTTCTATGTGGTGTCCGCTGTGTGTCCATGTGTGAACAGGGGTTTAGCAATTTCTTCCAGAATACCCGTTCTACTCGTAGAATGCGTATTCGCTGGAGATACCACAACAACATCATCTAGGATATGCAAACTATGTTGAATGGTATTATGGTGCATTATTGTTCAAAAAAATTATATCTTTATCAGTATAATTTAAACGACGATATTGTAAACTTTTAAGCCTTTTAAGAAATAAATTGTTGAAACCTGTTTTCAATTTTGTGAAATAGGTTTTCAAATTTGTGAATTCGGTTTTCATTATTGCGAAATTAAAATTCATTTGTGTGAAATCAGTTTTCGTTAATGTGAAATCATATTTCAAAAGTGTGAAATCTGTTTTCGTTAATGTGAAATCGTATTTCAAAAGTAAAAGATATAGTGTGAACACATATTTAAATTAAAACGAGAAAATTTTAGGTCGTTTATAATATATAGAAAGATTTATATAAAAATAAAATGTTGGTTAAACGTTCAAAATCAAGTTCTCGACCTGGTCCTCTTCTTTGAAACAATTAATACATATATCTTAAAATATGTCAATTGAATTTTTGATTGAGTTAGTTGGACGAACGGTCAATTTTAACACTTGTTTGTGCGTTACTTTACTATTTGATTACTAAACTATTCGGTACTTCACAATTCGTGGCTCTTACTTATGAATACATTTTTTTTTAATTTATCTGAAAATGTATTCTATTGTCTATTTCACCAAAATTAATAGTTACCTATATCGGTACCAGGAATCCATTTTATTCTACAATGTGCAAAATGATGTGCAAACGAAACTTCTTCTTCGTAGGTTCTCCGTATTTGTCGTTCTCCACACAATAATCGTATCATATAATTGAAATACATCCGACGCAATATTACGTGCTAGAAATTTGATATTTCAACAGAATACCTATCTATTGAAAATGGATGCCTTATTTACTGTGATATAAATGACGCCACCATGTTGTGATTATACTGCTAACATTGTTGTTTTTTATTACATTGTATTAACGAAATATTTTGTAAGTTAAAATTTAAGCTTATAAACAATAAATTTTATTAGATATTACTTAAAATACAAAAAACGTTATTACAGTTTAGTTTTACTTGATAAGATTACCTAAGTAATGCAATAATCATAGAATCTGAAATCTAATCTTAAATGAGAACAGTTTTCGTTATTATCTCCTTTCTGACACTGACATTAGTAGTTCAGAGTAGAGGATTTCGTTTTTACGTTGTCGTCAGATTAATTATTTACGCTTGAGAATCGCTCTAAGAAAAATACCTACAACTCTTTTACTTCATCCTTTGAACTTCTTTTATGTTCTAAGAACCAGGAGAAGCTGTAGTTTTCTTCTAAAGGAAATTGCTATTACATTCTATGGTTACCTACTCACGTTTATTTTCGAGAAAATAAGCCAATATTGCAGTAACTTCTCCTTGGTCCTTGTCGATGAAAAAGTTATTTAATTTATTTGGGATTCAATTATTAAAATTTACCGTTTATCATTTTTACCAAGGACTTAAAATTGAAGAATATAATTTAAATTGAATTTCTTTCGAACACAAAATTATTACACGCCAAAATACTTTTTTGTACAAAAGTGTTTACAAACGGCTTCAATTTGTTGTACGTACGGTTGTACGGGAGCAAGGTTTATTAATAATTATCATTACTTCAATATAGATTATGGTCTAAACTGCCTTACAGACAGAAAATTTGTAGAAATAAGTATCGTACGCCATACGGAGTAGGTATCGAATTTCGGCTAAACCTTGCACTAATTAATGTTAAATTTGATGTCCTGAACAACATAGTAAAAGTCCCACCATCCGCATCCTTTATTAGAGGTATTTTTTGGGAGTTATATACGTTTTTCTTGTTTATTTCGTAAATGGGTAACATTAGGTATAAACGGTATATGAAATTATGAAGAAAAATTCTCTATAAAATGATTCTTATCAATTTACAGTTACAGTGTTACAGTTATATAGAAAATGGTAAAAACATATTTTGAAAATATGCATTTATTTTAATCAAATAAGTATATTGCTCATCACGGAAAAATGGACGTCATTTTATAACAAACAAAGATATCGACTTCCGGTTTGCAGCATTAGATTTCTAGAACGATTTAAAATTAGAAACGTGTATTTTTGAGCTATAATTAAGGCACAGTTAAAAGATTTTCTCCGAGAGATTCTTTATTTTTAATTTCATTTTGCATTTTCTCGGAGAAAATCTTTGAATTCCGACTAAAACAATAATGCCGATTATGACAAATATATGTAGCTAATAAAAAAATATCCAAGGAATCGAAGGCTTGAAAAAAATCTCAAAGAAAATCTTAACGTTTCGACTAAACTAAAGACTTTTAGGATTAATATGGATATGTTTCAGACAGATAAATATTCAGGGAATCGAATGCTTTAAATCGGAATACGATATTTCAATCCTTTAAGAAGTTACAGTTGATCAATCACATAATTTTAAAGAAAAATCTGACGTGGACACCACATGACTTCCTTGTACGTCTATTAAACTGTTCATACTTTTCTTAGGGCCGGTTTTTCAATCTGATGTTTAATTTGTAGTTCGGTAACTATTAGTTATATATAAGTAGTGGTTAACTACTAGTTATATTTTATTATGTTTGACAATACATTTCAAACTGTTGGTTACGTAATCAGAAGTTTTGTATTAAATTTGCAATGTTGGTAGTTGTTTTGAATAGAGTACATTGCTTCCGGTGAAAAAAATCACCTTTGTTTTCGTTAAATTTTCTGACGTTTAACTAATTAATGTAACTAAATTGTGTTAAAATGGACAAGAAAAAAAGCAATAATTTTGCGAGGGAACAAGAATTTCTTATGCAACTTGTAACAAAATATGAACGTATTATTGAAAATAAAAAAGTGGCCAAACGACTTGGGATCAGAAGAAAAACGTTTGGTCTCAAATTGAAAATGAATTTAACAGCCAAAATAAAATGGGAGTTTTTCGTGACGCAGAATCACTTAAAACTAAATTCCGAAATATAAAAAAAGACTGTAAACAAAAGTTTTTGAGAAATAAAAACTCATTATTAAGAACTGGTTACCACCTCTCCATGATGACGATTTCGAAAATAATGATATGATGCAGAATGTAGACGTTACGTTGTGCTTGTGATACATGTAATTTAAGTATTAGAAATATTCCAAAATATAGAAAACAATCAAGCAGAATTAATAGAAATAGAAATAGTTGACAATGCATTAGATGATGCAACACATATTGTTGATTAGGCTATCAACAATAAATTAATTGTCATAGAAGAAACTCCAGGCACATATAATTTAGTTAATAAAAATACTTCTGTAGAAAAAAACAAAATTCAAGAATGTTCCCGAAAACCTGCTGCTAGGCCTGGAAATCATCTCTTCCAAATGCCATAAGATTTTTCAACTGGATTTCTAGTTCGAATTTGATATACATTGAACAAATTTTCTGCTTCATTTTGAGTTCGTCTAAGAGGGGTAATTAAATAATTTTTAATAGGATATCCGCTATCACCCAGGATAACCGAATCATGATAGCGGCCAGCTTCCAATGAATGCATCAACCGAGAATTTCTAAATATATGTGCATCGTGTGATGATCCTGGCCACCGTGCCACAATATTTCTTATTTTATAATCAGCGTCTGCTACAGTTTGCACATTTAACGAGAAAAACTGTTTCCTTACGAAAAATTTCAGCATTATTTCCGCCCGGTGACTGTATTTTAACAGTGCTGCAGTCGATAGCACCTATGAAGCGCGGAAATCTGGCAATATTATAAAATTTCTGTCGGCACAACGCTACGTCTTCAGAGGTTTCAGGCATATTTATAATTCTTGGTCGTAAAGAAGCTATGGCTGAGGTAACTCGAGCCACTGTTGTGCTCGCTGTTTACTGACACCAATAAAATCACCAGCTATACTAATAAAAGATCCTGTAGCGTAAAATCGTAATGTAAATAAAAGTTGGTCTTCTGCCGACAAAGCATTGTTCCTATAAATATCGTGACAATCGTCAAATATTATTTGAAATAAAGGATTTAAATGAAAAACCTATTGCTTGGATGCGCTATTGCATCTTCCACTTCTAATAATATGTTTTCCACAGTTCTTGGAGAAAGAAGAAAGCGCATAAAAAAATCTTGCCGATCCCATCTTTCAAAATGATTTATTCGGTCTCTTACTATTTTTGGACGTTTCAATAAAATGTCGTCATGATCATCAAAATCCCAATTAAACATTTCAGAAAATTGACGCTTCGTAATACAATGTGTCAAAAAAATTAATCTTTTTTTGTTTTATGTCAGATTGTATAACTACAACTTAACTAACAGAATAGGTAGTAGTTACAGTAATTCACAGTTTACCATCAGTTTGGTGGTTAACTACCACTTGTAAAACGGAAAAAATATATAACTATTAGTTAACTATTAGTTAAAATTTAACTATCAATGGTAAAACCGGGCCTTAATAACTAAAATGTAGAATATAAAAAAATCTGACGTGGCCACCACAAGACCTCCCGCCATACCTACTTTATTCTTTTTACTTATAACCTATACAAATATATTAATATATAAGTACTACTACTACTGCTACTATACTCACAAATATATTTTAGTCATTTTATTTAAACTGCAGAAGAAGATAAGTATAAAGCATATTTTACTATTGTCACTGTCATGTCATAATCATTTAAATTTTACATAGTAACAAATGTTAATCGATCATGGACTACAATATACCGAAATACTAAATTATAAATATATACTTTAATTATTCCTTAATGATACCAGATACAAAAATATTTATAAAATACCGATTCTAGGTAATTATCACAAAATCTTTCATTTAAATTTAAAAAATTTGTCTTAAATTAAATATTTATCGAAATATTTGAAAAAAGTACTACTTCCGGTTTGTAGATTGAAACCAAAAATTGGAGGTGCACAACTAGATGTTATAGCAGTCCTAAATACAAAATTTCAACTTTCTACGTCTAACCGTATTTGAGTTATGCGACACACATACGTACGTCCGTACGCACGTCCGTCCGTCCGTACGTACGTACAGACGTCACGACGAAACTAGTCATAATGGATTCAGAAAAGGTCAAAACGGATATTTCCGTCAAAATCTGAGAACCGAAATTTTTTGCGATTACAATACTTCCTTTTTACTCCGTACAAGGAAGTAAAAATACGATTATTTCTATAATTTTATCGGAGAAAATCTTCAAATTTTGGCTTCAAGAAAGAGCTTCCAAAATATTTGGAAACCGGAAGCCAATATCTGTATCCGTTTAGAAGTTACAGTTGATTAAACATACAATTTAGAAAAATAATTTCTTCTCTCGCGGAGAAAATCTTTTAACTGTGTCTTAATTCTAGCTCCAATTTTTTTAAAAATAAACGTTCTTGATAAAAAATAGTCAAAAAATCGAATTCTGCAAACCGGAAGTCGATATTTTTGTTCGTTATAAAATGATGTCCATTTTTTCGTGATGAAGCAATATACATACTTGATTAAAATAAGTATAATTCGGCTAAACGAAGATGTTTTAACATTTTTAGTATAATGTATTGAATAGAGAAATGTTCAAAGAATCTAATGCTGAAAACCGGAAGTCTGTATTTTTATTCGTTCAGGAATTACACTTGTTCAAACATGACAAATAAAAAAATATTTCTATAATTTTCCTGTGCTCTCTTAAAGAAAATCATTAGATTTCGGCTAAAGGAAGATGTTTCAACATTTTTGGTATAATGTATTTAATAGAAAAATGTTCAAGGAATCGATTGCTGAAAACCGGAAGTCGGTATTTTTATTCGTTCAGAAATTAGACTTGTTTAAACACAACAAATTTTAAAAAAATCCATAATATCGCTGTGTTCTCTTAAAGAATATCATTATATTTCGGCTAAACGAAGATGTTTCAACATTTTTAGTATAATGTATTCGATAGAGAAATGTTCAAGGAATCTAATGCCGAAAACCGGAAGTCAGTATTTTTATTTGCTCAGAAATAACACTCGATGAAACATAATAAATGAAAAAATTAGTAATATACTAAAATTAAAATAACTTAAAATTCCGGCTAAACCAAAGCCTGATGAAGTTAAAAAATATATACGTCTAATAGAAAAATATAAAAGGAATTGAATGCCTCAAACCGGAAGTCGATAGTATATTCCATTCATAAATGGCAGCTATTTTTCTGAAACCGGAAGTCTAATTCACTGGCTCTCAACGATTCCAAAACGGTGATTAGTCTTTTCCCGATTTTGAGGGAAATAAATAAACGGACGTTAAAATTGGTAAGGGCCTTTTTGTAGTACATTAAATTACCAATATTTTCGTAAAAAAAAGTTTTTCATTGGTGTCACCGTTCGTGAGTTATACGCAAAAATCTCATTTTCAAGGTCGTAGCAATGGAAGCACACGCGATATCGTTTAGGACTTTTAGTATGTTAAACTAGAAGCTATTATGAGCGTATATACCAAAATTCAGCTGTCTATCATTTTTTTCCCCTATTTTTTTTTATAATTCCTGGACTACTATGTTTTTACGATTTTCTAGAAAACTTTCATGAAAATTTTTTTGCTCTACAATTTCATAATTAAAAGTTTATTCCTAATGTTACTCATTTACGAGAAAAAACAAGAAAAACATACATAACCTCCAAAAAATAGTCCTAAAATAATGGACACGGACAGCGGATCGTCTGAGACTTTTAGTAGATACGTTATTCAGAACATCAAATAAGTAGAACAAGTGTGCAAGTTTTCAGCTTCACGGTATTTAGTGCAATGTTAAAATAAAATCTAAAATCAGTAAATTTTACAGTAAACTGAAATTTAATTGACTGTGATCTCTCCAATTAATGTTATAGTTGTAAATATACCTGTCAAAAATGCAAACCGCAACCAGCTTAATTTTAATGAATTAGTTACATCCAAACATCCTATACCGACACAACATGCATCTAAACTTCTTAACCAACACGTATAATGAAACTCATATGCGCCCGTTACAGAACACTAAGCTAACAAGATCAGAAGCAGCGTTATCGTATTAGTAGTAGTAACACTGTAACCGCTACCGTTACCGGCAGAGCAGACCAGCCACAGTCAGCTCGCAACAGGAAATTATTTATTAATATAACCCGGCATGTATGTAATCCTTTGTCTCTCGGTCAAGCCACAATGCTGCCTAATGGCGGTCACCTTCCTAGTAATTAACCGGATACGCCCATGACGGATCTGCCTTCCGGTTGCATGGAAGTACGGAACAAACTTGCCTAAGTGCTAATTGTTTTATTGTTTGAGGTTTAATATTATGAGATATTAGAGGTGTTAAGAAAAGCACAAGCTTGGAATAATAGTACCTATTATGCAACGAATTTATAATGATAGCTATTAACGGGAGTATGAAATTTACTATACGAGCCATGGCGAGTGTCGTAATTCTTACAAGTGTATTAATAGCAAAGACTCGAACCGAACCGGAACAGGAGCGAAAACCGAAACGAACCGCAGTAATTTTAGCGAACCTCGAACCTAACCGTTAAAAAATAATTTCACAAACCCATAACATTTGAATGATTTCACACTTTTGAAATACGATTTCACATTAACGAAAACAGATTTCACACTTTTGAAATATAATTTCACATTAACGAAAACAGATTTCACACTTTTGAAATATGATTTCACATTAACGAAAACTGATTTCACACAAATGAATTTTAATTTCGCAATAATGAAAATCTAATTCACTTTGAAATGAAATGTGAAATCGTATTTCAAAAGTGTGAAATTATTCTGTAAAAGATATAGATAAAGGGGCTCGTAAGATGGTCACAATAAAGACTTTGTGTCATAAACCGGAAATGCGTATAACTGTGAAATTTCTCTTCCCTAATAAAAATTAACTTTAAATATAAAGGTATTTAACCTTGAACCCAAAAAAAAATTCGTCTGCGGCGCATTTTTATTTAAATGGCAGCCTTCGAGCATATACTGACTAGAGAAGTAATTCCCTATACCAATGCATTGCTTGTTGTGATCGGAAGATATGCAGTAGGAGGGACTTGCGGGGCTGGAAGTCATGGTGTATTGCGGGCAGCGTTTTGCTGTTATTCTTTGTTACTTCTTGTCACACATGTCATTTTATTTAACCTTAAGTTCTGCGTTTACTTTGTGAAAAGCTTTATGAGGTTTTGTGAGTATTATTTTACTTTGTGGAATAATACTAAGAAATTACGCATCCCTCAATACATCACGGCTTCCGACCCCGCAAATCTCCCCCGCCGCATATCTTCCGATCACAACAAACGCCGTAACGCGGTCTCTAGTCAGTATATGCACGAAGATGGCAGCCCTTACCTTTAAAAAGTCACCGGCCGCCACTGTAGGGCGCGCCCCCTTAAGTGGGCGCGGACTATCTGCAAAGAGAGCGTGAAAAAAAACTAGATCTTATAACTCCACAGACCTAAACAAACAATTTTTCATTTATAGGCTTATCGGACTCCAACGTCACGTTAACAAGTTCCGCCTCAGCGTCCACATCATCGGTAGCCATCGCGTCGAGTCGCAGCCGCCTGACGGCGTACCACTTGGCCGCGTTGCTGCTGGCGAGCGTGGTGCTGGTGGCCACGGCGCTGCTGGCCGCGCAGTACGTGCTGCGGTACCGCAAGTACACGCTGGCCGAGGACCTGGACTCGCTGGCGGACAGCGGCACCGACCTGCGCATGCGCACGCGCGCCGCCTCCAGCGCCACGTTGCTCTCCGAGGTCATCAGTCTCACGAGGCTCCGCCCGCCCACCAGGCACACCAGGCTCCGGGAGTCTATGGATGTAGGAGATGTGGACATGGAGACCAGGGATATGGGACAGGCGTTGTGTGGAGACAAGGCGCGCGAGCAATCGTAAGTCTAGTTGACAATATAATTTATAAGAATGGAATAATCGACTGGTGAATATATTGAAGGATGAGAATATTCGGGAATGCAGTCTGTAAGTTTTTATTTTTAGTCAAATAAAAACTTACAGACTGCATTCCCGAATATTCTCATCCTTCAATGTAATTTATACCTTCAGGGACTAATTATAAATACAGGGTGATCATAAACATGATTTCAGAGTATTATTATTAACAAATTTTGAAACTAAACTATAATTTTTATTTTTTACTTCCCCGGACTATATAATAAGTGAAGTATTGTAATCGTGATTTGTGAATCTTCACGTTTTAAACCCTACTGAACCCGCAATAATTATAATTTCTTCAAAAGTAGGTCTGTCTGCTTGTCTGGTAGTCTGTTTGTAAACACGATAATTTATGGACGCATTTTCGACAGAAATTTTATAGTATGTAAGCTTTTTACAAAAAAGTTAAAGTTCGCTAATGAGTAGTAGGTACCAACTTTATTATTTTTACCTCTCGCCTAGAGAGGTATAGGGATCGTGAAAAAATTCGATGTCGAGATTTTTGTCATTAAGCACGTTTTAGCACCTTTAGAACCTATTTTGACTATTTTCACGATGATGTCTGTGTGTGTGTCTGTGTGTGTGTCTGTGTGTGTGTATGAAAGTCTGTATGTACGCCTACTATAGCCTTTCGTCCCGGTTCATTATCTGAAATTCTACTGAACATAAAATTCTAATATTTTACATTATATATTTATATATGTTAATGAAGAGCTGAAAAGATTTTGGTAAAAATCCACCAACCGGAAATGGTACTTTTCTTGTAGCACTATAACATTTTTTGCAAAAATTGTATAAAATAATGCGATTGTTACAATTTGACATACCACACATGAAAGAAGAAATTACATTGTACAATATTTAATCTTACTTGTTTCTATATCTTTAACCAATAAAGAAATATAATTTTTTTAAATATATAATTTTACCTACCACGATTTGTGAATCACGAAATAGAAATAAAATTTAAAACAAAAATAAAATTGTCAATGTGACAGATAAAGAGATGTCTGTGGCAAGGAGGTTTCTCTGTGGTGTAGGGCATGTGTAGAGTGTGGTGTAGAATTTTGAAATGTTGGATATAGTATAGATATTAAATGGACATAGTATTATGTAAATATGGTATTTATAAAATAAAATTACATATTAAACTAAGAGCTGATTAAATTTGTGAAATATATAATTTATTTACCTACATAATTATTATAAGTCCATTATGCATTTTAAAATAATATAATGTATGATTATTTTATATTATTATATCAAATGTTATACGGTGTTGTATTTTATTTATATTAAAGCTTAATATTTGGTTAAATAATAATACTTCAATGTCAAGGCGAGAGGTATTGTAACGGCCACGTCAGATTTTTTTCATTAGTACTTGAATTGATGAAAATATTGTAAACATTTGCGCTTTCAATATTATTACTTACTTTTATTTACATATTGCTCGTAATTATTTCCATAACTTAATAATAAATGCAATTGAAAATCTCGAATTTTAAACGTCACTCAATGGCTGCTGCCACTTTGAACTTGACAGGACAGATGTCATTTTGTCATTGACAGCTGTCACTTTGACATTGACGTTTGTGACTTTCACACCGCCTACGTTAAATTTATGGTCGGCGAAGTACTATGGTGGCTACAGCAGATTTTTAAGGTATGTATATAATCATATCGATGCGGCAAAAGCAAAATCAGAACGAGGTGGCACGGTAATCATTTATGATCACTCTGTAGAATCATTTAAGCATAAGACTTAGCCAAGCGTTACTAGTAATCAATCTAAAAATTACTGAGTGATTGCAATATTTTAGTTGAGTTGTAATCATGTAATTTCTAATTTCTAGCTGCCCCGTTTGAACTAAAGTTTAACAGTTTTTGTCTCAAATTATATATTGATGTACGCAATACCTAACTTTAAAAAATCAAACTACTTTCAAACATTAATTTCTTAATTAATTTCTTGCTTGGTCCTGCCCTGACAACAAAACCTATCAGTGTTCTATCTTTCTAAAAAATCCTAATATGAATATGACTAGGGTAAGGATGGGTAAGGTTATAAGATGTAAAAAGAGTAAAAAGTAATGGAACGTCTCTTCTATGCAATTTCTCCTCGATATTCTAGCATGAATAAATAGCATAAACAGATTTATTATAAATCAAATTGGGTTGGCTAGTGCTTTAAGTGCTGTATTCAAAATTTAATAAATTATGTTCGTGTGATTGGAACTAATTTTTTATGAGGTTACCAACCCCTTAAGTATATCTATTTTTCTTAAATACTATTTATAGGTACCTAGTATATATTTACATTTTTCATTTTAGAATGCAAAACCTGACATGACAGGACGAAAACTGAAGTTTAAATGTAAATAGCAATTTAATTAAACTTTGCAGCATTGCCGAATGGCGTTTAGATACTGCACATACACTTCGCATTTCACCACTGATGGGTTGGGAGTTCTGCAACTATTATTGCACTAATTGAATCACTAAAATCTAAATCATTTTTGACCTATGTGCAGAGCTGTGCAAATTACTTAAAGAAAATAATGATTATAGTATAGTACCCGTTATTTTTGAAATAGTTATTTGTATAACAAGTTTTGAAAATATAGTTTTGTCGAACGCTAACGAAAATTGCAGCCCGAACGAAAAAAGGGGTGCAATCATTTAAGTTGAACAAAATATTTTGAATACGTGCTGTACACACTATGTTTTCTACTCCTACAAAACAAAGAAGTTAAAAAATTCTAAAATAAACATTAATTTTTTGACATTTACTGACAAATTTTTGTGAAATATCAACGTTGCGAAAAAAATGGACAAGAAAAAGCAAAACTGTGTTGCAAAGTGCATAAAAGTGTGCGACAAAGTACTTTGTCGCACACTGCTTTCAACATTAAAAACAATACCTATAGAAACATGAACTTTCAGAATTAGACGTAGAAAAAAAATTGTGTGTTCACCCCACAACTCTATAAAACATGGCATATAAGTCATAATTTAAATGTTTAATAAAGTAATTATTTACTGCCCAGCTCTGCTCATGACTATGTTCTTTGCGCAGTGTCACTAAATTCACTGCCATTCGCTTGGAAATAAATTTGCATGTTCTAATGCATTTTGTGAAGCACAAAACAATAATAATAGGGTAGTTTACCAATTTTTTTAAATTTTTTTTATTGAAACTTCATGTTATTTGAAAGCGATTGAGAGTACTGATAAGCCTTAATTGTTTTTAATAAAGCTGTAATTAATTTTTAAAGTTTGTGTGACGTAGATGAACAACTGAAAATCTTCTCAAACAATGGGGCTGGAATTAAAATGTACTCATGTAAAATTTACTGTTTTTAAATGTTACAAAATATAAAATACAATTTGGTAGTTTCTTTATTACTGCATGTAAGAATACACGTGAAAATATATTATTTAGATACGAGAGTTTTTTTTATAAGTAAACATAGGGCATGTCATTACCATAGTTACAGTGTTACAGAATGACAGCAATGCATTAGAGCGTTTTTTTTATCATTAAACATAGGGATAATCGGGGATAATTAACATACGAAAATAAATATGAAATATAAATTAAAGAAATGATAAATTATTTATTTATGTTTTCTACACTTAAGAACTAGGTAGATACATTAAAATAATGAGAATTTAAGAACTAGGTAGACACTTAAAAAATAATGTGTACGATGGTGACAGAATGAATGTTGAACAATTAAAAAATCGAATTAGTGCTGTTTCCAAAAATATTACTTCCCAGCAAATGCTATAAATTATTTTTATAATCGTTTAGGATATTGTTTAGAAGTTAATGGTTCCAATTTTGAGCATTTAATTCGTTTAAAAAAATTCTCAATAGTTCTTAAGTGTAGACAATATAAATAAATAATTTATCATTTCTTTAATTTATATTTCATATTTATTTTAGTATGTATAATTATCCCTATGTTTACTGATAAAAAAGACGCTCCAATACATTGCTGTCATTCTGTAACACTGTAACTATGGTAAATGACATGCCCTATGTTTACTAATAAAAAAAACTCCCGGTATATAATTTATAAATATGCCTTCAAAAATTTGATCCTGAGTTTCAGTACCACTTGTATGATTCGCAGACCTATGTCATTCAACATATCTTGCAATGGGAGTATTCGGTCAAAGCTTATCAATTTTCATTACAGATTTAGCAAAAAAAGTATGATTTTGTGCTAGCGCGCTAAACTGCACATATTTTACTACAAAATTCGAGCAAGGTACATTGGAATTATCAAAGAATTTAATTTAATTTTTGTTACTTCAATTAATGACATTGATTGGAATGATAACGGATCCACGATATCTACGAAATATATTATAAAATGTCAAATTGGTTAAATATTTTGACAATTATATCGTTTGTCTGTCCATATGGTTTGTATTTATATTTTACGGCTAATATCGAAGACTCAACGAAGCTAAAGTCCCTAACGTGTAACTTTATTTGGCAGAAATCGTTATAAATAAATTTAATTTCTTGTGATTAATTTTTAAAGTACATTACTTTACATGACAGTTCATAGATAAAGAAATACTACGTTGAACAAAGATAGACGGCATACACGTTGCAATAATTCAGAATAGGATAGATGTGTGAGAGAGAGAGCTTGAGAGAGAACGCATTACTGTGACGTAGATGTACGATACGTAAAATCTCAAATATTTAAAGAACTATTAACTTTTTGAAAACTTTTTTCATGGCAATAACTTATTACTGGGGTCTCCTTTCAATATAATTGACTGGATTGCTAATTTGCTACTATGGTAAACTACCCTATTGTTTATTATAATTGGAAGCCGTAATATAAAATCGTACCTGATTTCATATTACTGCTCTCTAGCTATTACTATGTTTTAGAACTTTTATTTTACTTCATTAATAAACTAGAAATCAACATTTAAAGGATTCGTTTACGTGTACACCGTTTTTGTGTAACAATTCCTATTTGAAGAAATAGTACATTCTATAATTTTTTAAATTTTAAATATTAGTTCTACTTATGAATAAAACGGCTACCTGTAATAACTAAATATTTAAAAATACAAAATACTCGTTGTGTAATTGTACCTTTATGTTTATGTTTAGGTAGCAAAAGTTTTGTTTGAGTTTCATTTAACAATAACATGCAACTCAGGAAAAAAATCTGCTCTTTCACTTGTGTACATTTGTGTTTGTTGTTGTATTACAAATCGTCTAGTCATTGTAACAGGTAACGTAGCAGGACGATAACTGGAAACAACAAACGGTCACGTAGTTTTATTTTTATTCATTCCTGTAAATACTTCTCATTTCGCTAACTTCAGTGGCGTCGTTACAACATCAGAAATAGAAAATTTGAAACATACTTGTCCCTTGCCTTTATTTTTATTAAAAGAATACGTTGGGTATCAGTTAATAATAATAATAATAATTTATTACTCAAACAGGTATACACCCAAAACAAGTACAGCACAAAAAATTAATTACAAAAAATATCTATATCATTACAAATATTATTGTACAGATTGCACATAACAAATATAGGTGATTTTAAGCAATACATTAGAATTGTAAGTAAGAAGATAAAAAGTTGAGGTACAACAAGAAGAACTCCTTGTCACACGAAACTGCAGTTTAGCTATTAAATCTGGACAATCAACTTTATTATGAATTATCTAAGTTAAAGTATTAAATGCAATTTGTCTGTGTCTAGACTGAATAGACTCCAAGTTAAAGGTTTCCAAAAGTAACCGATATTCAGTATTTTGTTCTGGAAAAACATGATAACATTTAAACCACATATACTTCAAGAATTTGCGCTGTATCTTTTCAAGTTTCATTATATGAGTGTCATAAGTTGGAAACCATATCAGTATAGCATATATTCTATCTTTGATCTTATGTAGCTGAAATAAAGCGAATACAGAGCTCCTGTATTAGAAAAAACTTTGCTATTTCTAAGAATAAACCCAAGCAGCTTATTGGCGGAGGTTACGATTTCATTCAAATTATAAGTGAAAGCCAAGTTAGGATCAAAATATACTCCTAAATCTTTAGTTATTTGATTACGAGATAGGACCTTGTTATCAATTATATAGTTATAAACAATTGGACTCTTTTTACGAGTATAAGTCATAATGTGACATTTCCCGATATTTAGAGATAATTTGTTGTAATTACACCAATCTGTTATACTGTTTAAGTCATATTGAAGAGTATTACAATCACGGACATTATTAATTTCCATGAAAATTTTAACATCATCAGCATAGAGTAACACGTAACATGCTAGATTATCAGTGATGTCATTTATTACAATTGAAAATAAAAGAGGTCCCAAGTTTGAATCCTGGGTACACCTAATTTGGCAACATAATAACTAGAGCGATAGCCATTATATTATAACTTATAAGTTACATACTGCAAACGATTTTTCAAATAAGATCCAAAGAACAGTATGAGATTGTCGTCAAAACCAAAATCACGGATTTTAACTAATAAAATTCTGTGATCAATTTTGTCGAACGCTTTTGAAAAGTCCGTGTAGATGACGTCTACTTTACCCCTTCGATCTAAAACTTATGATACATATTATGTAAAACTACATAAATTAGTATTAGTTGATCTTTGAGGCATAAAGCCATGTTGATGTTGACTGTTAATAAACTCTGGAAGAATTCTTTTAGCCTCCATATCTAAAAATGCGTACTATGGGTAGGTCTAACACCCGGAACAAAATTGTATCAAAAAGTGCAGTATTCATTATTATCTACGCGGCTCACCTAACTAGTGATGTAGCGACTTTGTTCAACCTATATCCACTAGTGGGTACTTTGTTACATTGCTTGTCTAAAATCGACAAGTCTAAGAAATAAAAAGAAAAATGTTTTCAACACAAGGTTAATTGTATAGAGATGTTATAGTTTTCTGTGTTTATGAATCACAGTTTATAAAGCTGCCTCGCCCGGGTTGAGTAAAAAGCGTAATAGATATTAATTTTGTAATATAAATGTGGATATTTGATTTATTTATAACTACGCCTCTGGATAGACTTGCGTCCTGGTCCTGTCGACAGTTTGTTGTCCAGTGTTTGGTTTGTTTTTCGTGCTCAGTACGCAGTCTAATGGATTTGTGCGGCATTTCTACTTTTTATTTTATCGTGTTAAGAATTAAATGCAAATACAGAACGTTGTCGGATTCGGGATCAGGATGAGTGTAGCTTAAAACATAACAAATTGTCTCCAGTGGCGAAACGTGAGATTTTATAGGGATTTGTTTCAATACAAAAAACTACAAACGGTAGATGTAAAGATTAGCAGTGACTTTATTTTATTTGCTACACTAATTATTGTTAGGTACCTACTTCATTAATTCAATTCGCACTAATTGGGCACTGCAATTACATATTAAATCATTCAAAAAATTTATTTTATCATCGTTGCTGAAACTAAAATCAGTAACATTTATGTATTAAACTATTACCAAAAAAAGAATAAAGAAATTCCCTTTGTATATTATATGTCACTCACCACATATAATATAGGTCCGAGGTCCGTAACTTATGTGCACAAAATGAATGAGTTGAAATGTAAAGACGAATGTGTAGGATTTATGGGAGCGTTATTAAACATTGTGTGCATGTCCAACGACTGAATTTATAGACTTGATTGGATTTTCAAGTGACCCAAGGAATAAACTGGATAAAGAATAGAAGAATTGTCATGTCATTTTCAAATATATTGATAGCATCATGACAAGCACTACATATTTTTATAGTTTTATGTACTAACAAAAAAAGTCGTGTATAATCTTCAGTCTACACTATTTATTAAAATACAATAAAGAAAAAAAATTATCTAACATTGAATTAAGTAGTTTCATTTGGGATGTAGATAGCCCTCAAAAACATTACAAATGTAAGGTATACGCCAAGAGGAATCGCAATCATATATAATTAATTTACAAACGAGTCTAAAAATAAAACTGTTAATTAGTGATTCCAAAAACTTTACAAATAAGAAATAAGTATTATCGCCCATTTAATCCTATGAATACTGAAATGTAATAGGTACTTACAATCGCCATTATTATTTTCAACACTTAAGTATGTGTTTTTTAATAATTTCAAAAGTATTAAATTCACTTCTCCTAATTTGAAGTTGGCTATAATATAACAGAAATATTTCTGTTGAGTCCAACCTGACAAGCGTTTTGTATAAAATTATTCTCTCAATAGCACTTATTACTTTTTAAACTCTGCTTAAGTGAATAATCGCATAGCGAACTCCAATGGTATCTATAATTCAATCAAAATGATAATTTGTGTATTTTCCAGTGAAGGAGGCAGCCACAGCAGCACCCTAACCCTGACCCCTGAAGACCGCGTGGTGACCCCAGCACTTTCCTGCGCAGCGAGCGTAGAGACCAAGGAGCGCAGCGCACCTGCGTCACCAACTATCTCACTGCGCAGTGCAGCAAGTGTAACACCTGCCGCGCAGCTTCCTACACTAGTGCTACGCAGACAGCGCAGGCCTAGCCTTGTGACGTCACCCGCTGCGCTCACTAACGTGAGTCTTGCACTTGCGCTGCACCAACAGCGGCGGCCTATCAGCGATCCGGTGAAGTATTCTTACAAAGTGACCCCTGTGTCTTGTGTACCCTCCCCTGTAAGATTGTTCGAACATAATTATCTCCGAATCAATGTAAAATCAAAATTGACTTGTATCAGATCTGCACGAAAAATTATTGTTGAGTATAATGTAGTTGTGGGGTTTCATGTTTTATTAATTCAAATTGATGTTACTTCATTGATTGATTTTAGTCATTACTTTAAAAAAACAATACATATTGCAACTTATTTTGTGAAAAGGAAGCACTTTAAATAATTGCAATCTGATATGACTTGAATTCCTCATCGTTTTGTAGTACTCGCAATAAATTCTGAAGCGAATGAGAAGAACGGTTGTATTGCACTGTCAGGAGCACAGCACACTATTTTGAATACTTCACCTCTGTCGCACTATATGTTTCCCTTTTTACTTGTATTGTATTGTAATCATTATTTTTATCGATTTCGAGTTTGTTCAATTTTTCTCCCGGTAACTGAAGAAGTTATTATGATATTGTAATGAAGTTATTATACTTATGCTGACCAAAATGTTTTAAGTTCAATAATGGACCATTTTAAGCCAGCGGTACCAGAATTAATTTTTTTAATTTATTCGTATATTTTTTTATTATTTATATTATTTGAACAAAAATTATTGTTGTAGAGTATGTGAAATTGTAAAGCACAAAATTCACCAAAATTAAGTTTTTTATCATTTTTTATAGATCATACAGTTTATAATAAAATCTTTTTAATATGTTTTTGCGCAGCTATCTAAACAGGTTGACGCAATTCAGGCCACGAAGTAAAACATTTATGTAGATATTTACGATAGATTTCGAGGCCGTTTCTGTTAAATAACGGCTGCGAAGTTGAATTTCGCGCAAAGAATATCAAATATTTTTGACAGTTGTACAGTCATTTCGCATCCTAGGTATACAAATAACTATAGAACAATGCCTATCAGAACAGTTTTTATTTTTATTACTACCTATATAGGTACCTACAGAAATGGTTATTTAATTCGTTATATTTTGGAATATCCCAAATTTTCTGTTCTTCAAAATAATTTTTATAAAAAAAAATTCTTGATAGCAAGACCTTCTTTAAACTAATATTGTATGTATTTAACAGGGATGTTACTCACCAGCTGCCAGTATAATCAGCACAGCAACAATTCGTAGTATGAATCCGAAAGAAAGTAAAGAAAAACGAAATCGAGAACGTCTTCTTACCGGTCCAGTCGGATCTGAATTCTCTTTAGCCAATACCGACATCGATTTAGAGCTCGATTACTATGACTACAACGTTGGAAATGCTGGAGCAGTACCTGGTTCATATCTTGGAATGGATCCACAATATTTAGTTTGGATTCCACCATTGGATGAGACTGGAGAAATCATTGAAAATTTAGAGAAACTGTCCTATGAGTTTGAAGACATCAGACCGCAACAATATATAGATCCAGGAAGTAACCAGGAATCACCGGAAGATGAAGTTCTAATCCCAAAACAAAGAAGACGCTCCAATAGTGAATGTGAAACAAAACAATCTCCTGTCAGTAAAAAAGTGCACCCTTTTAAAGTAGAGACGTCTAGTGAATTGAAACTGTCTCCTCTTTTAAAACGAGTGGATTCTTTCAAATGTGCAATACCTTTGCACGAGTTCCCCAAGCGGTTGGGATTGAATTCACCTGCAAAGGTCCACAGGCCTAGTGAGAAAGAAACTAGAGTGGAAAAGTCTCCCAGTGAGAAAAGCTACGATTTGGATGACATTAAATTCGCCGATGACGAGTGTGAAGACGATGGTGGCTTAAGTGAGGTTACGAATGTTCAGTGCAATAAAAAGCCATATCAAGACTCGAATATTATTACTTCCAGTTAACAACAATACATTATGGAAATTGAGTCATTGTTTCTTGTTTTACTACTTTTATTCTTATAAAGGAATATTCATGTTTTTATTACATAAATAATATGGAAAATGATATAGTAATATCCAGATTATAAATATTTTAATCTGTTATATATAAACCATAAATTATAATTTTTATCAAATTAAACCTGCCAGTAGCATTGAAGCAGCGGAGTCAGATTTCAAATTTTATTTGACTATTCTAGCTCAAAGAGCATATCATAAACCATGCCCCAATGTATCATTTATTATTTTAGTTGCTAATGGTTTCTACAACCTTCTATAAAAATTTTAATCTATTAAAATGAAAATTAAACTTGAACCGTCTGCTGTGTTAACAGCGCTAGTATTGCTTAATCAACTTGCAATCTGAATTCGCTGCCAGGTACACTCTGATTAATTTTGTGCATTATAACTAGACTGAAATTGCTTTTAAAACTGGGCGCACAATCAAATCTCATAAAAACATTTTGTCGTGAGTATAAAACCATTTAAAAAATTTATTTTACTCACCGTCGAGTATAGTATACGGGTGTTCCAGTGTTAAGTGTCCTAACATAAAATATGAATGTAGGACCTCAAAACAAGTAAAAGATTTCATTTAGAGATTTTATCGCTTCGTTCAGGAGATATTAGTTTTTAAAGTTACTTACGGATGACATAAAAATAACGTTTTCATATTTTAATTTTATTGAAATTCACTCATTTAAGATCTCTTCTGTTTATACTGGAACTATCTCTTGAGTTTTAATACTTAATAATTAATTAAATAATAGGATTAAAATGCCTACAACGGGCACTGAACTCCTTTTATGAATACAAAATAAATTTGTTTTGTTTAAATCTTTTGTAAAATGAACTGCTATCAAAAAAAAAGTGAATCGTGATCGTTTTGTAATAAAAACACCAACGCGAAAAAATACAGGAGCAATGTCGAGCAGTCACTTGTTCTTTCTGTCATCGACAGATGGGATAGCAATTGCCTTCGGGCTGAGGGTTTGCATTTTTTAAACAAATTTTGTAAATTCTTATTGTTTATAGCAATAAAGTTGATAATAAGCAATATTTATTCCTTTATTTTTACAAAATTGTTCAAATTCTTATTTGTAACTTCAGAAACCTATATTTATACTAAACGAAGCGTTTGCGAGCAAATCTTCAATTTTTTTTTTCTTGTTTTGAGGTCCTACAAAAATAGAGCGGCGGTGTTAAGTTAGGATACTTTACCCTGAAACACCCTGTATAAAGCTAAATTCAGACTTACCCTTAAATTACTGGAATTTACTGACAGATGCCATTTTGCTAATTTTAAATAGTCGTCGACATTGTTAATTGTCGCAGTATGTTGTGTTTGATGCGCCCAGTCCAAGTTAGTAATAGTTGATAATGACTGAAGGGATAAGTGCAATGAAAATTTAACTGAAATATTGAATTAATAATTTCACTTTACTAAGATAATTATTTGTAACTAGATGTATAATAGATTAAAATATTTCACATAATTGCAACGTATAAAAATCTAGTCAAAAATGTAAATTTGTAACTATACTTAAATCTATTTTGTGTATACAATAATTAAATAATTCTAACTGTAAGTACATTTAATTTATCATGACTGTATTTATGTAACTTTTTTATTCAAACTGTGAAAAATAATGTTACCAACTTTATTTATAATGTTTATTTAATGTATTATAATGGAATTTGTACATAATCGCAATGATCAAAATGTTTAAGAGACTGCATGAATCGTGATAGTGATCAAAGTTGTTTGCAAAAGATCAAAATGAGACTCTCAGGACTGAAATGCCCTTGGCAACAAGATCTTAATCTAGTCATAATTATTACCAATGTTGTATATTTGAACACATTTTAAATCGTAGGTTAAATTTTTGTCTATTTGTACGAATGTTAGTTGTAAGAGTAGTCTATGAATAGTGTTGTTAGCAAGATATCAATAAAACACTATTTCGGATATGATATTTTTATTTTAATAAATTGGACCTAATTTATCTATTAAGTACCTAAATTATATTTTTAATCGTATCATCAACTGTTATTACCTTTTAATATGCAACACTTATTGATAATATAAACAACATAAATACGTTAGTTTACTTATAATACCTTAGATATAATTAATTAGTTACGAACTTAATACATTAGATCCAACCATAATGACATCAAAACCATCCATAATATGCAAATTGTCAACTAAATGACAGATAAAATTATTGATTTGTTTAAACATCGCTGTCGTTGATGATACGATTAAGCTTTGAATATACCGCGAATATATGCGATTTAAGCACCCTTGAATGTTCAAAGAGACTCGGTTTCACCTCGTCGCTTAGCAACATCCTCGGTATAGGCGAAAAAATTAGAAGTAAGTACCTTATACAGGGTGTTTCTATACATCTGTACGCAACTTTAATAGATTATATAATTTCATATACTGATTATAGAAAAAAAAAAATTTCAAAATTCGCAAAAATAAGGGTAGTGAAAATATAAGTTCATTGGTTTGAACGTCCATTTAAGGTGGTATGACTAGTCAAATCATGGTTTAAATGTAACAAAAAATTACAATTATACCGGGTGTCCCAGATTTAAACGGCCTAACTTTTTTTTATAGATTAAACACCTAAAAATAAGGTGACAAGTTCATTTGAACAAATGTCCGTAAATGCTTTATTTCAAAGATATTCATGTTTCTCTTATTGGTGCAGCGCTACTTTTAAAAAATCAACTTAATAACGAGATCTAATATTATCTTATTGAAGTCGATATCTTTTATTCCGGTCAGAAATTAGAGTTGATTAAACACAGTTAACCGAAAAAAATACTAAAACTCCACTTCTCTTTCTCGCACAAAAACTTTGAATATCAGCTAAACCATAAGGCCTTTAAAAGTTTTTAAAATAATGAGTCTTATAGAAAAATGTTCAAGGAATCCATTACCGGAAAGTCGATATCTTAATTTGTTCAGAAATTAAAGTTGATTAAACCCAAAAAAATGTTAAAAATACAAAATTTTCTGAATTTTCTATGTTAAAATTGAGGCTAAACCAGACCCTTCTGAAAAATTGAAAATAATATATTTGATAGAAAAATGTCTGTAGAATTGAATGCTTTTTTCTATCCGTCCGTAAGTTACAGCCGTTTTTGTGCCAGGAAACAAAATTAAGGCATGATTTAATTAGCTTCGTTCTACCAAAATATATTTTCTCGAAAACTATTAGTTTTATGTAGCATCTTTTTGTAGGAAAATAAGCTATGATATTATAATATCAATATTTACCGTAAAATTTAAAGTTACCGAGTTTTTTTGAAAAATATATTTTTTTCAATATGGCGGTTGATGGGGATGCCGATTCGAGATCAGCGCCCCAAGAAACCCCTAGATACCGATTTTCTTTCAGTTCGCATAATAAATTCAGGAAAACTCCAGGGGATGACGTATATGCCCAGGTCCGATGCTCCAGGTACCCGGGAGAGAGTTGCCGATTCGAGATCAGCGCCTCAAGAAACCTCCGGATGCCGGTTTTCTGCTGCCTTGCACGATAATTTCAGGAAAACTCAAAGGGAAATATAAAACAACTAGAACTAAAGTTAGGAAATCTATACCAATTACAGGACTCTATACTAAGGAAGTGGTGCCAACTTAATAAATTACATTTGGAATTAAATAATGATTGTTAAGCTAGATTCAGACCTATCCAATTATAAATAAGTATAAGTGGTAAATTAAACACAAAATTCCAATTTCTAGTGCGAACTTTTAGCGCTGGTTGGTTAAATTAGCCACTTACACTAATAATTGGGTAGGTCTGAATCTAGCTTTATTTCTCAGGAATTTTTACATTGTGCAGATTCTTACACAATATTTAATGCAAAAATTTAGAAGAGCAACCAATTTCATATTTTAAACATTTCATTTACATAATTGAAAAATATTAATTTATCTTGACAAAGGTATTGTAATAAAAATCTGATCACCAAATTGAGATGTAACATAATTCCAGAACTTTGTGCTATGTTTTAATCATTGTATGACATAAGTTGTTCTGTAAGTAATTTACATTGGATAAACGTTGGATGTAGAGCAATAAAGTTTTAACAATTGACTGAATTCCTGGTTATTTATTTATGTCATACATCAATCAGTCGCTTAGTCTCATGTGTTCATTATTCATAAGGTCAATACATTATTTCCTGAGAGCATTTATTAGTAATTTATTATTATCAAAAATCATTATCAATTTTGTTTAACTACACATTGTGTGCACATACCTATTTTACATTATTATACTTTAGTTACTTTTATCACATACCTTTTATTATATTTTAAACCATAGGCACCAACTTTTCAAAATCCGTGAGGGGGCTTTAGAAGAATAGAAAATTTTAAAAAACATATATTTTTCTCAGCCATGTAATAGGAGTGAATTCAGGAGATGTTTTCAGAGATGTAATTTTACTTTCGTATGTGCAAAAATAAATAAAATTTGCATGTGCTGCATGCTCGTGTGGGGCTCGAGCCCCAAAGCCCCTACGTAGTAGAGCTGTCAATATCCGAAAAAATTGGATCCGGGTATTCGGATCTCAAACGATCCGGATACTCGGATATCCGTTATCCGGATATTTTATCGGATATCCGGATATCCTGTTGTCGGATCTGGATCCGGATATCCGAGTGTCGGATCTGGATCCTGATATCCGGATGTCGGATCTGAATCCGGATATCCGGGTGTCGGATCTGGATCCGGATATCGATTCGATATGCGGATATCGGGTCTAGATCCGGATACCCGAATATCGGATTGAGTTCAAGACACCAGAGTATTGGTTCCGGATCCAGATATTGAGTTTAGTCTCTATTAATTCAAGATTAGGGAATTGAATCAACAATTCAAAGCCTAGCTCATTTGATATTGAAAATTTGTTTATTAAGCCGGTACTTTATACTTTACCTTGATGGTGTCCAGAATATTTGTTAAAACGTCACAATATAATTTAATCAAAATAAATATTATACACTCGAGGAAATAAAAAACGCACCACTTGAAAATGCACAAAAAATGACACAATTTCAAAGTGCGATATTTCGGCTGCATTTCGACGAAATTGAATGAATCTTCAAGTTCTGAAAACGTTGAAGTCTTATCTTTAATGCGATGATAGCCAATGTTAGAAAAAATGCATTCCACCCTCTCCCACCCCCCTAAGAAAATCGAATGTATCTGATGTCCAAAAAGGTCCAACTTTGGCAACTCATACGGAGTGACAAACAGGGTAATAAAGATCACACTTTTCCTGCAGGGTCCGCCAAATTTCAAGTACCTACGATGATTTGGCGCGAAGTTATGAATTTTTTTAAAAAAAGTACATTTTCGAGATTTTTGGCCATAACTTGGCGAATTTTGCAAGAAAATCAATGAATTTTGGATTTCCGAGAACGTTGAAGGTTTCTCTATTCGGCCCTGTAAATTAATCTGCCGCCAAACCCGATCCACCCCCTGCCACCTCCGGATACTGAAAAATGTTCAACTGTAGCAACTTGTAGCGTGAGTAAAAAAAAACGTGGACCTTATTACCCAACAGGTCAATAAAGTTTAATCCTTTTCCTTCAATTTTCTCAAAATTTCAAGTACGTGCGTTAATTTGGCGCGAAGTTATGAATTGTTGAAAAAAATTGGTATTTTTGTGCTTTTTGCACATAATTTGTCCGATTTCGCACCAAATTATGAATTTTTGAAAAAAAGTGCCTTTTTGAGGTTTCTGAATTTCATTAACAATTATCTAAAAATGACTTTAAAATTTTTATTTCTTTAAACACCTTTATTTTTTAGATGTTTTAAGAAATAAACGAATTTGGTGCGAAATCGGACAAATTATGGGCAAAAAGCACAAAAATACCAATTTTTTTCAACAATTCATAACTTCGCGCCAAATTAACGCACGTACTTGAAATTTTGAGAAAATTGAAGGAAAAGGACTGAACTTTATTGTCCTGTTGGGTTTTTTTTTACTCACGCTACAAGTTGCTACAGTTGAACATTTTTCCGTAAAAACCATGTTTTTTTATCCGGGGGTGGCAGGGGGTGGATCGGGTTTGGCGGCAGATTAATTTACAGGGCCGAATAGAGAAACCTTCAACGTTCTCGGAAATCCAAAATTCATTGATTTTCTTGCAAAATTCGCCAAGTTATGGCCAAAAATCTCGAAAATGCACTTTTTTTAAAAAATTCATAACTTCGCGCCAAATCATCGTAGGTTCTTGAAATTTTGCGGACCTTGAAGAAAAAGTCTGATCTTTATTACTCTGTTGGCCAATAAGGTCCACGATTTTTTTGTCACTCCGTATGAGTTGCCAAAGTTGGACCTTTTTGGACATCAGATACATTCGTTTTTCTTAAGGGGGTGGGAGGTGGTGGAGTGGATTTTTTGTCACATTGGCTATAATCACATTAAAGATAAGACTTCAACGTTTTCAGAACTTAAATATTCATTCTATTTCGTCGAAATGCAGCCGAGATATCACACTTTGAAATTGTGTCATTTTTTGTGCATTTTCAAGTGGTGCGTTTTTATTTTCCTCGAGTGTAGTTCGTTTCAAAATGAGAGAGTAATAAGTAGTGCTGGGATCCGGATCCGGATAGTTTCGGTATCGGATCAAAAAATATCCTGATATCCGGATATCCGGATATTTCAAGTTATATGAATACTTTACTATCCGGATATTAGATCCGGATATTGAATCCGGATATCGGATCCGATTACCAGGTCCGGATACCGAATCCGGATATTAGATTCGGATATCAGATTCGGAGAAAAGAAGCGGATGATTAAATCTATTTTAAATGTGAGTAGTAATGAATTTCAAATTCGGATTAGGTATCTTAGGTCAGACTTTGGTACTATTCGTATTCATACATTTTGTTAAAAACTCCTTGTACTTTTAAAATTAAAGAGTCTGAATTGTCGACTCCATTTTTTGTGCTCTGTGCTGTAAAACGCCATAATGTAGCTGTACTATACCACTTTAGCTAGGAGGAACGGAACTAGGGACAGGGACAATATAATATCTTTTGAATTTGAAAACGTATTCATTGGAATAATACCTAATTTTATGTTTCTGTTTACTTCTTAAATAATAGTTTCGTTCCAGTTATAAAACGTGCGGCATTCTATATGAGCAGCCTATTAAAGTTATATATCTTATTATTCTGGTGGATGTATTTGCCGCATAACTGTCAAATATCCAATACTATTGTTGCAAATTTTGACTTATTACTAGAGCTGTCAATATCCGAAAAAATTGGATCCGGGTATCCGGATCTCAAACTATCCGGATACTCGGATATCCGTTATCCGGATATTTTATCGGATATCCGGATATCCTGTTGACGGATCTGGATCCGGATATCCGAGTGTCGGATCTGGATCCTGATATCCGGATGTCGAATCTGGATATCCGGGTGTCGGATCTGGATCCGGATATCGATTCGATATGCGGATATCGGGTCTAGATCTGGATACCCGAATATCGGATTCAGTTCAAGACACCATAGAGTATTGGTTCCTGATCTAGATATTGAGTTTAGTCTCTATTAATTCAAGATTAGGGAATTGAATCAACAATTCAAAGCCTAGCTCATTTGATATTGAAAATTTGTTTATTAAGCCGGTACTTTACACTTTACCTTGATGGTGTCCAGAATATTGGTTAAAACGTCACAATATAATTTAATCAAAATAAATATTATAGTTCGTTTCAAAATGAGAGAGTAATAAGTCAAAATTTGCAAGAATTGTATTGGATATTTGACAGTTATGCGGCAAATACATCCACCAGAATAATAAGATATATAACTTTAATGGACTGCTCATATAGAATGCCGCACGTTTTATCACTGGAACGAAACTATTATTTAAGAAGTAAACAGAAACATAAAATTAGGTATTATTCCAATGAATACGTTTTCAAATTCAAAAGATATTATATTGTCCCTGTCCCTAGTTCCGTTCCTCCTAGCTAAAGTGGTATAGTACAGCTACATTATGGCGTTTTACAGCACAGAGCACAAAAAATGGAGTCGACAATTCAGACTCTTTAATTTTAAAAGTACAATAGTCCAGTCAGGAGAGTCAAAAATTTACTGAAACCCAAGACTAATACATAACCAAATGAAATTTGGCATGTGAGTAGTTAAGAACATACAGAAACAAAAAAAAAATTCGCTCCACCTCGGTATGCTCCGCTTCCCACAAAAATTTTCAGTTGAAACTCAAAATTTTCTTATAACGCATATTTCTCGAAAACTATCGAAAATTTTGCAAAACAGTTTTGACAGGATGAAAGCTGAGGAAATTGCTATCAAAATGGTCTTTGAAAATTTTTCATAAGTAGCACCGTGTAGGCACCAGCCGTTTAATATTCGAATGACTTGAGAATTTTCTGTATAGTAGGCGCTACATTGCGAATGACGTAAAAAATTCGCCGCTACAGAATGAATGTGGTATAACTTCGTTAAAGAACATCATTTTGTAAAGATAAAAATTGCATTTTATTCGTCGAGGCTTCCACTTTTAATTGCACTAATAACATTTGAATTTCCGACCCCGTTTATACCGAGAAACTTGCTTTTTAAAGAATCATAACTCAGTATTAAAGAATTCTCAATATTTTCAATATCTATGAATGAAATTGTAAACTCGCAGAGGATTATCTTCACCAAATCATCCCCAATCACATGCAACTATTTGGAGGGTTGTGTGTTGTACGTCCGAAAAGAAAACTGGTTTTCGCTACCTTCTTTATTTATAGGTTATGATCTTTTTTTAGGAAAACATCTGTTACATGTACGTAGTAGTACAATTGATGAAACAAATTACAGAATCTTGTTGATTAGGATTTGTACTTAACGATAAGCTCATTACAAATCAATTTACGGGGCCAAAAAGTGGTCTATTTTCAAAAATACTCGTGCCCGCGATAAATAAAGAAATCTATGAGATAGCGAAAACCAGTTTTTTTTTCGGACGTACAACACACAACCCTCCAAATAGTTGCATGTGATTGGGGATGATTTGATGAAGATAATCCTCTACGAGTTTACAATTTCATTCATAGATATTGAAAATATTGAGAATTCTTTGAACGTCTTCTAATACTGAGTTATGATTCTTTAAAAAGCAAGTTTCTCGGTATAAACGAGGTCGGAAATTCAAATGTTATTAGTGCAATTGAAAGTGGAAGCCTCGACGAATAAAATGCAATTTTTATCTTTACAAAATGATGTTCTTTAACGAAGTTATACCACATTCATTCTGTAGCGGCGAATTTTTTACGTCATTCGCAATGTAGCGCCTACTATACAGAAAATTCTCAAGTCATTCGAATATTAAACGGCTGGTGCCTACACGGTGCTACTTATGAAAAATTTTCAAAGACCATTTTGATAGCAAATTTCCTCAGCTTTCATCCTGTCAAAACTGTTTTCCAAAATTTTCGATAGTTTTCGAGAAAAATGCGTTACAAGAAAATTTTGAGTTTCAACTGAAAATTTTTGTGGGAAGCGGAGCATACCGAGGTGGAGCGAATTTTTTTTTTGTTTCTGTATGTTCTTAACTACTCACATGCCAAATTTCATTTGGTTATGTATTAGTCTTCAGTCAAAACCTCTCCTGACTGGACTACAAGGAGTTTTTAACAAAATGTATGAATACGAATAGTACCAAAGTCTGACCTAAGATACCTAATCCGAATTTGAAATTCATTACTACTCACATTTAAAATAGATTTAATCATCCGCTTCTTTTCTCCGAATCTGATATCCGAATCTAATATCCGGATTCGGTATCCGGACCTGGTAATCGGATCCGATATCCGGATTCAATATCCGGATCTAATATCCGGATAGTAAAGTATTCATATAACTTGAAATATCCGGATATTTTTGGTTCCGATACCGAAACTATCCGGATCCGGATCCCAGCACTACTACGTAGTCAGCGCCTATGCTTTAAACATTTTTATTGCTTGAATTTTATGTTACATAATGTAAAATAGGAACAGTTTATTTCTATATTTAAATATTATAGATCACATTAGGTTATGTAACAGTCACTCCATCTATTGTATTATATTACTGTAAATGGCAATTAAGGAAATAATAATAAATTGTAAACATGTGACATAGACTCATGGATTTTGTACAAAAGCGTAAAGTCGGTTCTTATTTCAAAGTTAATGTATTTTCAGTAAGTATAAAGGAAGTCGTAAATTTGTGTTGAATATCTATAACCATGAGACTATAAATACCAGTGTGGTCCTTTTCGCCGAATTCTGAGTTTCGGACAACATGTGTGTTTTTGGGTCATTTAGAAGCGTTTCTTAGAAAAGCGCATTTGTTCGTTAGAGCGTTAGATTTAGGGTAGGGGTTGCAAGCCACCCTAGCCATCTCTCTCGTGGACCAATCAGTGTTGTATGTAAACTATAAGAAACCAATTATTATTGTGAAGTAAACTTAAGTTTGGGTCAGAGTGGGGAGGTAAGAAAAGTTATTAAATAGGATGATTTTTCTTCCCTCGCTCAACCGATCAACAGATCATATAAGACCTCTGACACAGTTCGTTATCGATTGAGCGTATATTTTTGAGCTTTAATAATCTTTAAAACTCCCATTGTGTTTTAAACTTGTTAAATTCAATCTGTAGAGATATAGTGTTTTGAGTGCACACTCCAGCAAAGGAATAGCAGCAGAGGAAGTGAGTAGTTTTATTGGTGATCGCATTAAGGTGTTTAAAGTTGAGTAACTTGTGCGTATTTGTTTATTGGTCGATTTTGAGAAAAGGGTTAATTTAAGTAAAGCGTGATTGTATCTCTTTTGTATTTCTGTAATCTATAACGAATTGTGGACCCGGTTAGATTTAGTTACGTGTAACCCATCCAACGGGATTTATTTATAACTTGTAAATATATTGTTAACTTGTGTGGAAATCGGTTGTTGTTTTACGTTTCTATTTTACCTTTATTTTGAGAATCCTCTTTTGTTTAGTGAAGTGTTAACCAGGGCCTCTATTCTAATTCATATAACAACTTGATAAACCAAGAGGATCTTGTTATCCCTCTAGCGGATTTTGTTTGGAAGTATCATATAAAGCATGCTATAGACGATTTATATTTCGCTGCCAAGTTATTATGTTTTATTTTCTGGGACAATTTGCAATATGAACATAATTCGCGTTTTCACATTGTTAATTTTTTATTAATTAAATAAAATATTTTTTCATAAGCGCATTTATAAATGCTTTTATTAATAATATAATATTCGTCTAATACGGGCTTACATCAGAACTTATATCAAGACTAGTCAACAGATAGCGACCCGACATGTCGCTATGAATTAGAATAGGAGGCCAGGTAGTAACCCAAGTAAGTAATAATAATTAATTACCGCTCTTCAACGTTATCTGTAACTACCAATAATTAAGTAGACTCCATTTTCGGTAACTACACATTTTTGGTAACGTGCGTACTATATTCAATAGACCGTGCACCGTTACAGTTATTATTATTAAAATAATAATGGGACATAACCACTTATACATACCTCGATCATAATGTTACTCTATTATTATTTAAATATTTTCTATCTCAACCAACTTATTCTTATCAAGATTTATACATTTTATTGTTTCAATGTTAATATAGCAGTTGTATAAAAGTGCAGTTCGTGTGTGTATTTATGTTACATTGACTTAATAATGATGGGAAACAGATTACTTCACGTAGTTAGTAAATTATTGTTTGTGCTTATTTTATTTATGTTCTTTGCAAATATTTTTTGTTTCTTTGTAAGTATGTTAAATATTTATTAAACAAAAAAGTATGACTGAAACTAATAAATAGCAATATGTACTTATTTCGAATTTAGAAGTATCTAAGTTTAATAAATTTTGGTATGCTCTTATTTATGTAAATATAAATTATAATTCCAATTCCCATTTTCTTTTATGAAATAAGTGGTAGGAAGGTCTTCAGAATCCAATTAAATTTGTTTTATTAAAACATATTTATTTATTTATTAGAACGTTTCGAGAACAAACTGTTCTCATCATCAGCTAAAAGACACAATTAAAAATAGTCAAAAATATTGTTACAAAATGTATCGTACAACATACCTTCAAAAACATTGGTAAAAAACCAAGAATATAGTATACAATCAAAAAATATAAGCATCGCTAAAACTTTTAGACAGATTACATTGTAGAATCACGAAGCTAATAGTTTCGTGGTTGAGGAAATACTGAATCAAAAATTGAACCTAACAGCAAAAAATACAAAGTTACTAGTTAAAATTCCCTATAAAGTTATTAACATACTTCATGTTGTTTCTGAAGTCAGTTTGAGCGTTTAAATTTTGGTGGGAATTTAAATTAATGTGTATTGTCTCGTAAAGTAATCTCTGATCTTTGTTAGGTACGTTTTTAATAATTGTTGCGTCGTCGAAATTAAACTTATGGCCTGTTTCTTGATGGTGTTTAGTGAGAGCACTGTGATGTGGATTCAGCAGCTGACAATGGTACTTATGCTGATATATACGTTTTTTGAGAGTTTGAGATGTTTCACCGATGTAATATTTGCAAGGATGGCATTGTATCCTGTAGATGACATGATTCCGTTGATCTCGTGGAGTAACATCTTTAAGTCTACTAAATAAACCAGTAGTAGTTACAGAATTGCAAGTAGCGATTTTAATACTCTCATTTTTGATTATTTTCGTGACTCCATGTAATATTTCTTTGCTGTAAGGAATTTTAGTGTAAATGTTGTTAGTATTCTCATTATTGACGGCAGGATGAGGTTTGCTATGGTTCAAGAGACGTAGTCTTTTGTTGATATGTTTGGTAATAAAATCTTTGGGGTAACCATTTCTAGTTAACAAATTGATAATATGATGTAAATTAGGACCATGGAACTCAGGAGCAGATAATTTAATGGCGCGATCTACCAGCGTGTAAACAACACTAACTTTGTATTTGTTATTCGTGTTTGAGAAGTAATGTAAATATCTTCCTGAAGATGTCGGTTTTTGGTACCAGTTAGTGATGATCCTATTTTCTTTATTAATTAAGGTAGTGTCTAGATAATGGATCTTATGATCTTCCTCGTGTTCAATAGTGAAGCGAATCCTAGGATGAAAGCTGTTGAAGGTGCTCAAGATGCCAGGAACTTGGTCTAGTGGAGCTATGAGAATACAGTCATCAACATAACGTTTATAATATAAGATTTTATGGTCCAAATTATCAACAACAGCTTTTTCCATCTTCTGTAAAATTAAATCGGCTAATGAATTACTAATGCTGGATCCCATAGGCGAACCGTCAATCTGTTTGTATATTTTCCCGTCAAATGAGAAGATAGCGCCTTCAAAACAAAGATTAATACCTTCTACGAATTGATCTTGAGTTAGGTCTGTGTGTTCACTAAGTTCAGGCCACCTTTCTAAGACGCATTCAATAACTAGGTCTTGTGGAATGCTTGGAAACAAAGCTGTCACGTCCAAAGAGAATATCGTGTAATCAGCAGGAACATTAAAATTGGTGATGTCATTAACCAGTTCAAAAGAATTTTTAAGATTAAATGGAGACTTGATAGTAACTTTGTAGATTATGCTGTTATGCTGTTAGGTTAAGTTTTTGAAGGTATGTTGTACGATACATTTTGTAACAATATTTTTGACTATTTTTAATTGTGTCTTTTAGCTGATGATGAGAACAGTTTGTTCTCGAAACGTTCTAATAAATAAATAAATATGTTTTAATAAAACAAATTTAATTGGATTCTGAAGACCTTCCTACCACTTATTACATAAAATATAATTTTTGGATCCTTCCAAGTTTTCTACAATTCCCATTTTCGATAGGGATATTTTCAGATAAGTAATATAGGTAACAAAAATTAATGCATTGTATTTTTTCACACGACCATATGGACAAACTAAAATTATTTTCATATTGCAGTAAATGTTCCAGTCATAATAATTTATAAATAATAAACATTAGTAGGCAAGTTAGTTTTAGTTAGTGAGTGGTAGATTTTTTAATTAATTTCCTACTTTAATTTAGGGTTTTATGCACTACGAACATTTCTGTTTGCTGCACTTGCATATATTTGCACTTAGTACACACAGAGCACATCCCTTAAGAATTATAAAAATAAATTTACGGGATAATAAAACGTGCTAATTGATCAAATCAATATAGAATTTTTCATGTTTCCTTCATACATTCAGTGTGAAGAAATACGAGTATTATTGAAAAACTGACATGAGTTAAAAAAATGATGATAGTAACCTATTTAATTTCGTATTTGGAGGTTTCCAAGCCTATGGCTTTTAAAGAAATACCTACTTATTGTATATCAATTTTCAGCATATATAAGTTTAAAGAAAAGTGATAATAATTGTTAATATTGATAGATTTATTACCTTTTCATAAAAATTAAAATGTAACTCTTTTGAAAGGTGCATTAAAATGCGCTATTGAAACCAAACCGTGAGTAGATTTGTTCGTGTAAGTTCGTTTTCTGTCGTTTGGACTACGAAATGGACGACGGACCACCTGTTAATTTTTCGATTTTTGATTTGACACGTTCACGTAGTTAAGTTGGGTTACAGATTCAAAAACGGTTACTTACAGTTTATTGAAGAAATTTTGAATTATTGGTTTTGATCGAAATCGATATGCATAATCACTTCACTATCTTTATAAATTTGATTTAATTATTAAACACGTGACTACGTAGGAACCAACTAAACCAGTATTTAAGAATTAGTAAATCTCGCGTTGTTTCATAAAACGGCACGAAACAGTTTGGTTATGTTTTTCTGTTCATGTCGACATGATGTTGACCGTGTAAGGTAAGACCTAAGCATTGGTCCTTGTCACACCGTCACATACAGCATCGTTTTTCGCGGCACCTACTTTTTTAAACTTTATGAATTATTTTCTGGCTTATTAGCAACTTTTTGACAAAAAAATACGAATCTAATATAACGAAAATTATTTTTTAGAGACCAGGAGCTAAAATTGAAGAAACAATATATTATTCACGAACATGTAAAACAGATAAAGATCCTCCTGAAATATTATATATCAACCCTTTCAGATACAATCGCACTAATATCGCGTTAAATGCCAACTTTACTGCTTAGGTCTTAGAAAAGTTATTTTAACTATTTAAAATATTATATCTATGTATTTATCAAATTTGTATGTTTAGTTACATGTAGAAATACAGAAGTGGGGTGATGGCGGTTGGAAGAGGAATTTTTTGAATATAGATCGCGATGACGTTTGTGGTAATTTACAATTATTTGGGTCTTCTTGGAGAGAAGTACTAAAAGCAGCTGGCATTAAACCAAAATGACGTCCGTATAGTTAGCACCCCCACTTCAGAAAAATACAAAAATAAAAATGCCATAATTTTGTGCTAATTATGTGCTAATTTTGTACTAACATTAAAAATTTTGTGCTAAATCCGAAACCGCGAAAACGGACGTCACTCTATTGGAGGTGCTAACTATACGTATAGTTGGCACCGCCCTACACTAAATTATCACAAAATTAAAAAAGTTTTAGCCTATAATTATGTGCTAATTTTGTACTAACATTAAAAATTTTGTGCTAAATCCGAAACCGCAAAAACGGTAGTCGCTCCAATGGAGGTGCTAACTATACGTATAGTTGGCACCTTCCTACACCAAATTATCACAACATGAAAAAAATATTAGCCTATAATTTTTTGCTAATTATGTGCTAATTTTGTACTAACATTAAAAAATTTGTGCTAAATCCGAAACAGCTAAAACGATAGTCGCTCTAATGGAGGTGCTAACTATACGTATTTTATATTATCAAAGTTATGAATTCTTTTTTATCTTTGAATTCCTTATAATTTGTGCCTATTTGAACCCTAAACTCGAATTTAATATTTCATAACAATAAAGAAGTTAATTATATTTTTTGGTCTACCTACACAGTAAAAAAGTAGGACACGAATTAACTTAATTTTCAAAACCCTATCTTCATAATAAAGGTTAAAGCCCTCTATTGGCATTTTGTGAACAATTACATCCATTTTTGTTGTTTAGTATACATTTAGGTAAGTATACGTATTTATATATTTTCAGCAAAATTATCACTTATGGTATCACATGTGCATCAATTATTTCCGGAAATTTTTTTGAGTGCTTTCCAACAACATCTTAATTAGCTCGAGTGATACACATACAGAAAAATTTACAAATAACTGGGTTCCTAAGATTTGTATTATAACGTTAAATATAAAATTTGGTTGTTAAATGTTTGTATATAGTTATAGAGCCCGAAAAAATATGTCACATACGACCTAACGCACGCACACACACACAGAAAATCTTGAAAATACTTTATTCGTATTCTATGGATCCTAAAACGTGCTTATCCACTAAAAACTCACACTCGACAATTTTGACCCGTCACAATACCTCCTCTTATAGAATATAAGGCGGGAGGTAAAAATTTATTCTGCCAAGTTACAATATAAACTAGGGCACGACATATTTTTTAGTACTAAAATATTCATAATTACTCAGAAAAACACTTTTGTATTACAAGAAAAAAATCTGATGTGGCTAGCAAACAACCTCCCGCCTTATCTAGATTTATAAACAGAAATGTATACTTACAATTCAGTGCCCATTTAAAATATAGTACTAATAAAAATCTTAAATATTCAAACACAGAAATTTGTATCACCTGAATCAAAAGATTCATTCACAGGAAAACTCTTCTGTGTTGAAGCCATCCTCCGTTCAATTACTACATTTAATATCTTACTTATGACATATGGCGTTAGTATGCAAACTTGTCACCCGTCTCACCTGTCGATATTTTTTACGCAGAAACAAAAATCAACCGAATATGTAGGTATTACCAGATGACAACGTTTTATCTGATAAATTTATTTTTAAATTTTATTGTAGTTCTTTAATGCTACCAGATAAAGACAATTTTTTTTTATAACGTAAATTGCAAATATCTTTTCCACTTATTCTTATTAGAAATTAATACTATATTTGTCTAAATTTATATAAATTTTTGACAATTAACCTTTAAATCTTCAAAAAATATCACTTCCGGTGAAGATATTTGTACCAAAATGAGCTCTTCCAATTTATATACAAATGTTAAATACCAAATATCAAAATTTTTGGGTACTTCGTATTTGAGTTATCCGACTTACACCCCGGCCTTGACAACATACACATAATTCGTGCTCATCCACTAAAAATTCACTACCCGATTTTTAGCATGATTCCAATACCTTTCTTTACAGGTAAGCGGAAGGTAAAAATTACTGAAAAAGAGTGTTTCAAGCAAATTTTTACTTGCTTTATCTTATGATTAAGATTTATTAAAAATGTAACTCGGCATAAACCTAGTTCCATTCTTCCTGCACATATTTTAATGGTATATGCCTAGTGCCTTTATACTCACTACTAGTGCTCAACTCACTTATCACGAAATTGAAAAATATGTTATTTACAAATAGGTAGTAGTTTATTTATTTAAAGCTATAATTAATTACATGATATAAGAACACTGTTAGTTTGAGGTAGTAGTATAATAAATTAATAAATGAGATTAATCTAAACTAAGTATACAAAATTATCATTAAATTATTATTATTAAATTAAACTTGTAATTTACGCATATGTTTATAATTATTTTTGTATGACATAAATAACTGAAATATTAATTCTTGCAAACATAAAACGGACTAATTTTATTCTTAACCTTAATCAAATATTAAATATTCTCTGCCATCCAACCAATATTACGCCAAATTTGTAAGTTCGTCCAAAAAATAATATTTTTTAGATTTTGATGAATTATGCCACACGTATAATTTATGTAATTGACTATTCCAGAATGTACTATACCATTAAAACCAAAAAGTTCTACGACGAAAATTATTTAAGTTTTTGTTAAATTTGGAAACACGGATAATTTATGTTAAAGACCACATAGTTGCACAGAATACAACAACGAAATCGATATTCCAATCCAATTTTTGTCCCTAAAAATAGAAGAAAACATTTAACATTTTCTTGTCATTAAACCAGCTATGCCAGTATACCTGAATCCTGAATTTTTTTCTCGATCATCAAAATTATAAAACAGTTAATTTGACCAATAATCCACCAAAATTGTAGGCCCATAATGTATCCCATAATCATAATGTTTTGTAAATAAATAAATTCTTCATTAAGTTTTTAATAAATTTGTGTTAAGGCTATACGTAACTATACTCTCGAATAATTAGATTTCCCAAAACAATTTGCAACCCTGAATAATTTAAAAAACATTGTTATATATTATTTAGATTTTGTATACTTTTAAATAATTAAATTAATAATGTAAGTACCTGATTTAAATATAATCCAATGAAGAATAATGATTATTATGATGCCCAAATCGAGGAAACACTAGGTAAATTTACCAAAATTCGCCAAACTAGAAGGTCCACGAAGAATCACAAATTATACTGATATTTTCTCGACGTAAATTTGTGTTAGAGCCGAAATACATCCTGACCATCCCGACTAATAACCTGAATAGTTTAATGGTTTCATTTCCGTACACTATAAATAGACCAATAATATTTTAAATAAAAATTAAAATGAGCAATAAATATTTTCAGTATAAGTACCTCGAAATTTTGTTAACTCATCTTCTCAAGTAAAATCATACTTAAATTTGCCAGTAGGTTCGTCATATTAAATATACAACGAAAATTTTAAGTCTTTATTTTCATTTCTTCTGAATTAATACACATCACAAATTTAACCATATGAAGTCCAAATGAAAAACTGGGAAATCTCAAATCAGGGTTTCAAGAAATTATGTAATCAATTTTAGAAGTTCGATGTTCAACAAAAAAATATTAATATATTATAAAAATATGTCTTTCAGCTTCACAGTTAAATTTGTTTGAAGCATAAGCCATGTCAAGTGTTCTTAAACTTCAAACCAAATTTTAAACTTCAAATATCAAATCAAGGTTTAAAGAAATTTTGATTAGGTACATTTAATTTTCTTGTTTTATTAGTATGAACCTCAAACATTAAATCCAATTCCAGATATATTGTTTCATTATGATGAATGATAATTTCAAATTTTTTAACAAATAATTTTTGTAAGGCCCATTCTCTCCAGTTAATAAATACCATTTTTTTGTTAGTTAATATCCAACCAAAACATGTAACCAAATTTAATTTAGAAGTTCGATGTTCAACAAAAACATACACATTTTAAAAAAATATGAATTTCAGTTTCAAAGTTAAATTTATTTTAAGCCCAAGAGATGTCCAGTGTTCTTAAACTTCAAACCAAATTTTAAACTTGTTATGCTTCCAAAATAAAATTTTGTTTCATTTTGTAGAACCAGATAATTTGAAATACCGGAATTTTGTCATCCCGTTAGACCTAAATGAATTAAATTAATTTACATTTTCAAAAATTTATCTATTCACTTTTCACTTACCATTTATAGTTCGTCAATGATGTCATCAAGCTGGTTGGTGTATTCCAGATGCGCTAGTCCAATCATAATGATGACCAACCAAAATTTAATGAACTTCCTTCCAAAACTAGAACATACATATATTATAATAAATTGTCTGTAAGTTATAATCAAGTTAATGTTTTACCTCACTGCATATGGCCATGCTACTTCAACCCACGGCCACATTTTTAAATCATGTTTTATTCTTCTTCCTTTTTGTTCTTTATAAATTCTTTTAATAGTTTAAAACTATGGTTACTTGACTTCTAATAATATATCAATTAATAATTATTATTGCAATAGTATATTATTAGAAGTAACCATAGTTTTAAACTATTAAAAGAATTTAAAGAGAATTAAAAGGAATCAGATTTAAATATGATTTAAAAATGTGGCAGACGTCCGTATAGTTAGCACCCCCACTTCAGAAAAATAAAAAAATAAAAATGCCATAATTTTGTGCTAATTATGTGCTAATTTTGTACTATCATTAAAAATTTTGTGCTAAATCCGAAACCGCGAAAACGGACGTCACTTTATTGGAGGTGCTAACTATACGTATAGTTGGCACCGCCCTACACTAAATTATCACAAAATGAAAAAAATTGTTAGCCTATAATTATGTGCTAATTATGTGCTAATTTTGTACTAACATTAAAATTTTTGTGCTAAATCCGTAACCGCGAAAACAGAAGTCGCTCTATTGGAGGTGCTAACTATACGTATAGTTGGCACCGCCCTACACTAAATTATCACAAAATGAAAAAAATTGTTAGCCTATAATTATGTACTAATTATGTGCTAATTTTGTACTACCATAAAAATTTTTGTGCTAAATCCGAAACCGCCGCTAAAACGGTAGTCGCTCCAATGGAGGTGCTAACTATACGTATAGTTGGCACCGTCCTACACCAAATCCTATTAATTTATTCTATGAATTATAATGAGACAATTTTTAAATTAGTTATAGTTATCAATATTATCAAAATATTTAAAAAATACAGAAAATTAGTCAAATACCACAGTCTGTCACAGTGTTCGTATTACAAAGTTTCGTACGTATGTCTATCTGAAGTCACCACTATAGGGCTGCGATCTTAATCGAGATCGCCTATAGGTATTCACAAATATATTTTAGTCTCTTTATGTAAACTGCAGAAGAAGATATTAACGATTGTCACTGTCACTGTTTGACACTCAAATGTCTAAATTATAAACAATAATTTAATTCCTAAATAGTACCATACACAGAAAAATTTACAAATAACTGGGTTCCTAAGATTTGTATTTTAACGTTGGTTGTTAAATGTTTGTAACATTTTGAGTTATAGAGCCCGAAAAAATATATCACATACGACCTAACGCACATACACACAGACACAGAAAATCTCGAAAATACTTTATTCGTATTCTATGGATCCTAAAACGTGCTTATCCACTAAAAACTCACACTCGACCCGTCACAATACCTCCCCTTATAGAATATAAGGCGGGAGGTTAAAATTTATTCTGCCAAGTTACAATATAGGTAAACTAGGGCGTCATTTCTTAGTACTAAAATGTTCATAATTACTCAGAAAAAACACTTTTGTATTATAAGAAAAAAAAAGTGGTTTTATTTAAACTAACTTTTCTTTTATTATTAATTTGCGACTTGATCTTATATTCATGCCCTAATATAAATTAAATTAAATTTTCGACAAAAAAATATTACATTATTTGGTAAAGCCGTTTTATAGAACACTGCTGTTAAAATTGTTTATTTTTGGAGATATCTTCAATATATTCATTCGTACGCAACCTTAATACCTACTTAATCAAAAACCTGTAATTACTTCAGATTCATTTAAATAAACATTTAAAATAAATTTTTACTACGTAAATATATTTTATAGAAAGTCAACTAGTTTGCATAAAATTTTGTTAATAATAGTGACCAAATTCAGATTGTTATGTACATTAGTCGATAGTCCGTCTTTAAGGTACATCCACACTATGCCGATCGGTTTTGCCGTGCGGCAAAGCCGATCGGGCTCACAGAATCGGCACACGTCCACACTACACTTTCAGTCTGGACGCAATGAACGCTCAAAAGAGAAGTCTAGACGTATAGAGAAAAATGCTGAGTACCTAATTTTTGACTTTAGGGTTGTGTTGAACTATTAGGAGGTAAACATAACAAAAGTTCCCAGACCTAGATGATGAGGAGGGTCAAGGGGGACGAATAAAGTCCAAGTTTTTAGTTTTTCGCTCAGATCTCAAAGACGGTTAGCCCTTGTCAAAAAGTAGTTATATACAAAATTGAAGTAATTGAAGCTAACAACATTTCCTACAATAATATGTCGCAATTTATAGCAAAACTACCCAAATTCCGCCGGGGATTGCCAACAAAAGCGTCCACACTATCAGAGGCCGCGCGGCTTTTCTTTGATCTTTACCGCCACTGCTCGGGAACGAATCGGCTTGCGGATCGGCACGATGACGAGGCCTACGGTTACGTCCCCACTTGATCGGCCTTGCCGATCTGCAAAGCCGATCGGCATAGTGTGGATGTACCTTTACAGTGTTACGTTTGTCGGGAGAAGGTGCCACGCTCGCCGGCATCAGCTTCATACCGAGCCCGCACTTACTCGTTTACATTTTAATTGCTTATAAATAGATCTTAAATTTGTTTATAGGTCATAAATGACAACGATTGTGACTCTGTCTGAACACTATAAAAAATTTAATATCAGTACCTATACATAATTCAATTATTTTTAAAATGTGGATAAAGAAGGCTTTTAAACGTATCTGAAATAATCCTTAAATCAAAATAATACATAATAAGTTTCCGAACTGTACCAATGTGCCTGTCTCTCATGTAGTGTATAATTTTGGTAATTGTAATCGACTTACCCTTTTATTGAAGAAAATCTACAGAAAACTTTGTCTCTTATAAAATCCAAAGCAAAAGATGCAAAATACAATGATTAGTGGAGCATGTACCTATGTGCTCAAAATAAAACACAGAAATGTTTTGGAGTGAATTAAATCTTGGGAATATTTGAGGAGAGTGCTAGTCAAAAGAATTAGTCACTGTTCTTAAATTACTTAAATTACCAGATTTTGTATTCTTTTGGAAGAGCAGGTACAATAACGTCAAGGTAAGTATAGGTAATAGGAACAGTGTATTAAAATTATCGTTGAAAGTAAGATTAATATAACGGACTGTACACACACTGTACAAACAACATAACTTAAATAAATTTCAAATTCATTCATTTTTACTGCTGTTAAGTTTTTGTAAATATTTTCTTGCCAAAGTTATAGAAAAAACTGCAAATTATATTTTGTATTATATGTAACCCAAACCAAAACATAAGCCGTTAATATAATAATTTGCAAAAAAGTATTCCTGGGTTCAAGTTCTTTTGAAAAGTAAAAACAAGCCTCCACAATTACAAAATAATAATAAAAAATCTGATGTGGCCAGTACAAGACCTCTCACCAGAACTCTATTCTTTTTACTTTTACAAATATATTATAATATACTAATAATAATATACTTTATTTCCTATAGAAACATTACATGTTTATGAGGAGGTGTCAAAATTACAATAAAATAACATGTTAAAAAATTGTTAATTAAAAATTGTAATATTATAGGTAGGTAATACTACAACTCACAAATATGTTGTAGTCATTTTATTTAAACTGCAGAAGAAGATATAAACGATATTTTATTATTGTAACTGTCATGTCATAATCATTCAAATTTTACGTAGTAACAAAAATTATTAAACGATCATGGACTACAACATACCCAAATACTAAATTATAAGTATATACATTAAAAGATAAGTACCTACTAGATACATAAAAATCTATAAAACATAATCTTTCATTTAAAATAAAAAAATTATATTTAATTAATTATCTATCGAAATATTTAAAAAAAGTATTACTTCCGGTTTACTGATTGAAACTAAAATTGTATTGGGTTATTAAGATCCGTATTAAAACCTAAATATAAAATTTTCAATTTTAATGTTTGATATTTTTTGAGTTATCGTTTCCGAAAAAATTGTAACACACACACACATTTCGAAAATGATAAATTCTTACTCTAGGGACCCTAAAACATGCTTATCCACCAAAAACGCGTCACAATACCTCTCTTATAAAATATGAGGGAAGAAGTAAAAATAAAAATTGTGCTCTCTTTTATAACCTTTAATCAAATCTAATTTAAAATAGTAGAAATGTGAAAGGTAGGAATTTCGTTTAGTAAACTGGTAATACGCACCTAAATGTAGTATCCTAGAAACAAAAATGTATGTTATTGTTCCTAAAACGCGAATAGCACAAAATTTTAAATGTTAGTACAAAATTTGCATATAATTGCACGAAATTATAGACAAATAATTTTTTCATGTTGTGATAATTTAGTGTAGCACGGTGCCAACTATACGTATAGTTAGCACCTTCATAGAGCGACTATACCCTTTTAGCTGTTTCGGATTTAGCACAAAATTTTTTATGTTAGTACAAAATTTTCACAAAATTATAGGCTAATAATTTATTCATGTTGTAATTATTTAGTGTAAGACGGTGCTAACTGCTAACTACTTACGTATACTTAGTTAGCACCTCCATATTAGAGCGACTACCGTTTTAGGGGTTTCGGATTTAGCACAAAATTTTTAATGTTAGTACAAAATTAGCACATAATTAGCACATAATTATAGCCTAACAATTTTTTTCATTTTGTGATAATTTAGTGTAGGGCGGTGCCAACTATACGTATAGTTAGCACCTCCAATAGAGCGACTTCTGTTTTCGCGGTTTCGGATTTAGCACAAAAATTTTAATGTTAGTACAAAATTAGCACATAATTAGCACATAATTATAGGCTAACAATTTTTTCATTTTGTGATAATTTAGTGTAGGGCGGTGCCAAATATACGTATAGTTAGCACCTCCAATAGAGTGACGTCCGTTTTCGCGGTTTCGGATTTAGCACAAAATTTTTAATGTTAGTACAAAATTAGCACATAATTAGCACAAAATTATGGCATTTAAATTTTTTTATTTTTTTGAAGTGGGGGTGCTAACTATACGTATAGTTGGCACCGCCCTACACTAAATTATCACAAAATGAAAAATCTGACGTGGACACCACATGACTTCCTTGTACGCCTTGTGTAGTCATACTTTTCTTAATAACTAAAATGTAAAATAATATTAAAAATTCTTTTAACTTATTATACTAGTATACTCACAAATATATTTTAGTCATTTGATTTAAACTGCAGAAGAAGATATAAAGCATATTTTACTATTGTCACTGTCATGTCATAATCATTTAAATTTTACGTAGTAACAAATGTTAATCGATCATGGACTACAAGATACCGAAATACTATAAATTATAAATATATACTTTAATTATTTTTAAATGATAGCATATACAAAAATATTTATAAAATACCGATTGTAGGTAATAATCACATAATCTTTCATTTAAAATAAAAAAAATTGTCTAAAATTAAATATTTATCGAAATATTTTTAAAAAGTACTACTTCCGGTTTATAGACTGAAACAAAAAATAGGAGGTGCACAACTAGATGCTATAACAGTCCTAAATACAAAATTTCAACTTTCTACGTCTAACCGTATTTGAGTTATGCGACACACATACGTCCGTCCGTACGTACGTACGTACGTACGTACGTACGTACAGACGTCACGTCGAAACTAGTCATAATGGATTCAGAAAAGGTCAAAACGGATATTTCCGTCAAAATCTGAGAACCGAAATTTTTCGCGATTACAATACTTCCTTACTTCGTACAAGGAAGTAAAAAATCTGACGTGGACACCACATGACTTCCTTGTACGCCTTGTGCGTTCATACTTTTCTTAATAACTAAAATGTAGAATAATATAAAAAATTCTTTTAACTTATTATACTAGTATACTCACAAATATATTTTAGTCATTTTATTTAAACTGCAGAAGAAGATATAAAGCATATTTTACTATTGTCACTGTCATGTCATAATCATTTAAATTTTACGTAGTAACAAATGTTAATCGATCATGGACTACAAGATAAAGAAATACTAAATTATACATATATACTTTAACTATTCCTAAATAATACCAGATACAAAAATATTTATAAAATACCGATTTTAGGTAATAATCACATAATCTTTCATTTAAAATAAAAAAATTTGGGCTGGAATGTAGAATAGGTGTTTAAGAGAAAATGCGTTTTTAGGAGATCGTTTATTATGCCTAAATATGACCTAAACAAGCAAAATTAGGCCGCGGAAGAGTGTTTTTAATATGTTTTTTGAAGAAAATGAAATTTTTTTGGTTAACCTCAATGTGTCAAAATTGCAAAAAAATTGAATAAAATATGTGCCTTCTTCCGTCCCGAAAGAGTCGTGATCGCCTTGGCAGCCCTCCACGATGACTCGATGCTGTTGGTGTGAGCACCGGTGTCAGGATCCTTAAAGGTAATCGAATGATTAACCTTTAGGTGGATGTACCCTTGTCTGTCGAGACAGTCGTAGGCCCTCCAATAATCCGACACTATCGTGGTTCCCGGTTCAATCCATTGCTCTATCAGAGGAATGAGGGTATCCGCCCCACTAAAATTAAAAAACAATAATCAATAATTTGCATAGTATAATGACAAAACAATGTACGTACCGATTTTCAACCGGAACCATAAAAACCCTGCCAGTTCCTCGCTCATAATAATATTGTATTTATGTCAAATAATTTCGAAAACTAAGAAAAGCAAGTATAATAAAAAGCCTTATATCTGTGAAAAATATATTTATTTATTGATATCTCTATTACATAAATGTATAAAAACGTTAAATCACATGTTTAATCTGTTAATTTTTCAGCATAACCAGTGTTGACAGTTGTCAAAAATTTTACCCTAAAAACTAACAAAATCGGCCCTAATCCTTGCTTCCGCGGCAAAATTTTGCTTTATTCTAGGACAGAGAATAGGAATGAACCGATTGACACAAAAAAAAACGAAATTCCTTTTAAACACCTATTCTACACTTTAGCCAAAATTTGTGTTAAATTAAATATTTGTCGAAATATTTTTAAAAAGTACTACTTCCGGTTTATAGATTGAAACCAAAAATAGGAGGTGCACAACTAGATGCTACAACAGTCCTAAATACAAAATTTCAACTTTCTACGTCTAACCGTATTTGAGTTATGCGACACACATACGTCCGTACATACGTACAGACGTCACGACGAAACTAGTCATAATTGATTCAGAAAAGGTCAAAACGGATATTTCCATCAAAATCTGAAAACCGAAATTTTTCGGGATTACAATACTTCCTTATTATTCCGTACAAGGAAGTAAAAACTGTTAGCCTATAATTATGTGCTAATTATGTGCTAATTTTGTACTAACATTAAAAATTTTGTGCTAAATCCGAAACCGCGAAAACTGAAGTCGCTCTAAGGTATACGTATAGTTGGCACCGCCCTACACTAAATTATCACAAAATGAAAAAATTGTTAGCCTATAATTAAGTGCTAATTATGTGCTAATTTTGTAGTAACATAAAAAAAATTGTGCTAAATCCGAAACCGCTAAAACGGTAGTCGCTCCAATGGAGGTGCTAACTATATACGTATAGTTGGTACCGTCCTACACCAAATTATCACAACATGAAAAAATTATTAGCCTATAATTTTGTGCTAATTTTGTACTAACAATAAAAATTTTGTGCTAAATCCGAAACAGCTAAAACGGTAGTCGCTCTAATGGAGGTGCTAACTATACGTATTTTATATTATCAAAGTTATGAATTCTTTTTTATCTTTGAATTCCTTATAATTTGTGCCTATTTGAACCCTAAACTCGAATTTAATATTTCATAACAATAATAAAGAAGTTAATTATATTTTTGGTCTACCTACGCAGTATAAAAGTAGAACGCGAATTAACTTAATTTTCAAAACCCTATCTTCATAATAAAGGTTAAAGCCTTCTATTGGCATTTTGTGAACAACGTCCATTTTTGTTGTTTAGTATACTACATTTAGGTAGGTATACGTATTTATATATTTTCAGCAAAATTATCTTTCCGGAAATTTTTTGAGTGCTTCCCAACAACGTCTTAATTAGCTCGAGTGGTACACGAGAGCTAATTAAGACGTTGATGGAATGCACGATTAAAAATTTCCTGGACATGAATTAAATTCGGTAAGAGAATCGCAATGACACCGCCGCTCTATTTTTGAATTCTTTTTACAATAGAAACTTGAAATATTTACTAAATTTGTATTTAACATTAATAAATATGTATTATTTAGGTACCTTATTAATTATTGCTTATTTAAACTCAAAATAACAATTGAACTAATTTTAAATTTAATGTCAAAGTGACAGATGACGGTAAAGTTTCCGCTTATTAATTTCAGTTAAGTTACTCAAGCTACTAGTAATAAATTTCCAAGAAAATTTTGATATAACCATGGTTACTTTTATTGTAATCAATTCATCCATTGGCTGTTATTTGTGTCATGCGATTTTCAATAAAAAATTTAATATTATCAAAATTGTCTAATCGAATCCTATTAATTTATTCTTGAATTATAATGAGACAATTTTTAAATTAGTTTTTCAAAAATAAAAGATCTGATATGGCCAGCACAAGACCTCCCGCCATACTCTACCTACGATTTTTACTAAGTTAACTCTTCCTAAGAGATCTCCGTCTGGTGACAGATATTGGAAGCTGTCAAATAGACATTATCGAAATATTTATTTTGTCACAGTGTACGTATTGCAAAGTTTCGTACGTATGTCTATCTGAAGTCACCACTATAGCGCTGCGATCTTAATCGAGATCGCCTATAGTTATTCACAAATATATTTTAGTTATTTTATGAAAACTGCAGAAGAAGATATTAACCGATATTAACGATTGTCACTGTCAATATCACTGTTTGACACTCTAAATGTCTAAATTATAAACAATAATTTAATTCCTAAATAGTACCATATACAGAAAAATTTACAAATAACTGGGTTCCTAAGATTTGTATTATAACGTTAAATATAAAATTTGGTTGTTAAATGTTTGTAACGTTTTGAGTTATAGAGCCCGAAAAAATATGTCACATACGACCTAAAACGCACATACACACACACACAGAAAATCTCGAAAATACTTTATTAGTATTCTATGGATCCTAAAACGTGCTTATCCACTAAAAACTCACCCTCGACAATTTTGACCCGTCACAATACCTCGCCTTATATTCTATAAGGCGGGAGGTAAACATTTATTCTGCCAAGTTACAATATAAACTAGGGCATGACATATTTTTTGTACTAAAATGTTCATAATTACTCAGAAAAACACTTTTGTATTATAAGAAAAAAAAATCTGTTGTGGCCAGCACATAACCTCCCGCCTTGACACTGTAATATGTGAATTTGGTTTTTGTTAGGCTACTTTTTGTAATTTATTTTATAGTTCTTCAAGCAACGTACCGATTTCGATTGACATTGAAATCAAATTAGCTCTTTGTGCATACAATTTTTATTTTATTATTACCATATTACATTATATCCAGTTAATAATGAATCGATGATGCTTCTTGACTGGATACGTTTAATAGAAGGATAAAAACTTACTGGAATTGAGTCAGTTTTTTATTTATTAAATTTCGGCTACTATAGTTACTAAATTTCAAACCCAGTTATTAATATTTATACATTTCTTTACAAATGGTGTCACCAAAATTTCAGAAACTGTGTATAATACGTCTGTTCATCTGTCACATTGACATTTTCATTTTTGTTTTAATTTTTTTTTCCTATATTATAATTTACAAATCGTGGTAGGTAAAATTACACATTTTTGAAAAATAATTTTCATTTATTGGTAAGAGATATAGAAAAGTTGTTAAATAAATATTGTAAGAGGTAATTTGTTCTTTCAAATGTCGCATGACAAATTGTAACTATCGCAGTATTTCCTATATTTTTTGCAAAAAATGTTAAAATGCTTCAAGAAAATACCATTTCCGGTTGGCAGATTTTTATCAAAATCTAATCAGCTCTTCATTAACATATATAAATGTATAATGCAAAATGTTAGAATTTTATGTTCAGTAGAATTTGAGATAATGAATCAGAACGAAAGACTATAGTAGGCGCACATACAGACACACAAACGGACACACACACACACAGACATCATCGTGAAAATAGTCAAAATAGGTTCTAAAGGTACTAAAACGTGGTTATTGACAAAAATCTCGACATCGAATTTTTTCACGATCCCTATACCTCTCTAGGCGAGAGGTAAAAAACATGTGGTTTTATTTACATTAACTTTTCTTTTATTATTAATTTGCGACTTGATCTTATATTCATGGATTCATGCCCTAATATAAATTAAATTAAATTTTTGACAAATATTACATTATTTGGTAAAGCCGTTTTATAGAACACTGCTGTTAAAATTGTTTTATTTTTGGAGATATCTTCAATATATTCGTTCGTACGCAACCTTAATACCTACTTTAATCAAAAACCTGTAATTACTTCAGATTCATTTAAATAAACATTTAAAATAAATATTTACTACGTAAACATATTTTATAGAAAGTCAACTACTAGTTTGCATAAAATTTTGTTAATAATAGTGACCAAATTAAAATTATTATGTACATTAGTTGATAGTCCGTCTCGCAGTGTTACGTTTGTCGGGAGAAGGTACCACGCTCGCCGGCATCAGCTTCGTACCGAGCCCGCACTTACTCGTGTACATTTTAATTGCTTATAAATAGATCTTAAATTTGTTTATAGGTCATAAATGACAACGATTGTGACTCTAAACACTATAAAAAATTTGATATCAGTACCTATACCTACTTCAATTATTTTTAAAAGGTGGATAAAGAAGAACGTGTCTGAAATAATCCTCAAATCATAATAATACATAATAGTTTCCGAACTGTACCAATGTGCCTGTCTCTCATGTAGTGTATAATTTTGGTAATTGTAATCGACTTACCATTTTATTGAAGAAAATCTTCAGAAAACTTTGTCTCTTATAAAATCCAAAGCAAAAGATGCAAAATACAATGATTAGTGGAGTATGTACCTGTGCCAACATCGTTCGGTATAATATACCTATGAGCTCAAAACAAAACACAGAAATGATTTGAGGAGAGCGCTAGTCAAAAGAATTAGTCACTGTTCTTAAATTACTTAAATGCCCAGATTTTGCATTCTTTTGGAAGAGCAGGTACAATAACGTCAAGGTAAGTAGGTAATAGGAACAGTGTATTAAAATTATCGTTGAAAGTAAGATTAACATAACGGAAGACACTGTACAAACAATATAACTTAAATAAATTTCAAATTTATTCATTTTTACTGCTGTTAAGTTTTTATAACTATTTTCTTGGCAACGTTATAGAAAAAACTGCAAATACTGTATATTTTGTATTATGTATTAATATAATAATTTGCAAAAAAGTATTCCTGGGTTCAAGTTCTTTTCAAAAGTAAAAACAAGCGTCCACAATTACAAAATAATAATAAAAAATCTGATGTGGCCAGTACAAGACCTCTCACCATAACTCTATTCTTTTTACTTTTACAAATACCTATATTAATATTATATGTAGGTAATACTACTACTCACAATTATCGTATATTGTAGTTATTTTATTTAAACTACAGAAGAAGATGTAAACGATATTTTATTATTGTCACCGTCATGTCATAATTATTTAAATTTTACGTAATAACAAAAATTATTAAACGATCATGGACTGGAGAACATACCGAAATACTAAATTATAAGTATATACATTAAAAGATAAGTACCAGATACAGAAAAATCTATAAAATACTAATTGTAGATAATCACATAATCTTTCATTTAAAATAAAAAAAATCTATTTAATTAATTATCTATCGAAATATTTAGATAAAGTATTCCTTCCGGTTTGCAGATTGAAACTAAAATTATATTGGGTTATTAAGATCCGTATTAAAACCTTAAATATAAAATTTTCAATTTTAATGTTTGATATTTTTTGAGTTATCGTTTCCAAAAAAATTGTAACACACGCACACACATTCCGAAAATCATAAATTCTTACGTACTTGTCCACCAAAAACGCGTCACAATACCTCTCTTATAGAATATGAGGGAAGAAGTAAAAATAAAAATTGTGCTCTCTTTTATAACCTTTAATCGAATCTAATTTAAAATAGTAGAAATGTGAAAAGGTAGGAATTTCGTTTAGTAAACTGGTAATACGCATCTATGTAGTATCCTAAAAACAAAAATGTATGTTATTGTTCCTAAAACGCGAATAGCACAAAATTTTTAATGTTAGTACAAAATTAGCATATAATTACACAAAATTATAGGCAAATAATTTTTTCATGTTGTGATAATTTAGTGTAGGACGGTGCCAACTATACGTATAGTTAGCACTTTCATAGAGCTACTACCGTTTTAGCTGTTTCGGATTTAGCACAAAATTTTTAATGTTAGTACAAAATTTTCACAAAATTATAGGCTAATAATTTATTCATGTTGTAATGATTTAGTGTAAGACGGTGCTAACTACGTGTACTTAGTTAGCACCTCCATATTAGAGCGACTACCGTTTTAGCGGTTTCGGATTTAGCACAAAAATTTTAATGTTAGTACAAAATTAGCACATAATTTGCACATAATTATAGGCTAACAATTTTTTCATTTTGTGATAATTTAGTGTAGGGCGGTGCCAACTATACGTATAGTTAGCACCTCCGATAGAGCGACTTCTGTTTTCGCGGTTTCGGATTTAGCACAAAATTTTTAATGTTAGTACAAAATTAGCACATAATTAGCACAAAATTATGGCATTTTAATTTTTTTATTTTTCTGAAGTGGGGGTGCTAACTATACGGATGTAGTAGTATGGCCATATGCAGTGAGGTAAAACATTAACTTGATTATAACTTACAGACAATTTATTATAATATATTTATGTTCTAGTTTTGGAGTTTTGGTTGGTCATCATTATGATTGGACTAGCGCATCTGGAATACACCAACCAGCTTGATGACATAATTAACGAATTATAAATGGTAAGTGAATAGTTAAATATTTGAAAATGTAAATTAATTTAATTCATTTAGGTATTAATAGTTAATTATTATTATATTAATTTTTAAAGGCATTGTTTAAAAGAAAAGTTTTATAAAAAAAATTTGCTTGTTTTTTGTTTTGTTAATAATAACTGTTATAATGCTACTCATCCTTAAAAACTACCAAAAAAACAAGTACAAACACCTAAAATCTGCTGTGTCCACCACAGTACTTCCCCGACTATAAGTTTTAATAACTTATTTCGTAACGACTTTAATTTTATGCTTTATTCAGCAAAATTTAAATAAATTTATCTTTTTTCCCAAACTATTTAAGTTGATACCAACTTGATTGAATATCGCGAAAATGTCATTTTTTACATTTTTACTAAATTCGTCTTCCCGAGAGCTTTAAATTGACACCTAACTCGGTATAATTTGAATAATGTATTAAAAAAAATTGACGATCGTTTAAATGTTATTTTTATCTTTCTACTATAATTATTTTCGCGAGAGCTTTAATTTCATACCACACACGATAGTATTTTAATAAAAATAAAATAAGTTATGTTAATAAAGTAGTTGGTACCACTGGTTGAATAAAAAAAATCTGCTGTGGCCAGTACACGACCTCTCGCCTAATTCTGCTTATTCTACTAATCTAATAAATAGTTTTACTTACATTTTAATAGTTTCATGTTCATGTAATATGTAAATGATAATGTAAACCAAGATGCAAGCAAAAGATGTCAACTGTAATGTCACTGTCATTATAATTCAAATTTTGAGTAAAAACAAATTTCATATCATGGACAACAAGATATTATATTTCGAGCCTCGTTCTCGTAATTACAACTATGTAGTAATAGTCCGGGAGCTGGCGTCAAATTTGACCGGACCATTTCAACAAAGCTGATTTTTATAATATAATTAGTTCTATAATAACTAATTAAGAATTGCAATGTTAGCTGGTCCGAAAGCGGGGCTTAAGATTTTAAGAGGCTGCGGAACTTGCAAAAAATAAAAGATTTTTAAGTGAACCAGCAAAGTATAAATTTTGTATAATGATAATTTACCAATTATATTTAACAAAAAAATATGTTAGCTGGACAGGGCAGGTGGAAAACCTTGTTAGCTGTGCAGGTGAACATTGACAGTGACAATTTCAAAATAGTGACACATCGTTTATATCTTCTTCTACTGTTTACATAAAATGAAAACGATGTGTCACTATTTTGACATTGTCATTGTCACTGTCACTTGCCCTGTCCAGTTAACATATTTTTTTGTTAAATATAATTGGTAAAGTATCATTATACAAAATTTTAGCTTTGCTGGTTTCACTTGAAAATCTGATATTTTTTGAAAGTTTCACAGGCCCTTAAATCTGCAGGCCACACGGTCGTGCCAGCTAACACTGCAATTCTTAATTAGTTATTATAGAACTAATTATATTACAAAAATCAGCTTTGCTGAAAATTTGACGCCAGCTCCCGGACTATAACGCTTTGCCGGTACGATTATGTCACAATGTTTAGTAAAAACAAAAACGTAATGTGTTACGTCCCCCTAGATTCTAGATTCCTCTGTCTCCGATCTCCGTGATAATATTTAATCATTACGCTTTCTTGTGCGGTTGTGGTCACATCGGCTGCGATTAATTAAATGTTATAAAGTTAGTGTACAGTGTTCTGCAATTATTTAAGAAGATTGGAAAAAGAAGAGAGGATAGAGACTCGCGGATGAGGAAAAATGGAAACTCGAAAGGAAAATAGCGCAGTCCTCGGCAAATTCAAATTCTTCTTCCTCAGAGGAAATTTTAGAAAATAAACAAGGTAAATTATTACCGGTGGTGGTCATGATTTTCGAATTTTGTTTTCAATAAGTAGATTATTGCATTTATTACAAGTCCGAAAGTTGGTTATACACTTATAACTATAACAATTAAATTGAGGGTGATGCGGTTTTGCATATGTTTTTGTTTTTATAATATTGAATCGGTATTTTTCTTAGAAGGGCAAGAACCCTTATACTTCGAAGTTTTTAGTTTAGCACTGTTTTATTTGACTTCTTAGCATAAAGGAGCAAGTACCCTTATAGAGGGGAAAGTACCCTTATACTTCGAAGTCTTAGTTTAGCACTGTTTTATTTGACTTCTTTGACTTAGTTAGCAATACGAGTTCACACAAGAGGGGAAACATCTGCAATTACATAACTGAAAATCACGCAAGTAGTGAAGCAGTTACATAATGGATCTTATCGATTTCAGTTTTATAAAGATTAAAACATTATGCATAGGTATTACTCATCCCAAAAGGTATATATTTTCAAACAGTTAGCAGCTAGATTAATTTAACACGAGAGATTAAACAGTCTGTTTTAATTGACCTCTTAAGTAGCAGTACGAATTCACACAAGTGGTGAAACATCTGCAATTATATAACTGAAACTCACGCAAGTAGTGAAGCAGTTACAAAATGGATCTTATTGATTTAAATTTTATAAAAATTAAAACATGCATATTACTTATCCTAAAAGTAAATATTTTCAAACTTCTTAAAAGAAGAAAATATGCAATTAGTCATTTGAGAAGTAAATTACTAGCCTTGTCAGACTAATTAGCATCGGAGATTCTCGTATCTCCGAAATAATTATCCATTAACAAATTCGAAATCGAACCACTCTTCATGCAACAAACACGCAACTGCATCCAGATGTTGAAAAACAATAGAATAACTGGATCAGGACAGAGGTCGGAAAGGCGACTAAAAAATTATATCTTCACAAAATACGCGTCTAGCGAAGTTTCCTACTTTACCGCACCAAAACTGAAACCTGAAATAAAAGCTCTTTTGCCAGATTAGTCTCAAAAGAGACAATCATTTTCTGGACTCGCAGAACCAGTTAGGGACTGCAATAACTGTAATTGGAAAAACTCTATCCAATATTTTGTCAGAAGAGGAGTGGGTTAAATATTTTATAACTGGAAACGCTCACCACCTCAGGGCTACACAGGCGCAGATGGGCGCTCGAGGTGCGACAGCATAGGCCCAAAAACCGAGTTGTAGTTTCGCAGACTCACAACCGAGCTGCAGCGATACAAACAAGGTTCAGGTTTTCAGCGAAAACTTAACGCAGGTCAGCTGTAAACATGCAGTCTCAACGACGACAACACAGCAATATTAATTCCAGAGGTAAGTGCTGGTCGTCTTAAAGTTTCTAACAAATATGGAAATTGTTTACAAAGGATACTTTTGTAGTTGAGCTGCATTAAGGGTTACGAGTTGACCTTCGCTAGTCAGCTAAAGCAAAAATTTGTGCCAAAGGTAACTAAAAATAACTGAACACAGTTACATATTGCTATACAGAATTCAATAAATTATTTTCACCAACTGTTTGAAAATGGAGAACACCAGAAAAGCGACTAAATTACTTAGTCCCGGTTCATTTAGATGCTCACTGGGATCTAAAGGATGTATTTATTTTTTTAAATTTCCAGTAGCTAAAAGTAGTAGCAAATATTGAGTTTTTCTTACAATAACAAATTGTATCAGTTCACTGGTTTGCCGTTGCACTTTGTACAAGTCCTTTTCATTTTACAAAAATTATGAGGATAGTAGTACAGAACTTAAGATAGCAAGGAGTTCTATAACTTTTATTTAGATGATTTTTTGTATTTCGTCAATTCATTTGAACATTGTTTATCTAATTTGCGACAGATTATTGATCGTTTACAATACCATGGGTTGTACTAAATATTTGAAAAAAGTAGTTCAACACCTAGTACTAAATATTATATTTAGAGTTATTATAAACTCTAGTAATTACTTGTTGGAATTACCAGAACATAAGAAAATTATGTTAATTAACAAAATAAAATCTTTGTTGGGAAAGAAATTAATTTCAATCAGTTCTTTCGTACAGCTGGCTTTACACAAAAGCAGTTGGAGACAGATAAAAACATAGCTCTGTCTAAAAGTAACGGCGATTTGTATAAAATTATGATTTTACCCGATAAATGAAACACAAATTTAAATGGTCGATAAATAATTTAAGTTCTAAAAATCCCATAAGACATTTCATATTCTATTTGAATTTAATAATTTTTCCTGATACTTCGAAGCAGGGTTCGGGTATATTTTGTGCAGTTCAAACTGCACTGGGTCTTTGGAATCGTGCTTAAAGAAAAGAACATATTATGAACTATTTGTATTTACTGGCAATTTTATAGACCTTCGCTGATTTGCAAGAGTTAAAGTAAATTGCGAAAGCTGGTTGAGAATAGACAATACAACAGCGATCTCATATGTTAATAAAATGAGTGGAGCGCAACTTGAACAAATTACATAATTTAGCAAAATTGTGCGAACAGAAAAATATTTGGCTTTACGAGGCCAAATATTTTTCTGTTCGCACAATTTTGCTAAATTATGTAATTTGTATATATACCATCCAAAAGAAAATAAATGCTAAATGTGAAAAGTTATGTTCATGGCATAGAGATCCTTATTGTTTAATTGTTGATGCAGTCACTATATTATGGAAAAACCTATATAATTATGCGTTTCCACCGTTTGCTATGATTTTAAAGGTCTTACATAAAATTATAGAAGATTAAGCAGAGGGAATTTTAGTATATTGGTAAGCAACCTGGTTTCCTTTTTACCTTCCGCTTACCTGTAAAGGAAGGTATTGGAATCATGCTAAAAATCGGGTAGTGAGTTTTTAGTGGATGAGCACGAATTAGGGTCCTTACAATTCATTTTTGATAGTTTCACGATGATGTCTGTATGTATGTGTGTGTGTGTGTGTATGTGGTCAGGGCCGGATTTCTGTCAGTCGGATAACTCAAATACGAATTACCCAAAAATTTTGATATTTGGTATTTAACATTTGTATATAAATTGGAAGAACCCATTAGATTTTGGTACAAATATCTTCACCGGAAGTGATATTTTTTGAAGATTGAAAAGATTAATTGTTAAAAATTTATATAAATTTGGATAAATATAGTATTTATTTGTAATAAGAATAAGAGGCAAAGTTATTTGCAACTTACGTTATAAAAAAATTGTATTTATCTGGTAGCATCAAAGAACTGCAGTAAAATGAAAAAATCTGACGTGGACACCACATGACTTCCTTGTACGCCTTGTTTGTTCATACTTTTCTTAATAACTAAAATGTAGAATAATATAAAAAATTCTTTTAGCTTATTATACTAGTATACTCACAAATATATTTTAGTCATTTAATTTAAACTGCAGAAGAAGATATAAAGCATATTTTACTATTGTCACTGTCATGTCATAATCATTTAAATTTTACGTAGTAACAAATGTTAATCGATCATGGACTACAAGATAAAGAAATACTAAATTAAAAATATATACTTTAATTATTCCTAAATGATACCAGATACAAAAATATTTATAAAATACCGATTGTAGGTAATAATCACATAATCTTTCATTTAAAATAAAAAAAATTGTCTTAAATTAAATATTTTACGAAATATTTTTAAAAAGTACTACTTCCGGTTTGTAGACTGAGACCAAAAATAGGAGGTGCACAACTAGACGCTATAACAGTCCTAAATACAAAATTTCAACTTTCTACGTCTAACCGTATTTGAGTTATGCGACACACATACGTCCGTACGTACGTACGTACGCACGTACGCACAGACGTCACGACGAAACTAGTCATAATGGATTCAGAAAAGGTCAAAACGGATATTTCCGTCAAAATCTGAGAACCGAAATTTTTCGCGATTACAATACTTCCTTACTTCGTACAAGGAAGTAAAAAATCTGACGTGGACACCACATGACTTCCTTGTACGCCTTGTGTGTTCATACTTTTCTTAATAACTAAAATGTAGAATAATATAAAAAATTCTTTTAACTTATTATACTAGTATACTCACAAATATATTTTAGTCATTTTATTTAAACTGCAGAAGAAGATATAAAGCATATTTTACTATTGTCACTGTCATGTCATAATCATTTAAATTTTACGTAGTAACAAATGTTAATCGATCATGGACTACAAGATAAAGAAATACTAAATTAAAAATATATACTTTAATTATTCCTAAATGATACCAGATACAAAAATATTTATAAAATACCGATTTTAGGTAATAATCACATAATCTTTCATTTAAAATAAAAAAATTTGTGTTAAATTAAATATTTATCGAAATATTTTTAAAAAGTACTACTTCCGGTTTATAGATTGAAACCAAAAATAGGAGGTGCACAACTAGATGCTATAACAGTCCTAAATACAAAATTTCAACTTTCTACGTCTAACCGTATTTGAGTTATGCGACACACATACGTCCGTACGTACGTACGCACGCACGTACGTACAGACGTCACGACGAAACTAGTCATAATGGATTCAGAAAAGGTCAAAACGGATATTTCCATCAAAATCTGAAAACCGAAATTTTTCGCGATTACAATACTTCCTTATTACTCCGTACAAGGAAGTAAAAATAAATTTATCAAATAAAACGTTGAAATCTTGTAATCCATGTTCGACTGAATTTTGTTTCTGTGTAAAAAATATTGACAGGTGAGATGGGTGACAAGTTGACATACTAGTGCTATATGTCATAAGTAAGATATTAAATGTGGTAATTGAACGGAGGATGGCTTCAGCACAGAAGAGTTTTCTTGTGAATGAATCTTTTTATTCAGATGATGCAAATTTCTGTGTTTCAATATTTTAGATTTTTATTTGTATATTTTAAATGGGCACCGGATTGTACGTATACATTTCTGTTTAAAGTTTTTCTATAACTTTACCAAGAAAATAAAATTTAACAGCAGTAAAACGAATGAATTTGAAATTTATTTAAGTTATATTGTTTGTACAGTGTCTTCCGTTATGTTAAATTTTCTTTCAACGATAATTTTAATACACTGTTCCTATTACCTACTTACCCCTACTTACCTTGACGTTATTGTACTGTACCTGCTCTTCCAAAAGAATACAAAATCTAGAAATTTAAGTAATTTAAGAACAGACTAATTCTTTTGACTAGCGCTCTCCTCAAATATTCCGAAGATTTAATTCACTCCAAATCATTTCTGTGTTTTGCTAATCATTGTATTTTGCATCTTTTGCTTTGGATTTTATAAGAGACAAAGTTTTTTGAAGATTTTCTTCAATAAAACGGCAAGTCGATTACAATTTACAGTTCGGAAACTTATTATATATTATTATGATTTAAGGATTATTCCAGACACGTTTAAAAGCCTTCTTTATCCACTTTTTAAAAATAATTGACGTAGGTATAGGTACGGATATCAAATTTTTTATAGCGTTTAGAGTCACAATCGTTGTCATTTATGACCTATAAATAAATTTAAGATCTATTTATAAGCTATTAAAATAATGTACACGAATAAGTGCGGGCTCGGTACGAAACTGATGCCGGCGAGCGTGGTACCTTCTCCCGACAAACGTAACACTGCGAGACGGACTATCGACTAATGTACATAACAATCTTAATTTGGTCACTATTATTAACAAAATTTTATGCAAACTAGTTGACTTTCTATAAAATATGTTTACGTAGTAAAAATTTATTTTAAATGTTTATATTATTTAAATGAATCTGAAGTAATTACAGATTTTTGATTAAAGTAGGTATTAAGGTTGCATACGAACGAATTTTATTGAAGATATCTCCAAAAATAAAACAATTTTAACAGCAGTGTTCTATAAAACGGCTTTGCCAAATAATGTAATATTTGTCAAAAATTTAATTTTATTTACGTATATTATGGCATGAATATAAGATCAAGTCGCAAATTAATAATAAAAGAATAGTTAGTGTAACTAAAACCACAAGGTTTTTTTACCTCTCGCCTCATATTCTATAAGAGAGGTATTGTAATGGGTCAAAATTTTCGAGTATGAGTTTTTAGTAGATAAGCACGTTCCAGGGTCTCTAGAATACGAATTTAATATTTTCCCGATGATGTTTGTGTGTGTGTGTGTGCGTATGGACGTATGAATTATGTGACGATTTTTCGTCCACGATAACTTAAAAAGTATCAAGCCTTTAATAACCAAATTTCATATTTAAGGTTTTAATAAGGATCTTAACACCGGATAAGATTTTGGTAGAAATCCGCAAACCGGAAGTAGTACTTTTTGGAACTTGATATAGTTTTTCTTAAATAAATTGGTACATTATTTATTTATGACAATTTTTGCAATTAAAAATAAAAGATAATATAATTATCTATGGATACAGTTAATTTTAAATACAATTTGCTGAATCTGGTAGTAATTAGCAGTGTTGTAACTTATCTAGATAATTTTATCTAGATAAATCATCTAGATAATATATTTTTATCTATTATCTTATCTAGATATTTTTTTTCTTATTTATCAATTATCTTATCTAGATAAAATTACAAATTATCTTTATCTATTTTTTAAATATCATCTAGATAATAATTTTTGTATAATTAGAATCAATTTTTTCCATTTGTAATTTTATTCAAATTCAAATGTACCTAATGAAACTGTGCAGTGCAAGCATACAATGCACAAGCTTGCAACGTTGCCGGCTCGCTAACTGGTATCGCTTATTAAACTTTAGAACATGTCATTTATATCTTTTTGTATTATTTATGAATTATCTAATAATTATCTAGATAATAATGATTTATCTTTTATCTATTATCTAGATAATTTCTTAACTGATTATCTATTATCTAGATAAATAAAAAGTTAGTTATCTTTATCTTTATCTAGATAAAAAATATTGTTATCTATTACAACACTGGTAATTAGCAATAAAATAAAGTGCAACTAAGTACCAATTGAAGATTAAACGAACTTACCTGTAAGTGAAGTTCAATCGAAATTATATGAGAGCCTCGTTCGAAGTAATTACAACTATGTAGTAACGCTTTGCCGGTACGATTATGTCACAATGTTTAGTAAAAACAAAAACGTAATGTGTTACGTCCCCCTAGATTCCTCTGTCTCCGATCTCCGTGATAATATTTAATCATTTCGTTTAGAGTTGAAAGAAAATTTCTGCTATTTTCCTATGGGGTTGGGAAATGGGTGGGAGGTTGTAATTACTTCGACCGAGGCTCTCATATAATTTCGATTGAACTTCACTTACAGGTAAGTTCGTTTAATCTTCAATTATATTTCGAGCCTCGTTCTCGTAATTACAACTATGTAGATGTTTAGATTTATGAAAAAGCTGAAATTTTATTGCTATATTTTGCCCTAAAACCAACCACATACTTAATAACAAACCAGCATTGTTATAGTTATCCATTTAGGATTGTAACCCCAAAATTTTCCTTATTATAATTAGACACTTGTCTATTATAACACTTTGCAATATTTGGAAATTCCGCGACCAGCCAGCTGTGTTTCTTATTACTTACATCCAAACTAATTCCTCTTACACCCTGCTAATGTTGACGCATGTCTTGTACTATGCGCTGAAACCGGCTTTATATTAATTCCACATTCATCTGAAACTGTTTTAATTCATCTAGGAAAAGTTTGAGCACCTACAGCTGTCTGTGGTTTATTCCAGGAAATAAAACCATTATGCCGCACTAATTTGGTTTTCTCTAAATAAAGGTTTTGTACTAGCCACACGTAAATTAGCTTTTTCTAAGAAAATCTAGAAAAAATTGATTTCGGCTTGGTCCTGAGGTTTCAATGAAATAATTTATCTCAATTTCAATGCCGGTCTGTGTTTGATGAAAATTATTTATCTCAATTTCTACTAAAATTTGGACTCTATGCACTGAAACTAGTGCAAATAAGGTACTTAATCTTTTTGTTAGATTTTTTAATGATAATTTATCTAAATGACTTTCAGTTGCTAATTTGTCTAATACCTACGATATTAGTATCCCATATTTTACTGAATCTTAGGAAATAATGGTTTTAATCTGAATATTCCCTTAAAAAATCTCTTTATAAAAGTGCTATTTGTTAATAGGCCCCCAGAATATAGGAAATTGCCGACCGTGCTGAATTGGCGTTGCCGTAAGCCGCACCGCACCTTGTATAAATTGAAATACTAAAATATCTAAAATATAAAAAAATCAAAACGTGACTCGAGTCACCGGGTATGATAGCTGTAGATTTCCCCTTTCACCGAAACTTTGAATAATAAAAAATATACATTTTTACCCAAGTTATTTGACTTTTGTCCGCCCGCTCCTGTGTAGCTGGAGCATGCTCTCCGACATGCAGCGCAAAAGCTCAAATTCCAGGGTGCGCTTGGGCCCGTTTATCTCGGAAAACGGTCAAATTTTAGAGAAAAATCATAAGGACCATTTTTTGATCTTGATTTTTCTCTAAACAAAAAATTCTCTAAATGCTATATTTTAGCAGATATTGGCGGAAAAACGATTTTGGAACCTTTTGGGCTTTTTCTCCCCCGTACAAGAAAATTTTTTACAGAACTTTTTCTTATTTTAAATTACCTGTCAATCCCGACAAATTAATATAAAAATTACATTGGTGAGCGATTTTGTCAAGGTTGGACCCTTCATTTACTGGACTATAAGTATATTCTGTCGTCATAAACAACTCATATCCGTGACTATCACAGGAAAAAAATTTTAGTTTATAAAAACCCCCTGCTATTGTTTTAGCGTTGCGCCCGATAAAAAAGATATTAAAATATCAACAGTGGCTGGAGAATAATTTAGAGTTTCGGTTTCGAACGCTTCCCACACAATCTTCCTGCTATTAAGGATAGATTGGTTGCAAATGGGTGAACTTATGTTCTGCAATGGATGTACCAATTGAAGATTAAACGAACTTACCTGTAAGTGAAGTTCAATCGAAATTATATGAGAGCCTCGTTCGAAGTAATTACAACTATGTAGTAACGCTTTGCCGGTACGATTATGTCACAATGTTTAGTAAAAACAAAAACGTAATGTGTTACGTCCCTCTAGATTCCTCTGTCTCCGATCTCCGTGATAATATTTAATCATTTCCTGCTATTAAGGATAGATTGGTTGCAAATGGGTGAACTTATGTTCTGCAAGGGGATAACAATAATGTATTAGCAGAGTGACAAACTAATGGTTTATCTTTTAAACTAACAAATAAATCTGACGTGGCCATCACACAACCTTCCGCCATATCATATATAAACAGAAATGTATAGGTACAATCCGGTGCCCATTTAAAATATATACAAATAAAAATCTAAAATATTCAAACACAGAAATTTGCATCACCTGAATAAAAAGATTCATTCACAGGAAAACTCTGCTGTGTTGAAGCCATCCTCCGTTCAATTACTACATTTAATATCTTACTTAGGACTTATATATAGTGTTGCCACAAGACGAGACAAACGAGATGTCTCGTCTCGTCTCGTCTCGTCTCGCCTACTGTTTATCTCGTCTCGGCGATATTTTATCTCGATTTTCGAGACGAGACGAGACGAGATAAAAGAAGCCGAGATAGGGTCGAGACGAGACGAGAGGACGAGACGTCTCGAATGTCTCGATTATGATAATAAATTAAGTAGATTAATTAGATGTCCATGTATTTGAATGTGCTAGATCCATAATGTGTGTATGTGCTATATTAGACATGTGCTTACGTACTGGAACTTGCAAGCAAGCAAAAGTATAGGATTTTGTTTCCGCAAATAATTTATTTTTTTAATACAAAAAATGTTGGTGAACTGATAGCCCAGTCAAAATCGACAATAAATTCGCAAAGCATGATGTATCTCTGATTTTTTAGTATGTTGTTTGGACCCATTAGGGCTATGTATACCCAAGTTTCCAACTCTCAAAAAGTTGTGGAAAAATTTTTATACACGAAAAACCGCGAAATTTTCGGACTTTTTTCAGATTCTGCTTTATATCTCCTAATCCATGCATTTTTCGTCAAAATTTATTCTATACATTTTAAGACCATTAAATTTGTGACAAAATGACCGGAGCTCCATACGTCTAATAGTTTCCGAGATATGGCACTTTGAAAATAGACCAATTTTTCCAAATATTGCTAATTTTAGTTTTAGACCTTCTTTGGACCGAAATTTCGTCGAAACGATTGATCCTACGAGTAAAACTTGTAAATGTAATTTGTAGACAATTTAATTAGCTTTAAATTAAGCGCAGAGTGGGATCTGTAAGCCTCGTATGTCTCTCAAAATCTTAAAAAAACCCATATAAGGTAAAATCGCATTTTCCCAGAATCGTACCTAACCACTTTTTTGTTGCATGATGTGAGATTTAAACATGCAAAATGTATTATGATCATATAGGAGGTATGGAAATTGAATAATGTAGGTAGGTACCCCTCTTCCAACACTCTCATGGATCTTCCCCCCCTCTTTCACGTCACACTATCCGGTTTCTTATCTTATTTGATATTAACACCCTAAAAAGTTTTTAAAATAATGTATTTTATAGAGAAATGTTCGTAGAATGTAATAAAAGAAACCGGAAGTCGATAATTTTATCCCTTCAGAAGTTACAGCACATTAAACACAATTGTTAAAAATTTTAAAAAAATTTAATTTTCTTTTGAAGAAACATTTAAAATTTTGGCTTAATAAATACCCAAATTTTTTTTTTAATACTGCATCTTATGGAGAAATGTTCGTAGAATTTAATGCAAGACACCGAAATTCGATAACTTTGTCCGTTCAGAAGTTACAGTACATTAAACACAGCAATTATTAAAAATTTAAAAATTTCTATACTTTCTCTCGGAAAAACATTTGAAATTTAGGCTTAATAAACGACCTAAAAAGTTTTTAAAATAATGTATCTTATGGAGAAAAGTTCGTAGAATTTAATAAAAGCAACCGGAAGTCGATATTTTTATCCGTTTAGAAGTTACAGCTCATTAAACACAATAAATATTACAAATTTAAAAATTTCTCAATTTTCTCTTGAAAAAACATTTGATATTTTGGCTTAATAAATACTCAAAAAAAATAATTAAATACTGAATTTTATGGAGAAATGTTCGTAGAATTTAATGTGATAAACCGGAAGTCGATAACTTTATCCGTTTAGAAGTTACAGCACCTTAAACACAATAAATACAAAATATTTGAAAACTTTTCAAAAAAAAAAATTGATATTTTGGCTTCATGAATGCCCTAAAAAGTTTTTAAATAACGTATTTTATAGAGAAATGTTCTTAGAATTTAATAAAAGAAACCGGAAGTCAATATCTTTATTCGTTCAGAAGTTATAGCTCAAAATTACGAAAAAAGCAAAAATTTCTCAACTTTCAATTTTTGGAAAAACTGGTCTATTTTCAAAGTGCCATATCTCGGAAACTATTAGACGTATAGAGCTCCGGTTGGGCTTATTTTGTCACAAATTTAATGGTCCTAAAAATGTATAGAATAGCTTTCGACGAAAAATGCATGTATTAGGAGATATAGAGCAGAATCTGAAAAAAGGCCGAAAATTTCGCGGTTTTTCGTGTATAAAAATTTTTCCACAACTTTTTGAGAGTTGGAAACTTGGGTATACATAGCCCTAATGGGTCCAAACAACATACTAAAAAATCAGAGATACATCATGCTTTGCGAATTTAGCGATTTTTTGTGTCGATTTTGACTGGGCTATGAAGCAAATTTAGGTTTGTTTGAAAGGTAAACACTAAAATAAAATGCAGAATTATATTTGTTTTAATTTGGATTATTATTGTAAAAAAATAAACTTTCGCAGATTGACAAAGTGCTATCTTATTGACAGCTGGCAGTCTGTGAAGTGTAACTTTTGGTGCCTAGGCAATAAAATTATTGTAATGCCTAGGCTTACACAACAATTAGTGCGACAATAGTATATTGTACAACAAGAGTGGATGTGATGCCTATATCGCACGAGAACGAGTTTGCAGTCACGACCCCACAGGGGGAGTGTCTGCAAACGTTCTACGAAATATGGTTTTTGCAATAAAATGCACTTAAATGTGATGCCAAAAATTATTTAAAAGTAGGGTTACATCAATTATTTTGTGACATATGACATTTGAATAATTGTTTCCAACGTAAAATCTCTAAATTTTATTTGCTTTTTTAGCAATAAAATAATGCTTTTAAACATAATTAATTATTAAATAACAGTTGATTTAATGTTTTTAGTAATTATTTGTCATAATAAAAACATAATTTGCACGAATTAACAATTTTTTGACGTATTTGACTTTGAATTTCATATCCACACCTGGTGTGGATATGACATCCCTATCCACACATGATAGTATGAAGGTATGTTGCCAATATCCAGTAGGGAGTAGAAAAATATAATATACCTAGGTACGTATTTTTTTCATATGCAAATTATGAATATTAATTGTTTATTTACGAGAAGTACAGTAGTAAAGGTACCTACACTTGTAACAACATAGACATGAAGGGGAAGCACAAAAATTGAATTTGAGACACCGCGAACCACTCCCAGAGACATCTAGTGGCAGTGCATTAAACTTTTGTACCAAACATGATTATTATTCTTAAAAACCGGCTCAAACTTATCGAATCGAGTTATCTTTACGAGTTTAGATATTATTATATTGTTCATATAGCGTGAATTTATGTATGTATTAATGTATATTGGTCAATAAAATGTTTAAATCTTTAAAAACGAGATAAAACGAGACGAGACAGAGAGTATCTCGTCTCGTCTCGGCCGTATCTCGTCTCGTCTCGGCAAGGTTTTATCTCGGTATTTCGAGACGAGACGAGACAGGTGATTATCTCGTCTCGTCTCGTCTCGTGGCAACACTAAATGTATCGCAAGCTTTGTATGGTATTTTTATTTTTTAAATTTGTTACTTGTTTTTCATCCATAGATTACTGCACATTAATATTAAAAGTTAAAAATTATTTAAACAATTGAATTTTTCTCAATATTTTTATTATGTAAGGATAAGGATATAAGACAAATACATGGTTGCATTCAGAAAAAAATACTCTACCGAATAGGCCTAAAAAATATGTATATTCCCATTTGAAAAAATATAACTTTGTGTTGTAACTTGAGAACCACTGGTTTATAAAGTTAATAAATTTATGCTGTATTTTTAACGACAAGGGCATTTCGATGGCCACTTGTATACTTATACTTATACATATATATATATATATATATATATATATATATATATATATATATATATATATATATATATATATATATATATATATATATACAGGTGAGTCATCGAAATGACCGTCGTCGATATCTCTCTTGTCGTTAAAAATACAGCATAAATTTATAAACAGAATTTTTCGTCTACTCAGGGAGGATAACTTAAAATTATTTTCACATATACAGGATGTTGCATACGAACATATAAATTTCATTTTAGTTTTCCGCGGCGTTGCCAGGTTATTCAATTTTGTCTCTAAAAAAAGCCGAATACACGTATTGTTTTATAAAGGCGTACTGAAGTTATTTTAATAGTAAAAATTATAATTTTTTTGTCTGTACAACTGTAACTATACTCTTTGTTCTGACATAACTTTTTTTAAATGTATCGCAAGCTTTGTATGGTATTTTTATTTATTTTTTAAATTTGTCACTTGTTTTTCATCCATAGATTACTGCACATTAATATTAAAAGTTAAAAATTATTTAAATTTCAATTGAATTTTTCTCAATATTTTTATTATGTAAGGATAAGGATATAAGACAAATACATGGTTGCATTCAGAAAAAAATACTCTACCGAATAGGCCTAAAAAATATGAGAACCACTGGTTTATAAAGTTAATAAATTTATGCTGTATTTTTAACGAGAAGGGCATTTCGATGGCCACCTGTATACTTATACTTATACACATATATATATATATATATATATATATATATATATATATATATATATATATATATATATATATATATATATATATATATATATATATATATATATATATATACAGGGTGAGTCATCATCGAAATGACCGTCGTCGATATCTCTCTTGTCGTTAAAAATACAGCATAAATTTATTAACAAAATTTTTCGTCCACTCAAGGAGCATAACTTAAAATTATTTTCACATATACAGGGTGTTGCATAACGACTTGGCAATAATTATTCGTCTTTTTTTAAATGAAACACCCTATATATTTTTATATATTTTGAATTGTATTTTCTTTACCTATACGAACATATAAATTTCATTTTAGTTTTCCGCGGCGTAGCCAAGTTATTCAATTTTTTCTCTAAAAAAAGCCGAATACACGCATTGTTTTATCTAAGGCGTACTGACGTTATTTTAATAGTAAAAATTATGAATTTTTTTTCTATACAACTGTAACTATACTCTTTGTTCTGACATAACTTTTTTTTAATGTTATTATACAGGGTGTTCAATACAGAGAATCAAAATTAGGTACTCAATTTCAAATGGCCATAACTCGTCATTTTCAAATGGAACACCCTATATTTTATTATTCTGTTGTGTGTATTTTTGCATCTTCTTATGTTATAAAAGGTGTCCTATGCCTAAAAACATTAATTTAATTAATATCAAACAGGCCTGAATAAAGTTGTTATATATTCATTAAATGGCACATATTTATTTCAAAATTCAATATTTCGGTCGGCAATTGCGACCTTCATCAGAAATTTGTGATAAAAAACAATAAAAACCATGAGTTACAGTGCACGTTTTAACATTTAACAAAAACACTTACAGAAATGAATGTGACATTCAGTAAGTTAGCGCCGTGCCGTGTATCGACGACAGACGACATATAATATTTCACACATTAACAGCAAAACTCACAAAAACAATAATTGTGAGGTCAGATGATAAAAGATTACGAAAAACAACAAATTGGTTTCAAGACCCAAAAACTTTGCGAATGCAGTACACATGTGGAACAGCTGTCAGTCAAATATCAGCTGATTGGCTGCAAAACAAAAAAAGTTACTGTAATCTTGTACGCCAAAAAACGTAACAAAATTGAAAGAAACCAGCAGAACACTACGTAAGTACACAACAAAATTTCAAAAAATTATTGTTTAATATTTTTTGTAATTTTCTTAATGTTATTAATCTTAACCGTAATAAAATGTTATTGATTATTTAATTGTGAAGTCTGTTTCCAAAAGTTTTTGTTTTACAAAAGTACTACAATCATCAATAGTATTTTCAATTTGTTTTATAATTTCGTGGGTTGTTGTAATTTCTAAATTGAGAAAACTCGTTTTTAAAGATTTAGTTATTTTCTCGAGTTCATTTGCTGCATTGTTGCTATTTGTGTCGAAGATGTTATACAGTGATTTGATTTCTTGTGTAATATGTTGTGGATACACACCTATCGTTCTACATCGGAGTACTTAGAAAGATTTTTCTATTGCGGTACGCTGCTAATTTTCTGTTGCATTTGGCCCAGGTTTTTAGTGTTTTCACAGTAGTAGCTACATTCCCGCCTTAACGTCAAAATCATTTAATTGGTGCTCTTCATTTTCCTTCTGATTTACTGAAAGCACGGTTACTGAAAGTATCAAAAAACATGATGATCAATTATTATTCCAAAATCGTAATGGCACTACATAATATTCGTTTGACAAAAAATTAGTAGGTACTATAGGTACTACAACATTTTCACGGAATATACAGGTTGGTGGAGGTGAAATGCGAACATAGGGAACATACATGGCAATCGAACTTTAAATATGTTCAAATTAAATGTCCATCGCTATTATTGTTTGTACATTGAAGATAGCCATAAAAATAATAAAGTACGACATAAAATTTCAATTTTATTAATATATTACGATACGTAAACTCTGAAACCGGTGTGCCATATGTCAACTATAATATTCTTAATTTTATCAAATCGCACTCTCAGAACATTATAGTAGTAAGTCAAAAAAATAATTCATATTTGCTTTAATAAACAAATAATCGACTTAAATATATCACTAGTATGATTTGCTTACTATATTTTTAAAGCCCTGTATTATATTAAACACCGTAAGACAAACTAATGATTTATGTGAGGCCTCCTGTGAGTCTACATCATTTTCTCTTAAATCCATTATTTTGTGTTAACACAGTAATGTACTGATGAGAGTGCGAAATAATATTATGCTTGTACTTTAAATTTTTAGAAAGAAACAATTTAAAAATGAAATAAGTTACCTGTATAAGCCAGAAGGTCCTGCCAGGACAACTATGCGATGACGTAGCAAGAAGCCTGCGAGGTTTAGCGAGGCCTAGATGGACGACACATCCACAGCGACAGCCGGAGCCCACCTCAGCAAGGACTTCGGGTCGGTCTGCGGGGGAAATGTCTCCGGGAGCTGCTAGACTGCCGCCAGAGTCACCGCTGTACATGCAGTCCCAGTCTGTGCCAGGCAATGCATCATTTGAGCCGCCGCATTTTTCTGTCTCCACTGCGTTACCCTTTAAGAAAAAGTTTATGATATATTAACAAATCATGTGTAGATAACAATTGAAACAGTATCGTATAAAAAAATAACCGAAAAAATAATAAAATTATTATAAAATAAAATAAAATAATTATAATAAAATTATTATTTTTTATTCGTCAGAAAGTGTAAAATTTTATAATAAGTACCCAAAATATTAATCTATTAATCTAATAAATAGTTTTACTTACATTTTAATAGTTTCATGTTCATGTAATATGTAAACGATAATGTAAACCAAGATGCAAGCAAAAGATATCAATTGTACTTTCACAGTCATAAGAATTCAAATTTTGTGTAGAAACAAATTTAGAATATTAATTGTACTTTATTTTATTATTTTATTGGTAAATTAATACTACCAGATTTAGCAAATTGTATTTAAAATTAACTGTACCCATAGATAATTACATTTTCTTTTATTTTTAATTCCAAAAATTGTCATAAATACATAACGTACCTACCAATTTATTACAGGAAAACTACTATTGTACTATTTTTTTGAAGGGCCTTTTATAAGCCGAAATTTAATTATTTTCTCCAAGACAAAATTATAAAATTTTAGAATTCTTATAGTTTCTTGTGTTTAACCAATTCCAGTTTCTGAACGGATAAAGATATCGACTTCCGGTTTGCGGCATGGGATTTATTAGATATTTTTATGTAAGATACATTGTACTATTTTTTTAAAGGCCTCTAATAAAACACAAGAAACATTTAAAATTCTAAAAATTTACAATTTTCTCTCGGAGAAAATAATTAAATTTCGGATTATTAGAGGTCTTTAAAAAAAATAGTAAAATGTATCTTACATAAAAATGTCTAAGGAATCCAATATTACAACACGGACAAAAATTAATGTTCAAGATACATCCGTTAACACTAATTATTTCATTTTTAACAATAACAACTGTTTCTTTTTAATTTTCCATTTTCTTTCCTCCATATCTCCTTAAGTATTGATCCTATCGAAAAAGTGTATAGAATCATTTTGTAGAGAATTTTATGTAGATTAATTTAATATATGCACATTTTTTCGCTAGAGGCGAAAAACTTAAAAAAGGGACCTTTAGAGATCTTCCCCACCCTTAGCTCCATCCCAATCTCTCAGTAATTTTAGTACGTTGTTAAGAAGACCTTCCCCTACAACTGTGCCAAAATTGGATTCTACATGAATTATTTCCTCTATTTGGTCTTCGTTGCCTAGACTATATAGAATATGAGGCGAGAGGTAAATATATGAAATTATGGTGTTAATATTTATCACCTTTAATTGTGTTGAAATTTTGGTGTTAAATACGACACCATATTAGTGTTGTAGTTTAAGAGTTAAAAAATATAGTGTCAACCACGGTCAAAGAAGATTAGATTTATCAACTAATAAGATTTCGCCGATCACCACCATACCCTCCGTTGGGTGGCGCTGGTGTACCACTAGAGGCAGCTCCTATATAAGCGTCCGGTGCAATAACCAGGCCGGTTTGATAGTCCCAGTCCGCCCCTGGTCTATACAGAGTTTAAATGATGTAAATCATTACTATACTTGATTTCTAAACTAAACGGAACAATCTGAAGTTGTCTCGCTGAGCCGTATTTACATTGTGTAAATACGAGAAAAATATCACTAGATTTTTTGGCGGCAAAATTAAATTTAACCTTTCGGAGGGCAAACTCGGTACAGTCACTGACAACAGCTGACGAGACAAGATGGAGAACATTCGTTTGTTTACATTACAAAGTTTGTGTGGTGTAAAACTGGTGTTACATCAGCCAGTCAAAAACGATCAGTTTTAGCATTCCAACTTCAGATTGCTCCGTTTAGTTTTGAAATCAAGTATAACAACAACTTATTTTCACGCGCACTATGGAAACCTAGTCTTCGATGATACAACAGAGACATCTATCTAAAGGTCTTCATTCTGACCGCATAGATTGAGTGTAAACGGATAGGTGTCGTACAACCTAATCTTCTTTGACCGTGGTGTCCACTGTATCATAATAACAGTACAACGTGTAGTTTATTTTCTAAAGAACACATTTTACACATTTATACATTATTTTATGTTAAACTTGAAGTTTCAACTAAAAATAATGCGTTAAATTAACACTGTAGTTAAGTTAAAAAAATAATGTTAACACTATTCTGTGTAATTTATAACACTACAAATTCTAGTTAAGGACACGTTTCAAAAGTAGAGACAATTACTACATATCGGTCATACTTATGAACTACGTTGCTATATTTAAAATATTCTCAATAGAGGGCTATACAATCGTGTTCTGAAGTTTGTGTCTGTTTACTATGACGAATATTCTCCCTAATTCTTGATAAACTCATCGGTGACGGAACGCAGGAGAAAATCAATATCCTCGATAAATTTAAGCTTTCCTTCAATTAATATTGATTAGTCATTTTTATATCTTAATCTGGTTTTCATAGTACACATAAAACAAAATAAAATGAGCATTTTTATTATTATTTAATTATTTTTTTTTGTTTTTTAAATAAATTTTTTATAATTTGTTTTCTGTAGTTCTGTATATTTAATAAATGTTAAGTACACATAAACAATTAATTCGTAACAATTGAAAACGTTTACAAAGGACCCCGCACAAAACTATAGGATTTTGCCCCTCGGTGAAATTGTTTGAAATTATGATAAAAGTGAAGATTTTGATGCCCTTATCAAATGTTTCCACGGGCATGATCTTTTAAAATCAATACTTTTTGGTCCACAGCCACTTGAAGGGTCATAATTTAGCTTTATTTTGATAATGGTTTTTTCAATTTTCAGCTATTTTTAAAAGTTGCAATGTTTTATTTGACTTTATTGCATTAATGTGCACAAAATTTTGAACTTATACATACATACATACATAAAATCACGCTATCTCCGTAAAAAGGGTTAGGATAAACCCCCTAACACTCTCATTATATATCAATTAACCAGCAATAAATCGTTTCTAAACATTTTAATAAACGGATACTTGGTTTAGCGTTTGTAGATTATTTGTAACAGATTTTTTAAATGAGTTTTATACAATCAGTGGTACCAACTTTATTAAATAAACTTTTTTATTATTATTAAAATACTATCCAGTGTGGTGACAAATTAAAGCTCTCGGAATAAGAATTCTATTTGAAGAAAAAAAAAGACATATAAAAGATCATCAATAGTTTTTTTTTTCTTCAACTAGAATTCTTATTCCGAGAGCTTTAATTCGACACCACACTCGTAGTATTTTAATAATAATAAAAAAGTGTATTTAATAAAGTTGGTACCACTGGTTGTATAAAACCTTTATAAAACTCATTTTAAAAAATCTGTTACAAATAATCTTCAACACGCTAAACCAAGTATCCGTTTATTAAACTGTTTAGGAACGATTTATTGCTGGTTAATTGATATATAATAAGTGTGTTAGGGGGTTCATCCCTCGGTTCATCCTAACCCTTTTTACGGAGATAGCGTGATTTTATATATGTATGTATGTATGTATAAGTTCAAAATTTTGTTCACATTAATGCAATAAAGTCAAATAAAACATTGCAACTTTTAGAAATAGCTGAAAATTGAAAAAGCCATTATCAAAATAAAGCTAAATTATGACCCTTCAAGTGGCTGTGGACCAAAAAGTATTGATTTTAAAAGATCATGCCCGTGGAAACATTTGATAAGGGCATCAAAATCTTCACTTTTTTCAAAATTTCAAACAATTTCACCGAGGGGCAAAATCCTATAGTTTTGTGCGGGGTCCTTTCTCTCATCATTACATTTTTATGTACCTACTTAAACCTATGTGTATTTGTAAAAAACAGAAATTATATACAAGTATTCGTTTGGACTGGAGAACTAAATAAGTTATATAAAATTTAACATTTATTATTATATTGAGGCGTAAATTACCAAATTTCTTAGAATTTTTTTTATTGTCGAGATTCGAGAATATTTTCCTGGAATCAATTTAGCTGGAGATTAGACAAATTTTTCTGAAACATTGTTGTGTGGCGATCAATTGTTAAAAATATTTTCAATAGGAATTATTTTTGTTAGATTTGATTGCAATATCAGATGTTTCTAAATAATTCTAAGAAACTTCAAAATCAAAATTGAAATTGAATTATCATTAGCAGATGTAAGAAAAATGAAATATTTTAGTCCCTCCTTCGTTTTAATCTAAATGTAAAATTTTAATCTAAATGTAAAATTGGATTCATTTGAGGTCCGAAATTAATTCGTTATGTTACTCGCGAGCGAAGCGAGTGTGAGGCCATATAAACACAGTCCGTGCGGCAGCACGGACCTAGCTGAAAGACCCGCGTAGCGGGGCCTGACGCTAGTCTTCTTCTTATATACTAAAAGGCTTGAGATCATTTTCAGCAGCTTAGCAACCGTTTTTAGACTCGCATACTGCCTAAACGGGTGAACCGATTTTTATGAACTTTTTTTTATTTCATAGAGGTTCTTGTGAAGTAGTGCCTTTTGGGTATATGAATATTGTAGATGGCGTGGTAGTAGCAGGGGAGTTGAAAAACAGTGATTTTTTTCACTCCTTGGATACGGGTATTATACTTTATTCGATTGTTTTTTTCATTTGACATATAGGTAGAGGATGAATTTGACTATATTTCTATGCATGTTTCAACCCAATATTGGGTATATTAAGAAAGTTATTAAGAAAAAACTGAAAAATGCACGGAACGCAAATGGGAGCATGCCATGGAATTTTTGTTTTCTTTTTGACAAAAATGATTTTTTTGTCTACTGTCAGATTTGACGTTTCCAATTTGAAATTTTATTTGGATTTATCTTTTATATTTGATAAGGTAGAAGTATTTTGAAAATTTTATTGAGTATTTAAAGATGGAGCACGCATTATGTTTACATGCTTTTGTAGAAATTTGTAATATATTTTTTGAAAATATTTATTCAATTTTACAATGCACTGTGAAGTTGAATCATATTGTTATTGATTACTGTAGTATTTATAGTAATATATTTTGACCCAAGTGTAAATGTTCAACTAAAATTAGATATCTATATCCAATATCCGTGGATAATACTATTTCTCAGTAATTTACTATAAGTTATAAATGTCAAATACAAATTTAACAAACGTGCTAAAAATGGCGTCCGATAATCGGGATTTTTATCTATTGTACTTGAGTTTCGGTTGAATTTGAGTTTGTCCTGCCCAAGCCGCCCTACTGGGATCTTTATCCTGAATAAGTACGCACACTAACTAACAACTGGACAAGCACGAGACACGACGCGGACTAGAGATGATCTAGATTGTTATTGCACTTGTATCAAGTATCAAATCTATTTTTACAAAAGTATGTATGGTATTATAATTAGCACCAAGGGGTACAAAATATGGCTTCTATGATCGGCATTTGTTTTTCAATAAAAATTTAATATACCTAATCATGATTGGTATCAAACATAATGTTGCCCAAAATTATGGCTGTTTACTAACTATAAATTGCACTCGGTGAGCGGCATTTGTTTTTTCTGAATATGTTTTAAATTATATCGCGATTGATATCAAATTAAAGGTCATAATAAGGACAAAAAATCTACAGTATGCATTAATATGACTTTCAACAATTTGGCTTTTGTTTTTAGTCGGACAAAAAGCATTTTTTTAGTTTTCACAAAATTTTGTTATTTTCTTTTTAAAACATTAATGACTACCTACTTGGTATATTCCAATAATCACATCAAAAGACGTCAGAAAATTTAGTACTTATATTAAAGTGAAAATTATAAACATTTTATATTAGAATTTTCCGGTATTATAGTTTCCTCGGAATTTATCACAAATCCGTCGAGTTTTATAAATTTTTTTAAACTAAAGGGCTAGATGATAACTATTTTATAAAATTGTTAAAAAAGGGGATCGAACATTTTTTTCGAAAAAATTATAGTGTCATATCGAATTTCATACCTCAAATTAAATGCCTAGATAAGGGCTAATTAATAACATAATTTATTACCGCGCGCAGCGGTCGAGTCTAAATGTTAAAATCGTTATAAATGAGGCACGAAATGCCAAATTGTCCCACATTCAGGGCCCGCGGAGCTTAAGCCCGCGAAGCGGGCGAATTTCCTTTGTCGCGCGCAGCGGTAGAGTCTGAATGTTAAAATCGTTATAATTGAAGCACGAAGTGCCGAATTGTCTCACATTCAGGGTGCGCGGAGCTTAATCCCGCGAAGCGGGCGAAACCTCCTTGTCGCGCGCAGCAGTAGAGCCTGAATGTTAAAATCGTTATAATTGAGGCACCAAGTGCCAAATTGTCCCACATTCAGGGTCCGAGGAGCTTAAGCCCGCGAAGCGGGCGAATCCTCCTTGTCGCGCGCAGCGGTAAAGCCTGAATGTTAAAATCGTTATAATTGAGGCACGAAGTGCCAAATTGTCCCACATTCAGGGTCCGCGGAGCTTAATCCCCCGAAGCGGGCGAATCCTCCTTGTCGCGCGCAGCGGTAGAGTCTGAATGTTAAAATCGTTATAATTGAGGCACCAAGTGTCAAATTGTCCCACATTCAGGGTGCGCGGAGCTTAAGCCCGCGAAGCGGGCGAATCCTCCTTGTCGCGCGCAGCAGTAGAGCCTGAATGTTAAAGTCGTTATAATTGAGGCACCAAGTGCCAAATTGTCCCACATTCAGGGTCCGCGAGGCTTAAGCCCGCGAAGCGGGCGAATCCTCCATGTCGCGCGCAGCGGTAAAGCCTGAATGTTAAAATCGTTATAATTGAGGCACGAAGTGCCAAATTGTCCCACATTCAGGGTCCGCGGAGCTTAAGCCCCCGAAGCGGGCGAATCCTCCTTGTCGCGCGCAGCGGTAGAGTCTGAATGTTAAAATCGTTATAATTGAGGCACCAAGTGTCAAATTGTCCCACATTTAGGGTCCGCGGAGCTTAAGCCCGCGAAGCGGGCGAATTTCCTTTGTCGCGCGCAGCGGTAGAGTCTGAATGTTAAAATCGTTATAATTCAGGCACGAAGTGACAAATTGTCCCACATTCAGGGTCCGCGGAGCTTCGCGGGTTAATTTCCTTTGTCGCGCGCAGCGGTAGAGTCTGAATGTTAAAATCGTTATAATTGAGGCACGAAGTGCCAAATTGTCCCACATTCAGGGTCCGCGGAGCTTCGCGGACGAATTTCCTTTGTCGCGCGCAGCGGTAGAGTCTGAATGTTAAAATCGTTATAATTGAGGCACGAAGTGCCAAATTGTCCCACATTCAGGGTCCGCGGAGCTTCGCGGACGAATTTCCTTTGTCGCGCGCAGCGGTAGAGTCTGAATGTTAAAATCGTTATAATTGAGGCACGAAGTGCCAAATTGTCCCACATTCAGGGTCCGCGGAGCTTCGCGGGCGAATTTCCTTTGTCGCACGCAGCGGTAGAGTCTGAATGTTAAAATCGTTATAATTGAGGCACGAAGTGCCAAATTGTCCCACATTCAGGGTCCGCGGAGCTTCGCGGGCGAATTTCCTTTGTCGCGCGCAGCGGTAGAGTCTGAATGTTAAAATCGTTATAATTGAGGCACGAAGTGCCAAATTGTCCCACATTCAGGGTCCGCTGAGCTTAAGTCCGCGAAGCGGGCGTATTTCCTTTGTCGCGCGCAGCGGTAGAGTCTGAATGTTAAAATCGTTATAATTGAGGCACGAAGTGCCAAATTGTCTCACATTCAGGGTGCGCGAAGTTTGAGCCCGCAGAGCGGGCGAATTCCCCTTGTCGCGCGGCAGCGCGACCTAGCCGAAGGCCCGCGTAGCGGGGCCTGACGCTAGTCTTCTTTCTTATATACTAAAAGGCTAGGTATCACTATATTTTCAGCAGCTTAGCAACCGTTTTTAGAATCGCCTACAGCTTAAACGGTTCAACCGATTTTTATGAACTTTTTTTTATTTGATAGAGGTTCATGTGAAGTAGTGCCTTTTGGGTATATGAATATTGTAGATGGCGTGGTAGTCGCAGGGGAGTTGAAAAACCGTGATTTTTTTGAGTCCTTGGATACGGGCATTATACGTTATTCGATTGTTTTTTTCATTTGACATATAGGTAGAGAATGAATTTGACTATATTTCTATATATACGTTTCAACCCAATATTGGGTATATTAAGAAAGTTATTAAGAAAAAACTGAAAAATGCACGGAACGCAAATGGGAGCATGCCATGGAATTTTTGTTTTCTTTTTGATAAAAATGATTTTTTTGTCTAGTGTCAGATTTGACGTTTCCAATTTGAAATTTTATTTGGATTTATCTTTTATATTTGATAAGGTAGAAATATTTTGAAAATTTTATTGAGTATTTAAAGATGGAGCACGCATTATGTTTACATGGTTTTGTATAAATTTGTAATCTATTTTTTGAAAATTTTTATTCAATTTAACAATGCACTGTGAAGTTGAATCATATTTTTATTTATTACTGTAATATTTATAGTAATATATTTTGACCCAAGTGTAAATATTCAATTAAAATTAGGTATCTATATCCAATATCCGTGGATAATACTATTTCTCAGTATTTTACGGAAAGTTTTAAATGTCAAATTAATATACAAATTTAACAAACGTGTTAAAAATGGTGTCCGATAATCGGGAATTTTATCTATTGTACTTGAGTTTGGGTTGAGTTTGAGTTTGTCCTGCCCAAGCCGCCCTACTGGGATATTTATCCTGGATACGCCCACTAACTAACAACTGGACAAGCACGAGACACGACGCGGACTAGAGATGATCTACATTGTTATTGCACTTGTATCAAGTATCAAATCTGTTTTTACAAAAGTATATATGGTATTAATTAGCACCAAGGGGTCAAAATATGGCTTCAGTGATCAGCATTTGTATTTCAATATAAATTTAATATAATTATGATTGGTATCAAACTTATCGCCCAATGTTTTCCAAAATTATGGCTGTTTACTAAGAAAAAATTTAAATTGCACTCGGTGAGCGGAATTTGTTTTTTCTGAATATTTTTAAAACTATATCGCGATTGATATCAAATTAAAGGTCTTAATAAGGACAAAAAATCTACAGTATGCATTAAAATGACTTTCGACAATTTGGCTTTTGTTTTTAGTCGGACAAAAAGTCTTTTTAGTTTTCACAAAATTTTGTTATTTTCTTTTAAAAACACTAATGACTACCTACTTGGTATATTCCGATAATTACATCAAAAGACGTCAGAAAAAACTTATTCAAATGGTAAGTCTAAATGCAAAAGTGGATTTATGTGAGGCACGAAGTGCCGAATTCTCCTACATTCAGGATCCACGTAGCTTGAGCCCCGCGAAGAGGGGCGATCCTCTTTGTCCCGCGGCAGCGGGACCTAGTATTACAATTGAGGCACGAAGTGCCGAATTGTCCCACATTCAGGGTCCGCCGAGCGTGAGCCTGCGAAGCGGGCGAATCCTCTAGGTCGCGCGGCAGCGGTAGAGTCTAAATGTTAAAATCGTTATAATTGAGGCACGAAGTGCCGAATCGTCCCACATTCAGGGTCCGGGGAGCTTGAGCCCGCGAAGCGGGCGAACCACCCTTGTCGCGCGGTAGCGCGACCTAGCCGAAGGCCCGCGTGGCGGGGCCTAACGCTAGTATAATACTAACTGATTACTAAACACTAAATAACGTTGTTAATATAACACTGAAGTGTGTTTGGCTGTTACTAAAGCCTTGTTCACACGTGGACACACAGAAGACACGATACATAGGCAACAAAAGCAAAATGAAAAATATGTGGAACGTTTGTAGCCTCAAAATTGATTTTTGCTTTACTTACATAGAAGCCACAAAATAGTGGTGCCTGTATTTCACAAACAACACACGCAGTGTATTTTTACTGTTTCACTAATTGGGCTCAAATATAAAAATATTGTGCCAAATTTGTTTACTGTGCACTGTCAACAAAATAATGGTATAACCAAGGCCGTATCCAGGGGGGGGTTTTTGGGGTTCAAACCCCCCCTCCCCCCGAAATTTTCAACGAAAACTTTTTAATTTTATTTAACGAACGCTAATACTTTGAAAACTAATATTATTTGAGTTTTGAGTACATTATTCAATGATTTCAAGAAGGGAAGCTACATAGTACCAAGTACCTGTTACAAAATTCTCCGTATAAAACCGCGCTCCCACTGCGATGCCTACTTCTGCTTACATTGTTGCGCAACCTCCCAACCTCACTAAATGTTTTGATTTTGATTGAAATTTAACTTGTACGTTCTTGTTAGGTTCATGTATCGTGTTTTTGTTAGTTGTGTTAAGACGATTAGTGTGTGTACTAAATATTAAAAATGTCTAAACGTGAGAGTGAGCAACGTACTTTGTTGGATTTTATTGTGAAACGTCCAAAACCTTCTTCTATATCTTCTATATCAAATGAAAATGAGAGAAATGAAGAAAATAAAGATGCAAATGAGGTTCCAGTAACACACCAAAGCATAGAAAATACCACGTGTGCAACTTCTATACAAAAATTAGATATAGGGTTATTCTTAAATGAAAGAATAAGCGATTCTATGAAATATAAATTACTTAATGTACCTAGTTAAGTACCTATGATTCTTAATTATGTAATATATTTTTCGTTTTTGTTTCTTTTTATTTTTTATTTTTATATTTTTTTCATGTTGAATCTTCATTAAAATAATAATATAAAACAATTTTTTAAATTTAAACCCCCCCCCCCCCCCCCCCGAAAATTATTTCTGGTTGGCCCTGGGTATAACGATTTGATTTGCATTTCCACTTGCACAAAACTTTTCCGAAATTTTTGCACCCTTGAGCCAACGAGGACTGCATGCCAATTTGGTTATAGGTGTTTTATGACACAAATATTAATTCTTTTCATCGGCATGCTGTATGAAAACGCGGAAAATTATCTTTTTACTTCCTTGTACAGAGTAAAAAGGAAGTATTGTAATCGCGAAAAATTTCGGTTTTCAGATTTTGATGGAAATATCCGTTTTGACCTTTTCTGAATCCATTATGACTAGTTTCGTCGTGACGTCTGTACGTACGTACGTATGTATGTCGCATAACTCAAATATGGTTAGACGTAGAAAGTTGAAATTTTGTATTTAGCACTGTTACAGCATCTAGTTGTGCACCTCCTATTTTTGGTTTCAATCTACAAACGGGAAGTAGTACATTTTTAAAATCTTTCGATAAATTTTTAATTTAAGACAATTTTTTTATTTCAAATGTAAGATTATGTAATTATTATCTACAATCGGTATTTTATAAATATTTTTGTATCTGGTATCATTTAAGAATAATTAAAGTATATATCTATGTATAATTTAGTATTTCGGTATCTTGTAGTCCATGATCGATTAACATTTGTTACTACGTAAAATTTAAATGATTATGACAAGTGACAATAGTAAAATATGTTTTGTATCTTCTTCTGCAATTTAAATAAAATGACAAAAATATATTTGTGAGTATAGTAGCAGTAGTATTTTAAAATAGAAAAATCATAAAAATTTATATTATAAATTATTGTTAGCAACATATTTATAGAGTATTTACGAGATAAATAGCTGTATAATATAACATAATCATCCTAGTAAGTTTGAGGGCCGATCAGTTCCATACCAACCATATCTTTCAATGAATAGTTTAATAGGCGTACAAGGAAGTCATGTGGTGTCTACCTCATAATTTTTAAGATTTTAAATCAGAGTAAAACACCAAATTTTTGTGCAAGTGGAAAAATACAACTTTCCATATGACCGGAAAGCGTGCAAGAGTTTAATACCCACTTATCTTTGTTGTCATAGGGTCAATATTCTATCCTCCAAAAGACATGCTGCGTATGAAATCGGAGAGGCCATCACCTGTCATGAGTTGCCGGTCTATATTGTGACGCTAAGATTATTAAATCGTTAACAACTCAGGATTTTCTTCACGAATTATATTCCTTAATAAAATTATTATTATTCTAAATTGATATAATAATACCTAATCCATATGACAATAAATAATTTATATACCGGGTGTAGACTTTTTCTTTTTTTAAATTTCACTTTTGTACTTACACCTTTGCTCTAAAATCAATAGGTAAAAAAAGAGAAATAAAAATTTTAACATTGTTATTTCCTATATTAAAAAAAGTCTACACCCGGTATAAAATGTAGTTGGCTTTCTTCTACTTTTTATATAAGCAGTGTATCGTGTATCATTACTTAACGTTAAGGGTGTTTTCAGTTTAATGTGTTGATTAAGGATAAAATATTGTATGTCTTCCTAGTATGTAATTGTTTAATTATGTCATGGATACGAGGTATGTTATATACTACATTATACCCTAGGGCATTAAGAAATTGTCATGGTAATATTGAGACATCACTAATGTTTTTCTTCTGAAATTAATATATTTTCTGTCTGTTACTAGGATACCAAAAATATTAACAAAATTCGAAACGTCAAAGCGAAATGTCACGCGCGCAATATTTTAAATAAAATAGTAAGACATAAAATATTGTATGCACCACGGACATCATAGATGTTTATAGCCCTCGGGCGATTTACAGACCCTTGGGCTTGTAAACATGTCGCCCTCGGATGAGCATAAACATCATCATGATGCCCTTGATACATAAATAACTATTATTAAGAAATTATAATTTATGTACAATTTACTAACAGGATCATTTTTTGCACTGGACGACTCGCATAATGAACTACGAGTATTAGAAAAAAAAATTAATCAACATAAATAAATTGAGATATTTACTGATTATAAAACTTTATCAGTAATAAGAATAAGTATGTTAAAAATGATTATCAAACCAGTGGCAGCAGAAATATTCTCTTTAAGAAACGTGGAAAATTAAATTACATTTCTTGAAAAATTCTTCTTGATCTGTAAACAGCATTATAATGTACTACTGTAAACCTACTCAAAGTTTTAAGTTTTTTTTTATAAAGTACCAAATCATGGTAGTACTATAAAATGTTCCGAATAGAAATGTTTTAATAGTACTTACATTCAAATTTGTAAATAAAATTTATGTTTATATAAACGTTTCGTTACAAAGTTATACAAACAACCAATTTATGATGTGTTTTATCAAATTCATTTTTATTTAATAAAGTTTGAAAATAGCTTCAGTCAAATTTAAAATTTGGAATAGGTACACGAATCAGCAGTTGAATATTTATACTTAATATTGTATTTGTTTTTTCACCAGAGACGTATCATTATGCAATAATTACTTAAATTGTAATTTTTACATCAAAAATATGTAACAATACAAAAATGGTAGTCCTATAAAAGCATATTTTTTATCACAGCAGTTCTTTGAAAATAATAATTTTTTGAATAAATCAAATAGTACTAACTTAATCAAGTTAATGAAGATATAATAGAGATAAAAGGATAACAAACACAAAACAAACGAAAATCGATCATATTAATGAAAAATTTAATATCTGCACAAAAATTAAACTTACAATAAAAGATGTCCGCGCTTTTTACCCATGATACGTCGTTGGTGGAGATACAAACCAAATCTTCCAAGGACTGTAACATTGTGACGAAATGTCTTCTGACGCCAAACCTACCTTCATATAACATGTTTACTCAAGATCACTCCACTAATACACTGTTTAATGTTAATTATTATTATGTAATGAATAATCATATATTACTTCTTCGTGGATTCTGTTTCACACCTCTCAACAAATAATATCAATTTATATTGTAAATATTATACCGGGTGGAACACCATACATGTGTACGTACATAGGCGATTAGCATTGCATTTTACATTTATGTAGATTCCTGCTCCCCATTTCTACGTAGAAATATGGTAAAGGTATCAATCGAAAGGTAAAATTATTTCACACCAGATGCAACTAAAATTTCCTTCAAATTTAATTTTAATGAACAATATTATGTAATTTTAAATTCGATATTTTCAAATCTAAACTTACATTTCTATGATAACTAGATGTCAGATTTATTTTGTATTTTATTAATTTACTTTTGTTTATTATATATAATATGCAGACTTTTATGCTTTATAACATTTATTTAAATCTTTTTATAATTAATACAAAATAAATCTGACATCTTTGTCAAATTTTAAAAATGCAATGCTAATCGCCTATGTACATGCACATATGTATGATGTTCCACTCAGTATGTAGTAGTAGGTACTTATGTATGATATTGTAAATTTGTAAAAAGCAAAATAAACTTTTATAATAGATACTAATTTTATATTTGCCCTAACATGATACACTTTAAGAATTTCGCAATCAAATATCCAAAAAGTTATCCTTCTGCATCTTCTCCACCATCTGGACTTTCTGCGGCAACAGAACCATCATTACCTTCACCTCCTACTAAACTATCGTCCATGCCTTCTGTAGCTTGCGATAGAGTTTCATGTGCAGCACCAGCCTCTTCAAACTGTCCGTGTATCTCTGTATCGTGACCTTCGCCCTCGACATAATATACTGTTGACTTACTGCCAGCTTCATCCGCAGGTATTTCCTCATCAGAAGTGGGAGGTGTCACCTTGGCGGATTCGTCTGAAGCTCCTTCACCACCCGCACTGAGTTTTTCTGATCCAGGCGTCAGAGATTCTTCTATTTCTTCTTCTAACAGTTCTTCTTCAACGAATTCTAGTAATTCCATGCTTGATTCTGTTTGTTCTGCACGAGCTTTTAAGAGTTCCTCGAAACTGAGGCCAACCTGTGAGTCCATATTGAATCTCATTGGTGGTGGACGTTTTTCGGTATGGATTTTGGGTATAAATCCTAAATCTCCTTTGGCATACGTTGCTGCCATAGATGGGACTGTTTCTGCTCTACTTATAGGTATAACATTATCTTTAGCTGCAGTTAACAAATTTAAAAGATTTGATAATAAACTTTCTCTTTTATATATCTTTTCAGCTTCGGGCAAGTCTGGTGAAGCCTGGATCATCATGGCTGACATGATCACAGAACTCGCTTCTAACATAAGTCCACGATATCTATAACAGTAAGCAGTAGCGTTTGTTATTTCTGTTTTAAGAGCAATTTCCTGGCAGCGAGTAGCATGAAGATTCTGTTCTAATAATTGTATTTTATGTTGTAAAGTCTTTTCGTGTTTTAAACATTCTCTAAGATTTCTTTCCTGTTCTTTACCGAATTCAATTATGGCTACATTATTTTGTAATGTCTCTGTTAATTTTTCGTGTTCTGTAGTTAACTGGTTAATAACACCTTTTTGTATTCGCGAGTCGCTTAACGCTTTATTACGTTCAGTGGTATACAGATCGCATAATCTTTGGAGATCTTTATTTTTGCTGTAATATTCTTGGTTGGCTTTTTCTAAACGCCCATTTGTAGCTATTAGTTTATTAAGTTCATTGTTTATAACAATATTTTCGCGGATAGCTCTTTGAGTTGTTGCAGCAATACGTAAATCATTGGCTTTTTCGAAACTTGCACCCAGTTCAAACAGCTGCTTTTCCATTTCTTTTTTAATAGCATCTTTACTTAAGATGAACTTTTTCTCAATGTCGTACAAAACTCTTCTTTGACGTATCTCCTGTTCTTCTATATTCTTTTCTTGTTCCTCGTATCTTTGCATAAGTTCATCTCTTTGAATGCGAAACTCTTCTAAAGCATTTAACTTACCTGTTAAAAGTTTAATTTCAGATGTAAGTTGTTCGCGCATTTGTTTATATTCGGTATCCATGTCTCCCATTTTTTCAACAAATTCAGCTGCTTCAGATTCTTTAGCTTCTTGGATTGCGGTTAGCCTTTCTTGAAGTTCTGATACTTCATTTTGTTTTTCTTGCACAGATCTTTTTAAATAAATGATGACGTCACCCCTGTCATCATCTAGTTTGTTATATTGTTGTTCTAATTGTATATTTTTCTCTTCTAATTCTGTGGTGAAAGTTCTTTGGCGTGCTAATTTTCTGTTAAGATCTGTGATTTGCAATTCATAGAACGTCTTGTCTACTTCCGTAAGAATATCAACTCCTTCTGGCTTCTTCTCTGCTGCTTTCCCCTTTTTACCCATGGTTGATAATTAACAAAAATTTCACACTGATGTATCACGTTAAACGATGTATTTCAGCTTATCACTCAGACGAAAACTCAACGAATACGTTGTAAATAAATATGTTAGGTGCCTATAGCAACATGTATCGATTTTCAGGGTGGAAGTAACAGGGTGCCGCCAACATGATTTAAGGACACGTTTCAAAAGTAGAGACAATTGCTACATCGGTCATACTTATGAACTACGTTGCTATATTTAAAATATTCTCAATAGAGGGCTATACAATCGTGTTCTAAGGTTTGTGTCTGTTTACTATGACGAATATTCTCCCTAATTCTTGATGACTACATCGGTGATGGGACGCAGGAGAAAAACAAGATCCTCGATAAATTTAAGCTTTCCTTCATTTAATATTGATTAGTCATTTTTATATCTTAATCTGGTTTTCATAGTAGGTACAGATAAAACAAAATAAAATAAGCATTTTTATTATTATTTAATTAATTTGTTTTTTAAATAAATTTTAGAATAGAATAATATGTGTAATAAAATAAATATCCTGGTTATCCAACTATAAACAAAAGACGTCATTTTGAACAACTTAGTAGGTACATCAGTTCCCATCAAGACCTTTAATATGATATTAAACTCAATGCGATTAAAACATTTTTTATAGAAATAAATTCCAATCGCCGGCAATAATTTTAAATAAATTTATTTATTAGCTCTCGCCCTCATCTAGCTCTCTAATTTGATGTCAAATTCGATATAGTTCTATAATTTTTTCGATTAAAACAAATGCCGATCGTCGGTCACCACTTTAAATAATTTTATTATTAATTAGCCCTCATTTGGCTCATTAATTTGATGTCAAACTTGATATAATTTTATATATTTTTTTTAAATTTTAAATAATATGATTTATCTAGCCCTTTAACTTCATATCAAACACGATATGATTCTATAATTTTTTCGATAAAAACAAATTCGGAATGCGTGCCGCAATTTTTAACAACTTTCTAGCTCTTAAATTTACTTTAAAAAAACAAAAGCCTGAATAGCCGACCTCTATTTTGAACAATTTTGTACATCAGTCCTAATCAAGACCTTTGATTTCTTTTCTTAGAATAAATATAAGATTTCGTGAAAATAAAGTATAACTAATGTAGAAAATATAGTAGTTATCGTTATCGGTTATCCAGCTCGGTTCAAATCAAATGTGTCATTGTCACTGTCAGTTGGGTAGAAAGTCGAAACCTATATTACCAATATTTAGTGACAATTAAGTTATTTCGACTGAGCTGTCATCCCTATGGTAAAGGATGAACTATTTTCGACTACTTTGCTACTCAAATCTACTCAATTTGAATAAATTTTAATAGTCATTTTTGAGAAAACTACTGTAACAATTAAGATAAACATTGCAGATTTGTGAATATTATAGCAAATATTGTTTCCTGAGAGTGATTTTGTATTGATATAGGGCATAATATTGAATAAAAATATTGTTGTAATGCTTATAGTAAACAATATTGGAACAAAAAATATTTCAGGAAACAGAAAAAAATATTTCAATAATGTATTGTTTGCCTAGATATTTTGGCCAGGACCGGAGAAAATGACTATCAAAAATTGATATATTTTTATGCAACCTGCAAAACATCTGTAACGCAGCCTTAAGCTGCATTCAGATAGAACTTTGTGCCGTTGACTTGTTACAGCGGTTTTTCATTGGTAAGGACAGCGTTCACATAAAAACTTAGTGACGTTGTTGTAGGTAATACAGTATTCTGTTCTGTGTTGGATATAAATTCAAATTGCTGTCCTAAAAATATTTTAATACTTAATTTGATAAAAATGTCAGAACAAGAAATAATTATTACCTGTAAATTTAAACTTGAATGCAAGAATTTTCTTTTCTTTTTTTATATTTTCTCAGTACAATGAGCATTTTTTGTTCTAAATTGCTGGATATTGTACCAACAATTCAGCAAATTTACTGTCTACACTCATATTTATCTATACAAATAGGTATTTACGTAAATTCGAAGTCGAAGTCAATGACAATTCTATTGACAATTTGTCATAGGTAATTCAATTTTTTCGCCATCCTTTAAATTCCACATTAAATTTTGATTGTCTGTTGCTTGGCGGTGCGGTGCTTGTGCGTTGTAAATGTTTGTAGTTTACAAAAAAATAATTATAGCAACACAATGCACCGACGAAGGAGATACTGGTCGTACAGTCGAAGACAAAATTTATCAGAAACATACACATTTCTGTAACTTAAAAATATGGGCATACAAGAGATTTACTGATGTACCTATTAACCTCTAAAATGATATTAACACCTACTGCATTATAAATAATTTTTTCTGGTCTAAGATAAGATAATTATGACTATTTATAACAATTTATTATCAATAACATATCAAGAGCATACTAAGAGAGATCCAGCCTTAGACTGAAAGGTAGATAGGCTTTAGGATTAAGTAAGTAAGTATTATCAATAACATAAAATTTCTAAATGTCATTTTACCCTGAAATAAAATTTCACAACATGAAAATCTTATCTATTTTAAATGAGTCGTATGATTGTAGTAAAGAACATATTATAGTAAGGGTGATGGAATATCGATAAAAGATATTATTTTTATACCTAGAATTAATATAAATTCATAAAATAATAAAATTAAAATGTTAATTTACAGTGGTATAAGTGACAACGTAGTCGACCAGAATGTTTGAAAGATGGTTGGTATGGAACTGATCGGCCCTCAAACTTACTAGTATGATTTTGTTATATTATACAGCTATTTATCTCGTAAATACTCTATAAATATGTTGCTAACAATAATTTATGATATAAATTTTTGATTTTTCTATTTTAAAAGAAAAAACAGTAACAAATGTCACATTGGCAGTTTTAACAGCATACTTGTGATGTTAATTTGCGTCCTCAACTTCGACCATATACAGGGTGTCCCAAATTGATTGGGTCACCATTGGGATCTCGGAAACTATAGGAGCTACGAGGTCGGTTAAATGGGCAATGTTGTGCAGATTTTAGGGCGTATTTAGATTCCGTTGAGAAACATTTAAAATTCCAAACAGTTTGAAAGTTATTCAAAAAAAACTGAAAATCGCTATTTAAAAAAAAGGCAAATTACTCCGTAATTATAAAAGATATAAAAAAATGTTTCATATAAAAGTTACACGATTTGATGAGAGAAACTAAAAAATGATGTCAGAATAAAATTCAAGATGGCGGTTTCCAAGATATTATATATAATAGTAACTTCCTTATTTTAAATGGGCGCCATATTGGATTTTTACATGGTTGAATAGCGTTTTTTTTTTCTTTTCAACGATGTATTAATTGCAACATATGTTTAAACAAAAATTTAATAAAATATAAATTATCTTATATACTAAAAGGCTTAATTAATATTTTCGTCTGCCTAACAACGGGTTTGCGTCGGGCCAACGTTATGAACGGATTATCCGATTTTAATGATTTTTTCACTAGACGATAGAAGTCATCGAGACGCACATTTGTATGTATCATTCAATTGTTTTTGATTTTTTTTGTTTGAGAAAAATGCGAAAAACTGACTTTTTGTTTTTCGTTAATAACAAATGTATGGTTTAAGCTATCGATTTAAAAATTGGTATGTATAGTAAGCAACTAATAAGGAGTTCATGCGACCAGGTTTCAATGTTCTACATAGTATAGTTTTTGACTTATTCATTAAAAACTATACTTCAACAGTGGATCAGAGATTGTATAAACAAAAGTTCAACAAATGACTATTTACGGTTGAATAACGCTACATCTGTCAAATCAAACTGACGTTTACAATTCGACATTTAAAATGCATTTATCTAAAGTAATATAATTAATAGAAGCAATTTGTTAATTATATTGAGTTATAATAGTGGGAGCGTAAATATTTTTAATATTTTCATCAATTTTAATCATATTTTAAACAAAAATTATTTTATTTTGACAGTCATTACAAAGTACAGTCGCAGAAAAAGACATCAGAAGTTTTAGTACATCCAGGGTAAAAATTGTACCTAACACATTTGAAAAAAAACAATGCTATGTTCTGTCAAACTGACGTTTACAGTTTACAATTCGATATTTCAGATGCATGTATCTTAAGTTATATTAGTAATAGAAGCAATTTGTAAATTATATTAAGTACCTAATAATAGAAAGAACCATTTTTTGTATTTTTATTAATATTAGTATTTTTTAAATTTTATTTTATTTTGACAGTCATTTCAAGTACAGTCCCAACAAAAATGTCAGAAGTTTAGGTACATTCAAATAAAAAATTATTAACATTATTTGAAAATAAAAAAGCAAAAAAGGAACTTTTTCACTAATTACCAAGTGAGCACTAACTTTATAAAATTGTTGAAAATGGCGACCAACAATTGTCATTTGTTTTTATTAAAAAACCATATCGAGTTTGATATCAAATTCAAGAGCTGGATAAGGCCTACCTAATTAATAACATTATTTAAAATGGTGGCCGACGATAGTCATTTATTTTTATCAAAAACAATATAGAATTATATCAGTTTGATATCAAATTAAAGGGCTGGACATGGGGCTACCTAATTAATAAAATAATTTAAATCGGTCAGGTGAGCACTTTTTTATAAAATTGTTGAAAATGGCGACCAACGATTGTCATTTGTTTTTATCACAAAATTATTAAATCAAATCGAATTTGATTTCAAATTAAAGGGTTTAAATTAAAGGGTTAAATAAAGGCTACATACCTTATTAATAAAATTATTTAAAATGGTGGCAGACGATTGGCATTTGTTTTTATTTAAAAAAAACAATGTCGAGTTTGATGTCAAATTAAAGAGCTAGATGAGGGCTAATTAATAAAATTATTTAAAATGGTGGCCGACGATTGTCTTTTGTTTTTAAAAAAATATGTTAGAATCATACCTATTGAGTATGATATCAAATTAAATGTTTTGATAAGAGCTGATACAAGATTGTTCAAAATGTTTATATCTTAAAATTGTAAAAATCATTTTGATTTTAATATCAAAGTAAAGGTCTTGATGATGAGGAGTGATATACACAATAAGTGATAAATATGATTGTGCGTGATTAGCTTCGGTTTTGTTCCTTTCAAAATAATAGAATCATTTCATGTTTGATATTAATTAAAGGTTTTGATAAGGTACCTACAATATTGTTCAAGATAACGTTCGGGACAATCGTCTTATGTTTTTAGTTGGATAACCAGGATATTTATTTTATTACACATATTATGTTATTTTATTCTAAAATTTTAATGGCTTAACTAAAATTTATATTGAAGAAGGAAGATGAATAATTTGAAGTTGTAATTAAATAATTATAATTTCATCATACAATTTTTTCTGTAGAGTCTAAATGTTAAAATCGTTATAAATGAGGCACGAAGTGCCGAATCGTCCCACATCCAGGCGCGGGCGAATTCCCCTTGTCGCGCGGCAGCGCGACCTAGCCGAAGGCCCGCGTAGCGGGGCCTGACGCTAGTTTTAATCCTAAAGCAAGTACAAAAATCTGCTGTGTCCGCCACAGTACTTCCCCGATTATAAGTTTTAATAACTTACTTTCGTAACGCCGTTAATTTTATGCTTTATTCTGCAAAATTTAAATAAATTTATCATTTTTCCCCAAACTATTTAAGTTGATACCAACTTCGGCATAATTTAAATACCATAAAAAATCTGATACTTATTCACTAAAAACTCACACTCGAAAATTTTAACCCGTCATAATATCTTATAGCCTTATAGAATATAATGCGGAAAGTAAAAACAACTGACCATTGTTTAAATGTTGTTATTGATTCTTCGACTAATATTTTTTTCCAGAAAACTTTAATTTGATAATACACTTGAACAAATTTGATAAATTTTTTGAGAAACACTAATTGATTATCGCATAAATGTCATTTTTTACATTTTTATTAAACTTATCTCCCCGAGAGCTTTATATGACACCAAACTCGGTATAATTTGAATAATGTATGATAAAAAAATTGACGATCAGTTAAAGCTTTAATTTGATACCACACACGATAGTATTTTAATAAAAATAAAATAAGATATGTTTATAAAGTTGGTACCACTGGTTGAATAAAAAAATTTGAGTAATTTTTTGAGAAACAATTGAAAATCGTATTAATATCATTTTTTACATTTTTTAAAAACTTATCTCCCTGAGCGATTCAAATTGACACCAAACTCGGTATAATTTGAATAATTTATAAAAAAAAACAATTGACGATCATTTAAATGTTATTTTAGTTTTTCTACTAGAATTATTTTCCCAAGACCTTTAATTTGATACCACACACGATAGTATTTTGATAAAAATAAAAAAGTTTTGTTTATAAAGTTGGTACCACTGGTTGAATAAAGCTCATTAACGAACTTGAAGTCAGATTTTGGCTCAAGAACTTAAATATAAAATTTCAGTCCAAAATTCCAACGCGTTTTTAAGTTATCCAACATCCAGACAGACTAACAGACTAACAGACCGACAGACCGACAGACCGACAGACCGACTTTTTTTAAAATTATGTTTTTTGGGTTCAGTAGGGTCTGAAACGTGAAGATTCACCAAAATCTCGAACTGTCAAAAAATCACGATTACAATACTTCCCTCTATTACATAGATCGGGGAAGTAACAATGAATAACAATAGATAACAATAATACAAATTAATCTGGAAGAAAACAAATTTCTTTTGTGTTATTGTTATGTATTGTTATTCATTGTTGTACTTGCTTTAGGATTGAAATAATTTGTAAGATGCCAGTATTCTTACAACTTCTACTTTTAAATAAAATCACTGTGTGTGTTTATTATCAACATTTATTCACATAAATAACAACCTTATACAAAATATTATTAAGTATTTCGGACACGTCTTCTCTCGCGTAGGGTCTTCGCTCGACTGCCTTCCTTGATACCCTTGATGCCTTGATAGGCTCCCTCGGAGTGGGGATATGGTCAGGGGCGGCTTGGCCCGCTGTGTGTTACAGACTCCCCCTCAGGATTGCAAGTACGACCTCGTGTGCAATACTGGAATGTAGTAGGATTCTTCTTTTTTCTTCCTCTTCTCTTCACGGACTGGGGTAACGGATCAGCAGGGCTCTTCCGGGGTCGTCCACGTTTCTGTAACGGACACACAGGCACAGGAGTAGGTAACTGTTTCATTTGAAGAGTGGAAGGGAGTTAGGGCGGATACATGATAGGTACCAGTAGGAATCTCCGGGGTGGCAGGAGATGCGATTTGGTAACTGGTGGCGTGGTGACTGATACCTGTTTGCATATTATATAGGGACCATCCCTTCGGGGTGCAAATTTAGAAGTATAACCCTTCTGGGCATTACTAAGGGCATGGACTGTTACCATGACCTTATAACCGATGTTATATTCTGGACCTATCCGTCGTACCTTATCAACATATTTCTTTGTCTGATCTTGTTGGCGTTCATGTTCTTCTTTAGCTTCTTTTAAGGCTGGCGTTTGAAACGATGAAACGCGTAACAAAAGTTCCCGCCGATCTTGAACTATGCGATGCTATTTTAATGGTGGGGACAGCACTAGAAGCGAACGTAAGCCGAGAGTAACCGAATAATAACGAGCAGACTATACTACAACTGCAATCAAAGACTACTAGGCAAGCTACGTATAGATATTAGGGATGTCGATTTTTTTTTTAAATCGATTTTTTAAAAATCGATTATTTTTTTTAAATCGCTTAACCGATTAAATTGACAAATACAAATCGATTTTTTTCAAATCGATTTTTAAAAAATAGTTTACAAAAATCGATTCTTAATCGATTTTTTTAAACCGATTTTTAAAAAATTTTATCTATTTATTTTTTTAAATTGAAAAATATGATAAATCAAAGAAAAAAGTAAAGCGTCCAACAAAAATTGATATCACATCACGCTGTCAGTCAAGTAGGAATAGTCAAATATTATTTAGACTAACAGTAACAAATAACACTAAGTATACCGAAGTATACATAATATTTTAAATATTTGGATTAGATACGTGGAACGAACCACCAAAATCAGCAATTAATACGATAGCAACTTTACTTCCTTAGAATTGGTGTACCTACATATAAATTGATATTGATATATCTAACTCCAAATTTTAAATCATTCGACTTGTGAAATCTTGGTAACTGATAGATTCAAAGTAGCAGTTAATTTTGAACATAAGTAAAAATAATTTACTTTAAAAAAATCGAAAAAAATCGAATCAAAAAAATCGATTTTCTTTTTTAATCGAAAGGAAAAAATCGAATCACCGATTATTTTTTATTTTAAAATTGATTAAAAATAATCGATTTAAAAAAAATAATCGATTTTTTTTTAAATCGATTTTTTTCGACATCCCTAATGTCGCTAGTCGACAGACGTGCAGAGAAGTAGAACTAAGGAGCTCCGGCGGGGGTGGCAGCGAGCGCGGTACAAGAACACACGTAATGCCGTCAGCAATAATACGCTGAACTAACTTAACATTAGCTCTTATGGAAAAATCTCCGTTCTTCGATTATTCAAATTTGGTACATGTTATTTACAAACTGTAAACATATTTGAATTTGTGACAATTGATTGCAGGGACAGGTAAGTTTTATAATTCTTCATTTTATTAAAATGATTATTTTTTGTTTATAACTTTTACATTTATTAACTTATAAAGAAATAAATAGTGTCTGTCCCTGGATACCATTTTAAAATTGTAAAAAATATTTTTTTTGTTTCTGCTGAATCAATACTTTTTGAACTGAGAAAGAACTACGATTTCACTGCTATTTACGTATTTACGTCTGTAAATACTGGGTGATTTGACAAACGAAGGGCGAGTTTTCTATGATCGTTCGTAAATCTCTTTCCACATCTGCAGGAGTGCGTAGTTCTCGAGCAAAACAAAGATACGCAGGTAAGTATCCTGTAACTTGACATTTTGTCGAATTCAGGGCGAATCTGATGCTAGGTAAATGATCTACCCACTGATCGTGATGTTTTGATGCCAAAATAGCTAACTGAGTCTTTAGTTCCCAATTTTTTCTTTCGACGGGATTTGATTCGGGGTGATAGACTGGTATAAGTGCATGTTTGAAACCTAAGCAATAGGCAACCTTTTGCATTACCTGACTAATAAATTGGGGACCGTTATCACTGATTACTCTTCGGGGTGTTCCATATCTCAAGATGATTTCTTCAATTAAGATCTTTGCACAATTTTCAGCGGTTGCATCTTGCAAAGGGAAAATCTCTACCCAACGAGTAGCACTGTCTTCAATGATAAGTATCCATTTTTCTCCGTTTCTTGTTACTGGTAAAGGACCAAACAGATCGATAGAGAGGACTTCGAACCTTCTATGATGTACGGGAGTTTGGAGCAACCCAGCGGGTTTCAAATTAGTAGGTTTGTATCGTTGACAATTTATACACGTTCTTACATGTTTTTCTATCGTGCGACGCATACCCATCCAATAATAACGAGAGCTAATCTTATGTAAGGTTTTCTCTATTCCGTAATGTCCGGCGGTTGGAGAATCATGACACTCATGCAGCATTCTTGGAATAAGTGATTGTGGTATAACAAGGACGGCTTCTTCGTCATCGTTATCATAAGGGTACTTGTGTAGAATCCCATTAAGTAATAAATATCCACGCTCTGTCCATCGAGTAAATTCCTCTGAATCTGCAGCGGATTCAAAACAATCAACAATTTTCTTGATATCAGGATCGGACAATTGTTGTTCTCTTAGTTCTTCAGCTGAAATTGTTGGTAATTCTACGGTAACATTACATATTGCAATTTCTTCATTGTCTTGTGGCGGACGAGAAAGGGTGTCTGCAACAGCATTCGATCGACCGGGAGTGTAATCAATGTTTAGTTCATATGACTGCAATGCTAAAGCCCAACGTGCGAGTCGTCCACTCGGTGACTTCAACGTCATGAGCCAACGAAGGGGTTGGTGATCCGATATCACTGATACCCTAGTTCCCTCAACGTAGCCGCGGAACTTCTCCATTGCCCAAAGAACCGCTAGTGTCTCGCGCTCCGTGGTACTATAATTTTTTTCGGCTGCAGTGAGCAGTCTAACAATTGTGTGATATTTTATGGCCTTCTCATGGCGGCGATAGCTGAAATCTTTTCAGGGTCAGGTTTAATGCCTTGTGGTATTATTAGATGCCCTAAATATTTGATCTCTGACGCGATAAAGCGACATTTAGTACGATTGGCGTGTAGATTGAATAACTGCAATCTTTGGAACACACGTCATAAATCTTCGATATGCTCTTCGAAGCTTGAAGAGAGAACTACCATGTCATCCAAGTATGCTAGAATGAACATATCCTTTAGGCCCGATCGAAATCGGTCGATCAGTCGTTGGAAGGTAGATGGCGCATTTCGCAACCCAAAAGGCATGCGCTTCTATCGGAAATTTCCAAAGGGAGTCGTGAATGCTGTTTTGTCTCTGTCTTCCATTCGAACTGGGACTTGCCAATATCCGGATTTTAAATCTAAAGTTGACATAATATATTGAGATTTTTTTGTTGCGTGCAATAATTCGTCAATCCTGGGTAGGGGGTATCGGTCTGGGATAGTTATGTTGTTTAGACGTCGGTAATCGACGCAAATGCGATATGAGCCATCCTTTTTTGGAATTAAAACGGCAGGTGCGGCGTATGGAGATTCACATTCCTCTATAACGTCGTTCGTCCAATTCCCGTTGCAAAAATTCTTTCTTCACCGGTGACAGTTTATAAGGCGGAACAGCGGTAGGTGTATAATCAGAAAGATTTATTCTGTGTTCTGCAAAAGACGTAGGTTCTTTAGTAGGTGCGAATATGGATTCGAATTCAGAAAGAAGCTGCGATATCTGGAGTGTTTGCTTATCACTCAGATTCTGACCTTCATCGGCGCGGAGGAGGTTTTCGACTTCTTGTATTTCAACTACGGGGACAACTTTGCCAAATTCACCGAAAAACTTGTTTCGTTTTCCAGCTTCGTCTGAAAAAACCATTCGTTGTTGCCTACATCCAGGGTGATATTTGCATCTTGTATGAAATCTACTCCGAGAAGCATTTTACTTTCAGTGAATTCCGGTATAGCCATTACTTTCGTTGGCACAATACGACTATTTATGTGTATGTCGACCGAGAATGTTTGTGTTACAACTCTACGATTCTTACCGTCTGCTAACTTGATGTCCATTTCATCTTCACTATATTCATGTAAGCGTGACATGAGGATATTATATAATTGAGCCCCTGCAATCGTTTTCTTTGATCCAGTATCAAAACATGCTACCCCGTTTAAACCCAAGATTTCAATTTGTACCGTAGGTCGACAGGTTGTTTTGTTATCAGTCAGTAAATTGATAGAGGAAAAATTTACTGGGGAAAAAGAATCAAGAATGGGGGTAACGTTAGTACAAGTTGGACAGTTACTTCGTACGTACCCAGGTGCTCCGCATCCAAAACAGGTGAGTTGTGCCTTACTCGATTCCTTTTTCAAATCGGCTGTTGGCTGCTTGTTGCCTTGCTCCTGGTCAGCTTTGGTGTTCTTCTTTCGGCAGACGTCCTCCGTATGCCCAAAGAACTTGCAGTAGGCACACTTGGGCCGAAGTTTCTTCTCTAGTTTGTTGTTCTTCTGTTTGTCGACCTGAAGCGTTGGTGAACTTTGCTGTTTCACTTCGCGTTGTGCGTACTCAATGTCTTTCGCGCGTTTCAACAGAACTTGAAACGATTCAATATCTGGTGTTAGTCTTTTACATATGTTATGATTCATTAGTCCATACACAATTTCAATTTGTGCGCGTTCGGGTAATTTATACGGCAACTGTGCTAGCAACGATCGTACGTAACACACAAAAAGTTCACTTGATTCATTATGATATTGTTCGCGGCGAAAAATTTCTCGGAAAATTAAGTATGGCGGTAATTTTCGCGAAAACGCATCTCGTAATACCTTGATTGCATCATAAAAATTCTGAATCGTGTCTTTTATGCCTCTCCACCACGTCGCAGGGGTACCCTCAAGTAGCATAGATAGGCCACGTAGCGCGTTATCCTCATTGACTAAAACACAATCTTTAAATGTTATCACAGCATCAATAAATGCATCAACGACCGATTTTTCGCTGCCGTCAAACCGCGCGGTACACTTAGAGAAGTTACCGGATAACTGGTTAACTGTTAACGGACTGGATGTTGCGGCATCCCTTGATGTTTCTGTAGTTAATCTCGCAGATGCTGTAATTTGTGATATCAATTCTGTAAACTGTTCGTTTGTAAGAGTTACAGCTGTTGTTGCGTTCTGTCCAGGGCCGTTGCGTGGCATGGAGCGGAGGAGCAACCGCTCCAGGCGCCTTATGAAAAAGGCGCCAAAATGTAAATTGAAAAAAAGTAATTTGTTTTACTATATCTAACAATAAATTCCTATAATTCATTATGTTTTCTTAAAATTATAGCACGTAGCACTGTTGTAAGAATATCAGGTATAACAACTGTTTTCTACGAATTAAATGTATAGTTAACAGAATTTACCAGTATCTAAATAAACTGTGTTCTGGAAACTTGTTTGTAGTTACACGAATGAAAGAATAAAATATATCATGGTTTATAAATCAGTAAGTGTTTCTGTGACTGGTTCCTACGACTACAGTGAATAATTTTTTGTACGTGTAATACATAGACATATTTATACTTATATATACATATATTGTGTAACGATAACGTGTTATGTAGTTTCAAACAAAATAGTGTAAGTACCTACGATAAATACAAATTTTAGTTTTTTTATAATAATATCTTTGAGAATGCTTTTAACACTTCCGATAAGTGAGCGCAGTTTTTCAAAACTTAAGAAAATAAAAAACTACATTAGATCAAGTATGAGTCAGGAAAAGTTAGTAGGTTTAGCCCTAGCAAATATCAATAGAAAGTAAAATTTGCGAATCTTTATATATGATGAATTAAAAGGGATAAGAATCTTTAGAATAATAGTTTGTAAGGCAGTGTTGTATTGTATGTGATGTGCAATATTTGTTTCAAAACTACTTTTCTTTGGGGACAGTCGCGAATCCAGAGAGGGGGTCACGGCGGTCATCCCCCTCTCCAAGAACATTGAAAAAAAATTAAACTTTACTCACAAAAGAATAGAAGCGTAAAATATAAAATTATATGTGATTATATGATTTAATAATATTGAATTAACTTCAATTTTTATTTAAATGCATAATAATGTTTAATATAAAGTGAGAGAAGTGCCACTATTATCTGGTTACATTACATTTATAATTACCTAAACAAGAGTAAAACAAAATACAAAATATGATTAATAATGAATTAAGATACCAATTTTACTTTGAATGGGCTGAAGAAAAAATTTTGCGCATGAAATAGGAAAAAAACAGCAAGCTTCACATCCCTTAAAAAGTGTTACTTTTAATTATAAGGCATTTGACCTTGAATGAAAAAAAAATTGCCTGCGACGCATTTTTTACCCTATTCATTAAGATTTTTCCTAATTTGACCCCCTCCCCAAAACGAAAGTCTGAAGGGGGGTTAGGGCGCCAAAAAATATTCTTGCTCCAGGCGCCAAAATACCACGCAACGGCCCTGGTTCTGTCCGTCTTTCTTTGGCGGCATTGTTGTCGGTATGTCAATACGATCGAAATTCTACGAATCACATTCACCTTAAACAATGAGTCCCGATTCCGAGTCAGCGTTTAACAATGTCAACACGAGAATTGTTGCGTCACTGTTATTCCTGGTATTGTTCGTAACACATCACAATAATTTAATCGGCTCTATGTTGGGCGCCACTGTAAGATGCCCGTATTCTTACAACTTCTACTTTTAAATAAAATCACTGTGTGTGTGTTTATTATCAACATTTATTCACATAAATAACAACCTTATACAAAATATTATTAAGTATTTCGGACACGTCTTCTCTCGCGTAGGGTCTTCGCTCGACTGCCTTGATAGGCTCAGGCCGCTCAGGGATGGCAACGATATATCGATATTTGATTTATATCGATATATTTAAGAAATATATCGATATTTTTAAATCGATATATCTTTTTCGATATATCGCTAAAAATATCGATTAATTCCTAAATAAATCGAGAAAAACAAATTTAAGATTTTTTATTAATTCTGCTGCACACAGTGCACCTATGCTGTGGTTGGATTACGAAATAGGAATTTAGCATCGGATGTCGGAGGGGAATGGGAAAAAATTTTGATGGAATCTTACTTAAGAAGTTTTTTGTACCTAACCTAATTTAATAATTTTAAAAATGTCATTAAAATACAAAATATTTTATTTATATACTACTATACTATAAAGTGTAGGCAAATGAAGATGATATTTTATTTTGTGAACAGTATTATTAATTTTTTTTAAAGAAAAATATATATTTATCGATATATCGCATATATCGATATATATTTTTCGATATATGTATTTTAGTATCGATTCACGAATTGCGATATATCGTTCGATACGATATATCGATTTATTAATAATTTTTGCCATCCCTATAGGCTCCCTCGGAGTGGGGATATGGTCAGGGGCGGCTTGGCCCGCTGTGTGTTACAAATTTATATTTTAATAATTTTTTGTTTAAACATACGTTGCAATACATAGTTGAAAAGAGAAAAAAAACGCTATTCAACCATGTAAAAATCCAATATGGCGTCCATTTAAAATAGGGAAGTTACTATTAATATCTTAGAAACCACCATCTTGAATTTTATTCTGACATCATTTTTGAGTTTCTCTTATCAAATCATGCCACTTTTATATGAAACATTTTTTTATATCTTTTATAATTACGGAGTAATTTGCCTTTTTTTTAAATCGCGATTTTCAGTTTTTTTGAATAACTTTCAAACTGTTTGGAATTTTAAATGTTTCTCAACGGAATCTAAATAAGCCCTAAAAACTGCACAACATTGCCCATTTAACCGACCTCGTAGCTCCTATAGTTTTCGAGATCCCAATGGTGACCCAATCAATTTGAGACAACCTGTATATACCTATATATATATATATATATATATATATATATATATATATATATATATATATATATATATATATATACTTATATCGATTGAAATAAATGAGAATATAAGAAAATTAATTAGAATTATAAAGCTAATGAAACCGATTAAATCGTTTGTAAATAAAAACAATGCAGATACATTTTAAGTTTTATTATTATTTTATGTTGGTACAATTACATAATGATTATCATAAAATATATTTATTTTCCGGCAGCTGCAGTAGTAGTGGTGGTGGTCGTGAACCCTAATATAAAACAAATCATACATGATTTAGTTAGGTATCTGAAACATTGAGCACAAAATTTGAACTTACATCCGCAGCCGGCTGTGTGCTTGTCATGACCCGCGTGTTCACCAAGTGCCGCAGCTCCAGCCGCCGCTTCCAGGGGCTGCGATACCTGTGTACATCAACACTTACACTTCTACAAACAACATGTGCACGTGGTACTTACAACCATGCTGACGAACAGGACGGCGAGGATAGCCAGGACTACAGCGAATTTCATATTGATGTACTAGTTGATACTGTGACGAGCAGTAGATTGGAAGTAATGTTTTTGACACATACGACAGCTTTTATACCAGTATTTTAAATTATTAAATAATTTCACATTCGACCAATTTTACGCATGATGACTGTGATATATTTCGTACTTGTAATAATTGTAAATTATAAATTTATATGTCCCTAATCTAATAATAATAATAATGACATATTTCCTGATCTGTTTAGAACAGTTTAAAACATGAATATATAATATTAAATTACTCCTGACACCTGACATCTGAGTAGTATATATTGCGCAGATTTTATGTAGCAAATCACCTTTTTCTGCTGTTGCTCGTAGTATCAACATCAACTACAATATCAAAATGAAATTCGCTGTAGTCCTGGCTATCCTCGCCGTCCTGTTCGTCAGCATGGTTGTAAGTACCACGTGCACATGTTAGGTATTTAGAAGTGTAAGTGTTGATGTACACAGGTATCGCAGCCTTTGGAAGCGGCGGCTGGAGCTGCGGCACTTGGTGAACACGCGGGTCATGACAAGCACACGGCCGGCTGCGGATGTAAGTTCAAATTTTATTCTTAATGTTTCAGATAATTTAATCATGTATAAATTGTTTGTTTTTTTAGGGTTCACGACCACTACTACTACTACTGCAGCTGCCGGAAAATAAATAAATATTTCATAATAATCATTTTGTTATTTTACCAACATAAATGAATAATAAAAATTTAAATGTATTCGCATTGTTTTTAAATCAATTTCATTAGCTTCATAATATTCAGAATGATAAATTTATATCATTATTTGAATTTTGCTACATTGATTAACTACTATATTTTTAGTCCAGTCAGGAGAGGTTTTGACTGAAGACTAATACATAACCAAATGAAATTTGGCATGTGAGTAGTTAAGAACATACAGAAACAAAAAAAAAATTCGCTCCACCTCGGTATGCTCCGCTTCCCACAAAAATTTTCAGTTGAAACTCAAAATTTTCTTGTAACGCATATTTCTCGAAAACTATCGAAAATTTTTAAAAACAGTTTTGACAGGATGAAAGCTGAGGAAATTTGCTATCAAAATGGTATTTGAAAATTTTTCATAAGTAGCACCGTGTAGGCACCAGCCGTTTAATATTCGAATGACTTGAGAATTTTCTGTATAGTAGGCGCTACATTGCGAATGACGTAATAAATTCGCCGCTACAGAATGAATGTTGTATAACTTCGTTAAAGAACATCATTTTGTAAAGATAAAAATTGCATTTCATTCGTCGAGGCTTCCACTTTCAATTGCACTAATAACATTTGAATTTCCGACCCCGTTTATACCGAGAAACTTGCTTTTTAAAGAATCATAACTCAGTATTAGAAGACGTTCAAAGAATTCTCAATATTTTCAATATCTATGAATGAAATTGTAAACTCGTAGAGGATTATCTTCATCAAATCATCCCCAATCACATGCAACTATTTGGAGGGTTGTGTGTTGTACGTCCGAAAAAAAAACTGGTTTTCGCTATCTCATAGATTTCTTTATTTATCGCGGGCCCGAGCATTTTTGAAAATAGACCACTTTTTGGCCCCGTAAATTGATTTGTAATAAGCTTATCGTTAAGTACAAATCCTAATCAACAAGATACTGTAATTTGTTTCATCAATTGTACTACTACGTACATGTAACAGATGTTTTCCTAAAATAAGATCATAACCTATAAATAAAGAAGGTAGCGAAAACCAGTTTTCTTTTCGGACGTACAACACACAACCCTCCAAATAGCTGCATGTGATTGGGGATGATTTGGTGAAGATATTCCTCTACGAGTTTACAATTTCATTCATAGATATTGAAAATATTGAGAATTCTTTAATACTGAGTTATGATTCTTTAAAAAGCAAGTTTCTCGGTATAAACGGGGTCGGAAATTCAAATGTTATTAGTGCAATTAAAAGTGGAATCCTCGACGAATAAAATGCAATTTTTATCTTTACAAAATGATGTTCTTTAACGAAGTTATACCACATTCATTCTGTAGCGGCGAATTTATTACGTCATTCGCAATGTAGCGCCTACTATACGAAAATTCTCAAGTCATTCGAATATTAAACGGCTGGTGCCTACACGGTGCTACTTATGAAAAATTTTCAAATACCATTTTGATAGCAAATTTCCTCAGCTTTCATCCTGTCAAAACTGTTTTTAAAAATTTTCGATAGTTTTCGAGAAATATGCGTTACAAGAAAATTTTGAGTTTCAACTGAAAATTTTTGTGGGAAGCGGAGCATACCGAGGTGGAGCGAATTTTTTTTTTGTTTCTGTATGTTCTTAACTACTCACATGCCAAATTTCATTTGGTTATGTATTAGTCTTGGGTTTCAGTAAATTTTTGACTCTCCTGACTGGACTATTTATACTGATAGATACCTACTACTTGATGTGCGAGCAAAATCATCTTTAAAGTGAACTCAAATTGCAACGAATGAATTTTTTGTCCGACGGAAAATTGAGATATTTTCAAACTTTTCGTACTTATTATGGTTTTATGAACTGTAACTTCTGAACGGATAAAAATATCTACTCCCGGTTTCGTGCATTAAATTCTACGAATATTTTTCTATATTTTCAAAATTATTGAGGGCTTTAGTTTTTCTCATATTATTAACTATTTACAAGATAAATACATAAAACTAAAAATTGTTGTATGCAACTCGCAATACACAGCCTCCAGGGGTAGCTTCACATTTTTTAAAGGAGAAGGTCGCGTGTACCTACTTATACCAAGTTTATGCTTCCATCACAAAATATTTTGGTAAAAGTCCGCAAAATTCCGCTTAACTAAGGACCTCAACATTTTTATAAATAATGCCCCTTATAGAAGAATGTCAAAATCTGAATAAACCTTGACTAAACCAAGAGTGTACCTACTTAAAAAAGCATGTTATAGAAGAATGTTCGAAAAATTTTGAACACTGAAAAGCGGAAGATAATATCTGAATCCAGCCCGAAATAACAGCTGGATAAACACAAAAGTTATTAAATTTTATCTATATTTACTTTAAGAAAATTTCCAATTTGTGGCTAATCCAGGGCCTCAAATATTATAAGAATAATGGGTCTTATAGAAAATTGTTATAGAAATCATATGCTGAAAACCGGATGGCGATATTTTTGTCTAAAAAAATCGCATTCATTATTGTGTTAAGAGAAAATATTACCACTTCCCACTTCATTTAAATAATTGAAAATTTCCTAAACGCATTTTTATAAATTTTTCGAAAACAGGTTAACTGACATAAAAATCCCATACATCATTTTTATAGAGAATTTTGTGCTCTATAACGCCATATAATTGTTTTTTTTGTAATGATAACTTAAAGATGAGTTAAACTTAAAATCTAAATATATCGGTCATTTTTTCAAAATTTCAATGGCTTCCGGTGCGGTGATTTCCGGAAACTTTTGATATGTTAAAAAGCACATTTTTCTGTATTGGATTCCGCCGAGAAAGCTTTTGGTGCAATTTTTTCGAAGTTTGGGGCCTTTTTTAAGTAAATTCCCTGGACTATTGGTTTTTTGCCAATATCTCAACAACTAAGTATAAGAAATATCGGAAAATGGTTAAAAGAATCTGAAGAACAGGAAATTTATTTTTAAACGTAGAAGACTTTGAATTAATAACATCTTATTTTGGACTTCCATTATCTTTTTTGTGTTAAAAGTACATAATAAAGATAATAAATTGTTATTAATTCAGCAGAAAATTTGTTAAAGAAAGCCTGGATTCCCGGCACTTAATATTTATTGGTGATATCTAACGTTGATTTATATAAATAATTATTAAGAACTGAAAAAGTTCAAGTATCTATTATTTCAACATAACAATGAATATAAATTTATAGAGTAAATTTAATTATAAATAGGGAATTAATAAATTTTTCTGTGTTTTAATTTTTTAATGAGAATTTTTTAACTCTAACAATTTATTTTACATTTCTGTAGAATAGATTTTCATAATCATAATCATTAATTTTTCCAATTTTTATTAATAATTTATGTCAAAAAAATTTACAAATCAAATTAAGTAATGAAAAATAATTTTTTTCCATAGTTGATGTATAAGTGCTACTTTATTGACTATTTTAAGTCGATAAAGTAACACTTTAACCGCATAGTAAGATAAAGTGAAATTAGAGTAGATAAAGTAATATTTAAGTAGATAAAGTAAAATAGGAATATTTTTACATTTTTTCTTCAAATTCGTATTCACACATATCTGCATCCTTTGTAAAAAAGGAATGTTGAAAAACATTACAAACAAACTCCGAAATTGTGTTTTAATAATAATTTAAAATTGGTTTTCTTATATATTTCTTTATCATCAGCTATAGAAAAAATTGTATTGTATACACGACGATAAATTATATTACTGATTCCAGAAAAATAATAACAAGGTAGGTGCGAGTAATAAAGCCTGTCGGCGAATAAAGCCTAAAGCCGGGGCCAGACATGCGGCATTCGGCGAATCCCGAATGTTCGTGATTTGCCGAACGGAATTCGCCTTTGTGTTCACACATGCGGCATTCGCGAATAACGAGCAAAAATATGGGAAACTGCCGAACGTTCGCCTAGTTGAACATTAAATTGTCAGACGACAAAATGGCTTTATTTTTTTCATTTATTCATACAAAATAGAGGACCTAAGGAGATTATAAACCTTTTGTAATATGAATCAATCAAATTAACAACAACAACAACAACAAAGATAATAGATTGAGGCCGTCTGGGAGTCTAAATAATAATTGTTTATAGAAACAATTTGTATATACAATAATAAAAATTTCTAACTACGAATTACTCGCTACTGAGCTGGAACTGAAGTGAGTGATTCGACAGTTCGCTGTTCGCCGAATACTGAATGTGTGATCGGTTGTCCGAACCCCCTCTAAAAGAACGTTCGCCCACTTTGATGTGTGCTAGTTTACCGACTTTGGACGGGAAGAGGTGAACAGTTCGCCAACGATTCGTCAACTCACGAACTCTTCATACACACTGAGCGAAGTTTGGCGAACAGGTGCTCGGGATTCGCCGAATGCCGCATGTCTGGCCCCGGCTTAAGAAACAAAAATACAATTTAAAATTATTGTTGTCGCTCAAAGTCACACTCGTAGATAGCCAACATTCATAAAAGCCGGGGCCAGACATGCGGCATTCGGCAAATCCCGAACGTTCGTGATTTGCCGAACGGTGTTCGCCTTTGTGTTCACACATGCGGCATTCGGTGATTAACGAGCAAAAATATGGGAAAAGGCCGAACGTTCGCCTAGTTGAACATTCAGTTGCAAAACAAACATTACATTTTTTCGAATTCTTGTCAAGGGACAAAATGGCTTTATTTATTTCATTTATTTATACAAAATGTAGGAGTAATCAAATTACTAACAACAATAATAGATAATTGATTGAGGCCGTGTGGGAGTCTAAACATTTTAAAAATTGTTTATAGAAATATTTGTATTTATAATAAGACAAATTGCTAACGACGAATAAGTTTAATAACTTAGTTACTCGCTACTGAGCAGGAAGTGATTCGACAGTTCGCTGTTCGCCGAATCCTGAATGTGTGATCGGTTGCTCGAACCCGCTCTAGAAGAACGTTCGCCCACTTTGATGTGTGCTAATTTACCGACTTTGGGCGGGAAGAGGCGAACAGTTCGCCGAACGATTCGCCAAATCACGAACTTCCCGTACACACCGAGTGAAGTTCGGCGAACAGGTGTTCGGAATTCGCCGAATGCCGCATGTCTGGCCCCGGCTTATAGCGCTTCAAACCTATATATATATATATATATACCGGGAATTTTTTTTATTAGTAAACATAGGGCAGGTCATTACCATAGTTACAGTGTTACAGAATGACAGCAATGTATTGGAGCGTCTTTTTTATCAGTAAACATAGGGATAATTACATACTAAAATAAATATAAATTAAAGAAATGATAAATAATTTATTTATATTTTCTACACTTAAGAACTAGGTAGATACCTACATTAAGCTAATGAGAATTTTTTTAAACGAATTAAATGCTCAAAATTGGAACCATTAACTTCTAAACAATATCCTAAACGATTATAAAAATAATTTATAGCATTTGCTGAGGAGTAATATTTTGGAAGCAGCACTATTTCGATTTTTTAATTGTTCAACATTCATTCTGTCACCATTGTATACATTATTTTTTAAGTGTCTACCTAGTTTTTAAATTCTCATTAGTTTAATGTATCTACCTAGTTCTTAAGTGTAGAAAACATAAATAAATAATTTATCATTTCTTTAATTTATATTTCATATTTATTTTCGTATGTTAATTATCCCTATGTTTACTGATAAAAAAATCTGCTGTGGCCAGTACACGACCTCTCGCCTAATTCTGCTTATTCTACTAATCTAATAAATAGTTTTACTTACATTTTAATAGTTTCATGTTATCATGTTCATGTAATATGTAAACGATAATGTAAACCAAGATGCAAGCAAAAGATGTCAACTGTACTGTCACTGTCATTATAATTCAAATTTTGAGTAAAAACAAATTTCATATCATGGACAACAAGATACTGGTACTTAGTTGCACTTTATTTTATTGCTAAATACTACCAGATTCAGCAAATTGTATTTAAAATTAACTGTACCCATAGATAATTATATTATCTTTTATTTTTATTTGCAAAAATTGTCATAAATAAATAATGTACCAATTTATTTAAGAAAAACTATATCAAGTTCCAAAAAGTACTACTTCCGGTTTACGGATTTCTACCAAAATCTTATCCGGTGTTAAGATCCCTATTAAAACCTTAAATATGAAATTTGGTTATTAAAGGTTTGATACTTTTTCAGTTATCGTGGACGAAAAATCGTCAGTCCATACATTCATACAAACACACACACACGCACACACACACACACACATACACACACACAGACATCATCGGGAAAATATTAAATTCGTATTCTAGAGACCCTGAAACGTGCTTATCCACCAAAAACTCATACTCGAAAATTTTGACCCATTACAATACCTCTCTTATAGAATATGAGGCGAGAGGTAAAAAACGCTCTAATGCATTGCTGTCATTCTGTAACACTGTAACTATGGTAATGACATGCCCTATGTTTACTTATAAAAAAAACTCTCTGGAGAGTTTTTTTTATCAGTAAACATAGGGCATGTCATTACCATAGTTACAGTGTTACAGAATGACAGCAATGCATTAGAGCGTTTTTTTTATCAGTAAACATAGGGATAAAATTAACAAATTAAAATAAATATGAAATATAAATTAAAGAAATGACAAATTATTTATTTATGTTTTCTACACTTAAGAACTAGGTAGACACTTAAAAAATAATGTGTACAATGGTGACAGAATGAATGTTGAATAATTAAAAAATCGAATTCGTGCTGCTTCCCAAAATATTACTCCCCAGCAAATAACTAATGCTATAAATTCTTTTTATAATCGTTTAGGATATTGTTTAGAAGTTAATGGTTCCAATTTTGAGCTTTTAATTAGTTTAAAAAATCCTCATTAGTTTAATGTATCTACCTTGTTCTTAAGTGTAGAAAACATAAATAAATAATTTATCATTTCTTTAATTTATATTCCATACTTATTTTAATATGTTAATTTTATCCCTATGTTTACTGATAAAAAAAACGCTCTAATACATTGCTGTCATTCTGTAACACTGTAACTATGGTAATGACATGCCCTATGTTTACTAATAAAAAAAACTCCCGGTATATATATATATATATATATATATGTTCATAACATAATAATAACATAATTTCTGACCGAATAATGATAATGACTTCCGGTTTGCAGCACTGAATTCCTCGTACTTTTTTCTATAAGATACATTCTGTCAAAAATTTTCAATGGTCTTGCTTGAGCTGAAATTTAAAGTTTTTTTCCCGAGAGAATATAGTAAAATTTTTGTTTATTCTTTAGTTTATTGTGTTTAATTTACTATAATATCTGAACGAATAATGATAGTGACTTCCGGTTTGCAGCACTGAATTCCTCGTACTTTTTTCTATAAGATACATTCTGTCAAAAACTTTCAATGATCTTGCTTGAGCTGAAATTTAAAGTTTTTCCCCGAGAAAATATAGTAAAATTTTGGTTTATTCTTTTGTTTGTTGTGTTTAATCAACTATAATATCTGAACGAATAATGATATTTACTTCCGGTTTGAAGCACTGAATTCCTCGTACTTTTTTTTATAAGATACATTCTGTCAAAAATTTTCAATGGTCTTGCTTGAGTTGAAATTTAAAGTTTTTCCCGAGAGAATATAGTAAAATTTTTGTGGAAGAGAAACGGTTGGAGTTTCAAATTTGTAGATTTTGCCAAACTTTGAAAAGCTGTATATCGGAAATTATTAGAGCTACCGAGCCTATTGTAGACAATTTCATCTAGTTTAAAAATGCATATAATGGTCTTTGTCGAAATCGTGCTTCTTCATAGTCAAAATGGTAAGAAACCGAAAAAAGTGCAACAATTTAGCAGTTTTTGAGATTTTCAAAAGTGTTCCGGTGGGTTGCTGAGGTCAAAAACTTGGATTTTGCATCTCAGGCATATCCCATAAGAAAAAAAATCTGACGTGGCCATCACACAACCTTCCGCCATATCTAGACTTTAAACAAAAATGTATACGTACAATCCGGTGCCCATTTAAAATATACAAATCAAAATCTAAAATATTCAAACACAGAAATTTGTATCACCTGAATAAAAAGATTCATTCACAGGAAAACTCTGCTGTGTTGAAGCCATCCTCCGTTCAATTACTACATTTAATATCTTACTTAGGACTTATATAGCGCTAGTATGCCAACTTGTCACCCGTCTCACCTGTCAATATTTTTTACGCAGAAACAAAAATCAACCGATCATGGATTACAAGATATCAACGTTTTATTTGATAAATTTATTTTTTAAATTTTACTGCAGTTCTTTAATGCTACCAGATAAAGACAATTTTTTTATAACGTAAGTTGCAAATAACTTTGCCTCTTATTCTTATTACAAATAAATACTATATTTTTCCAAATTTACATACAATTTTGACAATTAACCTTTTCAATCTTCAAAAAATATCACTTCCGATGAAGATATTTGTACCAAAATCTAAGGAGCTCTTCCAATTTATATATAAATGTTAAATACCAAATATCAAAATTTTCGGGTAATTCGTATTTGAGTTATGCGACTAACACCCCTTGACCACACACACATATACACACAGACATCATCGTGAAACTATCAAAAATGAGTTGTAAGGACCCTAATTCGTGCTCATCCACTAAAAATTCACCACCCGATTTTTTGCATGATTCCAATACCTTCCTTTACAGGTAAGCGGAAGGTAAAAATAGAAACCTACTACCACCACTTGCAACTTAGGCCCATTATAATCATGACAAGGTTACTGGACTATTAGCCACAAATTGGAAATTTTCCTAAAGTAAATATAGATAAAATTTAATAATTTTTGTGTTTATCCAGCTGTTATTTCGGGATGGATTCAGATATTATCTTCCGCTTTTCAGTGTTCAATTTTTCTAACATTCTTCTATTGTTCTATTACATGCTTTTAAACATTTTCTTCAAGACATAATCTAAATATTTCAATATTTTAAAAATTATTATTTTTAATTAGCTGCCAATTCTTAACAAATTCAGATTTTGACATTCTTTTATAAGTGGCATTATTTATAAAAATGTTGAGGTCCTTAGTTAAGCGGAATTTTGCGGACCTTAACCAAAATATTTTGTGATGGAAGCATAAACTTGGTATAAGTACTATAAGTAGGTACACGCGACCTTCTCCTTTAAAAAAAGTGAATCTACCCCTGGAGGCTGTGCAGGGGCTATGTATTGCGAGTTGCATACAACAATTTTTAGTTTTATGTATTTATCTTGTAAATAGTTAATAACATGAGAAAAACTAAAGCCCTCAATAATTTTGAAAATATTATACCTAATAGAGAAATATTCGTAGAATTTAATGCACGAAACCGGGAGTAGATATTTTTATACGTTCAGAAGTTATCTATTCAGAAGGTATCTATCAGTATAAAATATAGTACCTAGTTAATCAATGTAGCAAAATTCAAATAATAATATAAAATTATCATTTTGAATATTATGAAGCTAATGAAATTGATTTAATAGTTTATAAAAAAAAAACAATGCGAATACATTTTAATTTTTATTATTCATTTATGTTGGCAAAATAACAAAATGATTATTATGAAATATTTATTTATTTTCCGGCAGCTGCAGTAGTAGTGGTAGTGGTCGTGAACCCTAAAAATCAAACAATTTATACATTATTTAGTTAGGTATCTGAAACATTAAGAATAAAATTTGAACTTACATCCGCAGCCGGCTGTGTGCTTGTCATGACCCGCGTGTTCACCAAGTGCCGCAGCTCCAGCCGCCACTTCCAGGGGCTGCGATACCTGTGTACATCAACACTTACACTTCTAAATACCTAACATGTGCACGTGGTACTTACAACCATGCTGACGAACAGGACGGCGAGGATAGCCAGGACTACAGCGAATTTCATTTTGATGTTGTAGTTGATGTTGATACTACGAGCAACAGCAGAAAAAGGTGATTTACTTCATAAAATCTGCGCAATATATACTACTCAGATGTCAGGTGTAATTTAATATTATGTATTCATTTTTTAAACTGTTCTAAATAGATCAGGAAATATGTCATTATTATTATTATTAGATTAGGGACATATAAATTTATAATTTACAATTACAAGTACGAAATATATCACAGTCATCATGCGTAAAATTGGTCGAATGTGGAATAATTTAATAATTTAAAACACTGGTATAAAAGCTGTCGTATGTGTCACAAACATTACTTCTCATCTACTGCTCGTCACAGTATCAACTAGAACATCAATATGAAATTCGTTGTAGTCCTGGCTATCCTCGCCGTCCTGTTCGTCAGCATGGTTGTAAGTACCACGTGCACATGTTAGGTATTTAGAAGTGTAAGTGTTGATGTACACAGGTATCGCAGCCCCTGGAAGCGGCGGCTGGAGCTGCGGCACTTGGTGAACACGCGGGTCATGACAAGCACACGGCCGGCTGCGGATGTAAGTTCAAATTTTATACTTAATGTGTTTCAGATAACTTAATCATGTATAAATTGTTTGTTTTTTAGGGTTCACGACCACTACTACTACTACTGCAGCTGCCGGAAAATAAATAAATATTTCATAATAATCATTTTGTTATTTTACCAACATAAATGAATAATAAAAATTAAAATGTATTCGCATTGTTTTTACTCCGTACAAGGAAGTATTGTAATCGCGAAAAATTTCGGTTCTGAGATTTTGACGGAAATATCCGTTTTAACATTTTCTGAATCCATTATGACTAGTTTCGTCGTGACGTCTGTATGTACGGACGGACGGACGTCCGGACGTATATATGTTGCATAACTTAATTACGTTGAGACGTAGAAAGTTGAAATTTTGTATTTAGGACGGTTATAGCATCTAGTTGTGCACCTCCTATTTTTAGTTGCGATCGTCCGTGCCAAAGGGGCACTAATTGGTATTTTTCGCATTATTCAAAAACGGTATGTCGTAGAAAGTTGAAATTTTGTATTTGAGACTCATGTTGCATCTAGTTCAGTGATTCCCAAAGTGGTCCAGGTGGACCCCCAGGGGTCCACGGGAGACTCTACGGGGGTCTACGTTGGCGTGAATAAAAAATGGGGGTTCACAAGTTGCAAGTAGGGGTCCACGAAAATTTATCTGGTTTCGATAGTAAAGAACAAAAAAAAATGTTGTCTTGGCTTCACCTATCAATGTAGGCAGATAATGCACTACCAAAAAAAATTAAGAGTGCAAAAAATTACATTTTTAACAGGCTGTATTTTGGTGAAAAATGGTCGTATTGAGACTTTCAAAAAAGCAGTTTGAAGCTTTAAGATTCAAATTTTCAAATTTTTTGGCTAAAATTTTTTAGGAGCTGCGGTTCTCATGCAAACCTAACAGATAGCGCGAAAAAATAATATTGTAAATTTTTTGCTTTTTTTTGATCCACGGATTTGAAAAAAAATTCAGTTAAACCGGCATATAGATCAGATAGCCTGTTTATTTAGAATTAATTTCCTTTTTTTTAAACCTCCCTTAATTTTTTGAGTAGGTAGTGTATTTTAAGAAGTTCAGCGGCTGTTACTTTTATTAAAATTTTGAAAGTGGTCTACGAGAAAAAAAAAGTTTGGGAACCTCTGATCTAGTTGATCACCTAATATTTTTGGTTGCGATCGTCCGTGCCAAAAGGGCACTAATTGGTATTTTGCATTATTCAAAAACCGTATGTCGTAGAAAGTTGAAATTTTGTATTTGAGACTCCTGTTGCATCTGGTTGATCACCTAATATTTTTGGTTGCGATTGTCCGTGCCAAAAGGGCACTTTACTCTAGGTATTTTTTGGTATTTTCCGCTTAAATCACATACGGTTATTATATTTTTATATTATTCTACATTTTAGTTATTAAGAAAAGTATGAACAGTTTAAAAGGCGTACAAGGAAGTCATGTGGTGTCCACGTCAGATTTTTTTATAAACTAGGTATTAAATAAATTTCATTAGCTTCATAATATTCAGAATGATAATTTTATATCATTATTTGAATTTTGCTACATTGATTAACTAGGTACTATATTTTATACTGATAGATAACTACCTACTACTTGATGTGCGAGCAAAATCATCTTTAAAGTGAACTGAAGTTGCAAGGAATGAATTTTTAGTCCGACGGAAAATTGAGATATTTTCAAACTTTTCTTACTTATTATGACTTTATAAACTGTAACTTCTGAACGTATAAAAATATCTACTCCCGGTTTCGTGCATTAAATTCTACGAATATTTCTCTATTAGGTATAATATTTTCAAAATTATTGAGGGCTTTAGTTTTTCTCATATTATTAACTATTTACAAAATAAATACATAAAACTAAAAATTGTTGTATGCAACTCGCAATACATAGCCCCTGCACAGCCTCCAGGGGTGGCTTCACTTTTTTAAAGGAGAAGGTCGCGTGTACCTACTTATAGTATACCAAGTTTATGCTTCCATCACAAAATATTTTGGTAAAAGTTCGCAAAATTCCGCTTAACTAAGGACCTCAACATTTTTATAAATAATGCACCTTATAGAAGAATGTCAAAATCTGAATTTGTTAAGAATTGGCAGCTAATTAAAAATAATAATTTTTAAAACATTGAAATATTCAGATTATGTCTTGAAAAAAATGTTTAAACCTTGACTAAACCAAGAGTGTACCTACATGAAAAAATCTGACGTGGACACCACATGACTTCCTTGTACGCCTATTAAACTGTTCATATTTTTCTTAATAACTAATATGTAGAATTATATTATACAAATATATTAATATATAAGTACTACTACTATTGCTACTATACTCACAAATATATTTTAGTCATTTTATTTAAACTGCAGAAGAAGATATAAACGATATTTTACTATTGTCACTACCACTGTCACTGTCATGTCATAATCAGTTAAATTTTACGTAGTAACAAATGTTAATCGATCATGGACTACAAGATACCGAAATACTAAATTATAAATATATACTTTAATTATTCTTAAATGATAGCAGATACAAAAATATTTATAAAACACCGATTGTAGGTAATAATCACATAATCTTTCATTTAAAATAAAAAAATTTGTCTTCAATTAAATATTTATCCAAATATTTGAAAAGCTACTACTTCCGGTTTGTAGATTGAAACCAAAAATAGAAGGTGCACAACTAGATGCTATAACAGTCCTAAATACAAAATTTCAACTTTCTACGTCTAACCGTATTTGAATTATGCGACATACATACGTACGTACGTACGTCCGTCCGTCCGTACACGTACGTACAGACGTCACGACGAAACTAGTCATAATGAATTCAGAAAAGGTCAAAACGGATATTTCCATCAAAATCTGAAAACCCAAATTTTTCGCGATTACAATACTTCCTTATTACTCCGGACAAGGAAGTAAAAAGCATGTAATAGAAGAATGTTCGAAAAATTGAACACTGAAAAGCGGAAGATAATATCTGAATCCATCCCGAAATAACAGCTGGATAAACACAAAAATTATTAAATTTTATCTATGGGAGTCGCGAGAGAGAAAGCATAGTGACATGTTTACCGCTCGTGCGCATAAAACAAATTGCAATATCTGTAGATAATATCAAAATATAATTCAAAAGTGTGGTGACTAGTGAATAAGTTCACCCCTGTGAAAATACCGACACTAAAAAGTCAGTGAAAACAAACTGTAAACTGTGCAAGTGAATTAAGTGCATTTCAGAAGCCGAAAGTGACTCAGCATATTCCAAGTGTGCGCGCGAAACGGTCTACACGTAGACCAGCGCACTGCGCTGAGCGAACTAAATCAGTGTTGCCAACTGTGTTAAAAACAAAAATCAAACACAAGTGAAAAATTACAAATAACAACCATGCAGCTAACAAGCGGTGGTTCTAATATTGTAACGAACACTTTAACAAATATTATAACAACTCTGGCTAATACACCATTGTATAGTCAACCAATAATGACAACCCTACAAACACCAATAACCAGTACAATTATTTCAGGCTATCCTGGCCCAAGCTCTTATACACCAATACCGTCACAACAAACGCTAACAATACCAGAAGATATGGAAACATCACCAACAAGATTGCCTTGGCAAACAATCAAAATTAAACATCCAATAAAAAGAGCAAGAGAAAAGGAAATTGACTCGTCACAAGAAAGAACAAATAAACGTAGATACAACACCGATAGTATAATTACTTCTACAATATACAATACAAATCGATTCACCCCTTTAACTAATGAATCTCCTGAACAAGAAAAGAACAAAGACCCAAAACCACCACCAGTCTACTTACAAGACGTCACAAATTTCCAACTAATGTTACTAAGTATCAAAACAGTTCTACAATCATCGGAATTCGTATGTAAGTCACTCTCGAATAATGGCGTAAGTCAACACGTAAGTCAACACGAACTCATCAGACGGATATAGAAAACTAATACGTTTACTGGACACAAACAAAATGGCCTTCCATACCTACCAACCCCGACAAGAAAGATCGTATAGAGTAGTAATTAAAAATATACATCAATCAGTCCCCCCAGAAGATTTAAAAGAAGCTCTAGAAGACAAGGGCTTTGAAATAAGAAACGTTACTAACATCAGAAGTTGGCAAAGCAAAGAACCTCTTCCCATGTTCTTCATAGACCTAGAACCGGGAGAAGATAACAAGAAGATCTACGAAGTACAATACCTACTAGGAACTAAAATACCGGTGGAACCACCGAGGAAAAAAAACCAAGTACCGCAATGCACGAGATGCCAAGAATACGGGCATACAAAGACATATTGCAGAAAGCCACCGTACTGCGTCAAATGCGCAGGAAACCACTTTACTAAAGAATGCACAAAAGACGTAAACACACCAGCATTATGCGCTCTATGCTCAGGAGACCACCCAGCTAGTTACAAAGGGTGCAAGGTCTACCGCGAATTGCAGAAATTAAGAAACAAGCCTGTTCAAAGCCAATCGAGAACGATAAACCACCAACAATTCCAGAATGCAAGAAAAAACGTAAGTTACTCAGAAGTAACCAACAACAACACAAACCAAGAAAAATCAGCACCCTACAGCCAAGTAGATAACAATAACTACATGGTAACATTCCTAAACAAATTTGAATCAATGTTCAATCAGCTGATGCAGCAAAACACAATGATTTTAAATCTTCTCACGACACTCGTAAACAAAAAACAATGACTAACACAATTAGAACTGTTCTTTGGAATGCCAACGGCCTGGCACAACATCGAAATGAAGTAGAAATCTATCTTAAACAAGGACAAGTTGACATAATGCTCATCAGCGAAACACATTTTACAGAGAGAAACTATTTTAAGATCCAAAACTACAAAACGTACCATACAAACCATCCCGACGGGACGGCTCACGGGGGTACAGCGATACTAGTACGAGAAACCATAGAGCACTTCGAATTAGAAAAATATACCAAAGAGCATCTTCAAGCAACAACTATCAAAATAAAAGACACACATGGATCTCTCACCATGTCTGCTGTTTACTGCCCTCCTAGGCACGCAATAAAAAAGGACGACTTTGAAGAGTACTTCAACACATTGGGAAGCAGATTCATAGCTGGAGGAGACTTTAACTCTAAGCATACCCATTGGGGATCAAGAGTGCTAAACCCAAAAGGCACAGAGCTAAGGAAAACTTTAGTGAGCAAAGGATACAGCCATATAAGCACAGGAAAACCAACATATTGGCCCACCGATCCCAATAAGTTACCAGACCTGCTTGACTTCTTCGTCGTAAACAACATCTCTCAAAACTACACAAACATCGAGGCGAGCTACGACCTATCATCAGACCACTCACCGGTAATACTCACCATAAGCTCTACGATTGTAACGCAAAAAAAGAAACCTATTCTATACAATAAGAAAACAAACTGGACCACATTTCAAAAATATCTTAACGATAACACTGTAATCCAAATTCCATTAAAGACAACGGACGACATAGATGAAGCAGTAGAATACTTCACAACTCTAATTCAAACAGCAGCACGGCATTCCACTCCAGACTATGAAGACACAAATGACATCGTTGCTAATTACCCGAAAGCCTTACGGGACAAGATTGCGGAAAAAAGAAAAGCAAGAAGAACTTGGCAACAGACACGCCATCCGGAAGACAAAAGAAAATTAAATCGCCTCGAAAAAGAAATTAAAAAACTAATACAGAAAATAAAAAACGAAACTTTCCAAGATTACCTTTACAACCTTTCTGCATATCCTGAAAACAACTACTCACTATGGAAGGCTACAAAAAAACTAAAAAGACCAACACAGAACAATCCACCAATTAGGGACGAAAATGGACTTTGGGCTAGAGAAAACACAGAAAAAGCCGAGATATTTGCGAAACACCTCTCCTGTGTATTCGAACCTCACCCATCAACTACGACACCAGAGGATTAAAGAAACATTGAAGAAAACTTATCATCTCCATTGCAATTATCACCTCCTATCAGACACTTCTCTCCTAAAGAAATTCAAAATGAAATAAAATACCTGCATAATAATAAATGTCCGGGATATGACCTTATAAATGCAAAAATACTGAAACAACTTCCAAGGAAAACCATCGTCCTGCTAACCCAAATTTACAACGCAATTCTGAGAGTCCTGTATTTCCCAGTGCAATGGAAATTTGCTCAAATTATACTCATCCATAAACCTGGAAAACCCGTCCACCAAGCCTCGTCATACAGACCAATATCACTACTTCCTCAACCCTCCAAATTATTCGAAAAGCTCCTATTAAAAAGAATGAAAATAATCATAGAAGAAGAAGATCTCATCCCACCGCACCAATTCGGATTCAGAGAACTACACTCTACAACCCAACAAGTTAACCGAATTGTAAATGTTATTGAAAACAGTTTAGAAGTAGGAAAGATAAGCTCTGCAGCATTTATAGACGTAAGCCAGGCGTTTGACCGAGTATGGCATCCTGGATTACTGTGCAAAATTAAAAACAACCTACCGGACCAATACTACCTGCTAGTCCAGTCATACCTAAGCGACCGTTATTTTCATGTAACACACCAAGGTGCAGAGTCAAAAATATACAAAATCAAAGCCGGCGTACCCCAAGGAAGCGTACTAGGCCCAGTTTTGTACCAACTATTCACAGCCGACATGCCCTGCTTAGAAAACGTTACAACGGCCACTTACGCGGATGACACAGCAATCGTCGCAACACACGATGATCCTGCGGAGGCATCAATAATGTTACAAGAATCTCTTAATGAAATCGAGAAATGGGCTTCCAAATGGAGAGTGAAAATCAATGAAAACAAATCAACTCATGTCGTATTCACCAACAGAAAAGTAACATGCCCCCGAATAAAACTAAATAGCAAAGAACTAGACACAAAAGAAGACGTAACATACCTAGGAATGAATCTTGAAAAGAGACTGACATGGCAAAAACATTTAAAAGCCAAACGAAAGCAATTAGATTTTAAAGTTAAAAAAATGTACTGGCTTCTAGGACACAAGTCACAATTAACTCTCGAAAACAAATTACTGCTATACAAAGCCATCATCATACCCATCTGGACTTATGGTATACAATTATGGGGTTGCGCTAAAAAATCAAACATAAACATAATTCAAAGATTCCAAAACAAGACGTTAAGAATGATAATAAATCCCCCATGGTATGTTAACAACCATACACTACACAAAGATTTCAACATCAAATACGTACATGAACAAATTCGTAAACACGCTGCAAGGTACGAAAACAAACTAAACGAACACCCAAATGAATTAGCAATCAACCTATTAAACAACGAAGACGATCCCAGAAGACTGAAAAGAACGAAACCACTAGATCTCAAATTCATATAGTATAAAATACATAATAATACATATAGCACAAAGTACAAATTTTTTTTGTAAACACAGAGGAAACTCCAGAGGGATTTTACCTCACACATGAGATGTAATATAATTATCTAATTTGCTGGTTGGCCCACATAGGGCCAGTTGTAAATATATTCTTTAATAAAAAAAAAATAAAATTTTATTTATATTTACTTTTAAAAAATTTTCAATTTTTGGCTAATCCAGGGCCTCAAATAGTATAAGAATAATGGGTCTTATAGAAAATTGTTATAGAATTCATATGCTGAAAACCGGATGGCGATATTTTTTTCTGTAAAAAAATCGCATTCATTATTGTGTTAAGAGAAAATATTATCACTTGATTTAAATAATTGAAAATTTCCTAAACGCATTTTTATAAATTTTTCGAAAACAGGTTAACTGACATAAAGATCCCATACATCATTTTTATAGAGAATTTTGTGCCTACTATACAGAAAATTCTCAAGTCATTCGAATATTAAACGGCTGGTGCCTACACGGTGCTACTTATGAAAAATTTTCAAAGACCATTTTGATAGCAAATTTCCTCAGCTTTCATCCTGTCAAAACTGTTTTCCAAAATTTTCGATAGTTTTCGAGAAAAATGCGTTACAAGAAAATTTTGAGTTTCAACTGAAAATTTTTGTGGGAAGCGGAGCATACCGAGGTGGAGCGAATTTTTTTTTTTTCTGTATGTTCTTAACTACTCACATGCCAAATTTCATTTGGTTATGTATTAGTCTTCAGTCAAAACCTCTCCTGACTGGACTAATATTGGATTTTCACATATTTAAATAGGATATGTTTTTCTCAATTCAACGATATATGACTACATGTGTTTAAACAAAAAATTATTAAAATATAAATTATTTTAATCCTAAGGCAAGTACAACATTGAATAACAAACATAACAATAATACAAATGTTTGTTTTCTTCTTAGTCCAGTCAACGAAGGATCATTTTGGGCAAATGACGGTTCAAAATCCGAAAGTTTTGAAACTTTGTAGCATTGTTCGGGAAGGTCTAGTAATTAACATAACAAAAGTCCTGACCCGTAGGTGGTGAGCGGGGGCGTGGGGACCACAAAATGGCTGCCAAAATCTGGTTTTTCTATAATATCTCGTTATCGCTGCGTTGTAGAGTACAAGTACTTATTACAAAGTTGTAGAGAATAAAATTTGCTACAATTTTGATATAAAACAATTTTTCCCCAGATCAATGGTTCGCAAGTTATGATAAAGACAAGCGGAGCGTTTTGTTTGCTCTTTGCAAAAATGTTGAATTTTTCCTATTGCAACTGTAACTTTCAAACAGATGAACATATCGACTTCCGGTTTTAAATATTCAATTTAGCAGACATTTTTCTATCCAAATTAAAATTTTCAGATTTTGGGAACCCTTGTATAGCAACATTTTTAACAAAGAATGTAAATAATTTTTAATTTTTTTTCTTTAATTTTTGTGATTTTCTTACTATAATTTCTGAACTAATTGAGATAATGACCTCCGGTTTTCGGAATTGAATTTCTTAAACAATTTCCTATAATATACATTATATTAAATTTTTTTATAGGCCTTGGTTAAGCTAAAATGTTGAGTTTTTTTCGAAGAGAAAATGGTAAAATTTTGGCATTTTAAAAATTTCTTGTGTTTAATCAGCTCTGTATTATAAACGAATTGAGATTGAGATTTCATATTATTGATGAATAAAATCTGAGTAGGACTGAACAATATTACAAGACTATTATTGACTGGACTATAATATAGAGCTTATTAAACACAAGAAATTTTAAAAATATCAAAATTTTACCATTTTCTCTTCGGCAAAAACTTTAAATTTTAGCTTAACCAAGGCCTATAAAAAATTTTAACATAATGTATATTACAGGAAATTGTCTAAGAAATTCAATTCCGGAACCCGGAAGTCGATATCTCAATTAGTATATAATACAGAACTGATTAAACACAAGAAATTTTTAAAATGCCAAAATTTTACCATTTTCTCTTCGAAAAAAACTTAAAATTTTAGCTTAACCAAGGCCTATAAAATGTTTTAATATAATGTATATTATAGGAAATTCAATTCCGGAAACCGGAGGTCATTATCTCAATTAGTTCAGAAATTATAGTAAGAAAATCACAAAAATTAAAGAAAAAAAATTAAAAATTATTTACATTCTTTGTTAAAAATGTTGCTATACAAGGGTCCCCAAAATCTGAAAATTTTAATTTGGATAGAAAAATGTCTGCTAAATTGAATATTTAAGACCGGAAGTCGATATGTTCATCTGTTTGAAAGTTACAGTTGCAATAGGAAAAATTCAACATTTTTGCAAAGAGCAAACAAAACGCTCCGCTTGTCTTTATCATAACTTGCGAACCATTGATCTGGGGAAAAATTGTTTTATATCAAAATTGTAGCAAATTTTATTCTTGTACTTGTACTCTACAATGCAGCGATAACGAGATATTATAGAAAAACCAGATTTTGGCAGCCATTTTGTGGTCCCTACGCCCCCGCTCACCACCTACGGGTCAGGACTTTTGATATGTTCATTACTAGACCTTCCCGAACAATGCTACCAAGTTTCAAAACTTTCGGATTTTGAACCGTCATTTTTCCTATTTTGACTGGACTATCTTGATTAATTTGTATTATTGTTATTCATTATTGTACTTGCTTTTCAATTAAAATAAATTGTATTTTTTGTGAACACATGTTGTTATAAATCGTTGTAAATAGAAAAAAAATCCTATTTAAGTATGTGAAAATGCAATATGGCGTTCATTTAAAATAATAAAAGTTGGTATCAATAACTCGGAAACCGCTATCTTGAATTTTATTTTGACATCATTTTTGAGTTTCTCTCATCAATTCATATAACTTTTATACGAAAAAATCTTTTGTATCTTTTATAACGGCGTAATTTAACGTTTTTTAAAATCACGATTTTCAGTTTTTACTTCCTTGTACGAAGTAAGGAAGTATTGTAATCGCGAAAAATTTCGGTTCTCAGATTTTGACGGAAATATCCGTTTTGACCTTTTCTGAATCCATTATGACTAGTTTCGACGTGACGTCTGTACGTACGTACGTACGTACGTACGTACGTACGTACGTACGTACGTACGGACGGACGGACGTATGTGTGTCGCATAACTCAAATACGGTTAGACGTAGAAAGTTGAAATTTTGTATTTAGGACTGTTATAGCATCTAGTTGTGCACCTCCTATTTTTGGTTTCAGTCTACAAACCGGAAGTAGTACTTTTTAAAAATATTTCGATAAATATTTAATTTTAGACAATTTTTTTTATTTTAAATGAAAGATTATGTGATTATTACCTACAATCGGTATTTTATAAATATTTTTGTATCTGCTATCATTTAAAAATAATTAAAGTATATATTTATAATTTATAGTATTTCGGTATCTTGTAGTCCATGATCGATTAACATTTGTTACTACGTAAAATTTAAATGATTATGACATGACAGTGACAATAGTAAAATATGCTTTATATCTTCTTCTGCAGTTTAAATAAAATGACTAAAATATATTTGTGAGTATACTAGTATAATAAGTTAAAAGAATTTTTAATATTATTTTACATTTTAGTTATTAAGAAAAGTATGAACACACAAGGTGTACAAGGAAGTCATGTGGTGTCCACGTCAGATTTTTTAAAAAGAACTTTCAAACTGTATGGATTTTAAATATGCCCTGAAAACTGCAAAAAATTACCCTATAACCGACCTCGTAGCTCCTATAATTTCCGACGGAAAAAATACAAATTATTTTAATTCAAAAGCAAGTACAATAATGAATAATAATGAATAATAATGAATAATATGATAGATATGAGATCGTTACGCCTTTTTCCAACACGATATGTTACAATTTGTTACAAATTGTGAATTACTAATTCTTTCACAATTTAAGTACCTAACTCCGTTGTGTTTCTAAAGACATGTTTGTATTATACTAATTCATAAGTTGTCACAACTGATCAACGCAGTTCAAATTATCCGCCAGTATACCAGAAAAATACATTGAAACAAAAATTGTTTTATTTTCATATTAAGAGGAATGCCCACCCCTACAAAATTAAGCAAAAATATGTTCTCGTTGGGCCCATGAAATTGACTTTAATTTTGGTCCGATTTGTTTGCTCTTTTTTTAAATTTAAAGATAAAAGATGTCTGTAGGTCTGTCTAGTGCCATTTTTTTTTTATTTAAATTTTTACATGTATTTTTTAAACTCCAAAGTTAGTAAAATTTTAAGAACTTTGAAGATAAAATATTAAAAAACTAAAGTAAAAATTAAAAAAGTGACACTAAGCAGACATAGCCTAGACTTTAATCTTTCATTAAAAAAAAAATTGTTTCAAAATATTTAAAATTAGTGGTAATTTCATGTGCCCAACGAAACCCCTTTTGTAGTAGAAAATGGCTAAATACGGTTCATTCATCGAATCAACCGATGTCGTCACAATGGGTAACAATGGTTTGTGACGGCATCGCTTCATTCGTTAAATGGATCTTCAAAACTAGTGGGGATTCCTCTTAACTGAAAATTCATAAGTAAAATTTTTGTGACATCACATCATGTTGAACCCCTCCCCCCCTAAACCCCCATGACACATTTCGCCACAAATCCTGGACCCCTCCCACCTCCAAATACGTGACGTATTATGTGAACCGCCCCGAAGGTATAAAAGCGTTCTTCGTATGTAAACATATAATTTTATAATTATTATGTATTTGTGTTGTAAAATTTTATCTAAATTTTTACAATAGTATTGTTTAAAATACATTTATTTAAAATGTCAGTTTTTTTTACAGTCAAATAATAATTTTCAAATGCACAGAAAAAAATACGGAGTTAAATCTAACTCTTTTTTAACTACTTAGGTAGTTCCCTCGCGACCATCCGTTTTCGGAGTTAAAATAAGTAGTTACTTTCACGGAGTTAGATTTTGATGTATATAGAAGAGAAATATGTAGTAAAGAACATACATACGGAGCTAAATAAATGATGCAATTAACTACAAAATATTATGCAATTTACTCAGATAAAATTGATATTATCTCATTTTATGTATTAGGTTAGCTACTTAACTAGAGATAGTTAACTAAGATTTTTTTGCGAATTGCATAGGTACCTTGAATATGTAAAAACATACACAAAAAGTTCTAGTTCATAAAATTAAGGACCGTAATAAAAAAATGTGAAAGTATTGTTTTTTTTTATTAAATAAGAAAATAGAAATAGTCTAAATACAACAGTGTAATACTTCAAAATCACAAAATGTACTTAAAGTATACTTATAAGTACAACAGTCTTATACTATAAAATCACAAAATATACTAAAAGTTTACTTATAACAAGGAAAAAAGTCTTATACTATAAAATCACAAAATATACTTAAAGTTTACTTATAACAAGAAAAAAAGTAATACTATAAAATCACAAAATATACTTAAAGTTTACTTATAACATGAAAAAAAGTCTTATAATATAAAATCACAAAATATTTTTAAAATAATTTAAACGATTTGGTACTTAGGTACTATATAATAATTTTTATCATCACCATATGGCATGTGATATTCATATGGCTGTTTATGAATCAATTTCTTTAAATCAACTACATTTTTTATAACATCCTCTGAAATTTTATAAGCTTGAAACTGTTCAGAATATTCTATAGTTTTCCAGCTTTCACAAAGAAAATAAACATTACCCTCAATAAAGAAAATATTTTTTATTATTCCAAATACTGGGAAACCAGTTTCATCGTTAAAATCAACAACAATGAAAAAGTTTTTTCATTACAGAAAATTACAATCTATCCATTTAGTAAATATAATTGAACTAGGATCTACATCGCAGAACCAGTTAATAACAAATTCATGAATAGATTCAGCAACTTTGTCAACTGGTCCAGAAGATACATTACAGTCAACAATTTTATCTTTCCAAACATTAAACCAATATAACTGATGTCGATTACTTAATATTTTACAAATATTTCTAAAGCAATTATTATTACTGGCAATTTTCTTAAAAAATGCATGTTTCCCTTCAAATCGCATGGACCATATATGTATTAGAGGACCCATCATCGAAATAATCCTAGGATAGTGCAACATTAAGTGATGTTTTGGTGTTAACGTGGTACTATATTGTTTCATAAAATATTCGTGATGTTCTTGAATTAAATATTTTAATTGAATAACCATTCCTTTTGTAATAATTGGAGCAAATATAATTCTCATACATTTGATTAGCAATATTATTACATTATATTTTTCTTGATGATTTTTTGGTAATTCTCCCAAAATTAATGGCAAATAACGAATTAAACATTCTGCCTGGGAAGCTCTTTGATTCATTAAACTACCTTGTTTATCTAGCATTACTGGGCTTGGTTTGTTAGACCGATCCAACAAACCATAGTTGAAAGTTTCAATACGTTTGTTCAACAAATCTATAGTAAAATCTTTTTCAGTTGGTATACAACCAGAACAACACAGTCGGTATGTTCTTCATAGAAGGATCATAAATCATAACATTTACAACTTAATCCCTCTGGGTAGAATTCTAACATTCAATGTTTTGAAACGAAAACTCCTCAAGAATAAAATCTTTTACTTATGATATGAACAACGCGACTGACGAATATTGAATATGAATGTAAAATTAAAATAAGCCACCTATATGAAATTATTAAATATATTAATAAGGATAGTATATCTATACCATAACCTAGTCAAAAACACCAGTTATTTTTTGTTTATACTTATTTTAATAAATTGTGTGTTAGATATTTTATAACTATTTTGATAACACATAATATCAAATTTAAGATCATAATATATTTTTACTTCTCGTCATATACCTAGAAGGAAAGGTATTTGAGAATTGCTAAAAATCAAGTTGTATAAAAAAATGTATATATTTAGCAGTATTTTTAATTAACAAAAAACACTTTTAACACAAATGGCTATCATCTTCGCAAAAATCATAGTCAAACAATAGTAATATCAAGCTTCAAAAATGTATAATATCAAGATTAACATAATTGTACAATTGGGCTTACGAAGCTTATATTTTTGTAACTGTAACCTAATACTTAATCCACAAATTTTTCCAAGTTCTAAGAATTGACTGTTAAATTCCTATAAATTGCAACTGTACTTTGGCAGTAATTACACAGTTATACCTAATTACTTAATCCACAAATTTTTCCAAATTCTGAGAATTGACTGTTAAATTCGTATATATTCGTGCCCTAAGGTATTTTTTGTTACTCTATTGCTTGTCTTATTATAGTAAAGTGATATTGGTTGTCGTTCTTGATATAAAACGTTTTTGCGAATATTCTTTATTTTATATTCATTATCATTATATTAGTGTTGTGAACAGTTAACATGGTTCAAACAAAATCATGGAGAAGACGAATGAGCAAACTGCGAGAAAACTCTAGAGCAGCGGCACTCTGATATTTGGCATCAAGAAAGAAGAAAAAGATTAACTGCTTCAAACTTTGGAAGTATTTGCAAGAAGAAGGCTACGACGCCGATGGGGAAAAAAGTATTTGGTTTGTTGTATAGCAATTTTAGAGGCAATGTAAATACAATGTACGGTGTTCAAAATGAAAAAGTTGCTATTAATGAATTTGAAGAAAAATTTCATTTGAAAGTTGAACCAAGTGGATTGGTAATAGATGAAAAATTACCATTTTTAGCTGCTTCTCCAGATGGCTTGATTGACCTCGATAAAATAATCGAAATTAAATGTCCAGCAAAACTAAAAGCCCAAACAATAAAAAGTGCAATTGAACAAAAAGAAATAAACTTTTTGAAAATATACAACGGGGAGATAACACTCAAGGACAACCATAATTATATGTATCAAGTTCAGGGTCAGCTACATATAACAAAAAGAAAATTATGCTACTTTGTTGTGTGGTGTCCACACGACATATTTGTGCAAGAAATTCATCGTGATAATTTATTTTGGCAAGAAAAAATGGAAGATCAATTAAACAAATTTTATCACGATGGCATTTTGCCGGAATTAATAGATTCCAGGTATATACGGGACTTACCTCCCCGAGAAACATATTGATTATATTTTATTGTTTTAAGATTTTAGTTTTAAATTTTTTAATTATATTGAACATACTTCAATATGTGTTTTATTTCATGTAAGTACTTATGCATGGCCGAATTATTTATAGTGGATTTATTTGTTAAACAAGGAAAATTAATTTATAGTATCTAATTATTAATAAAAATGTAAATGATATGATTTATGCAAAACAATAAATTGTGTTAAATGTAACACATTGACAATATTATATTAATTTTCATTCCATTTACAAAACTCCAATCCAATACTTTTATGTTTTGTAGATACTCGTAATAATAATCAAGGTTTGTACTTCATTCACAACTCATATGTGTTTTTATGGTTTACAAATATTAATTTGCTCGGTAAGTACAAAAATTTAAGTATCAATTTAATATCAGCTTTATTGAGTTAAATAATTGAATGTTATATTGTAACTGCAACAAATTTTTGTAATTACAAATCTATTACAATTTAAATTAAACAATGTTTTGAAATTTTTCTGTTATTATATTACACGAAACAGTATCACACAAATTTATATTTGAAACAAGAAGCTGGAGGTTTCAACTTTATACCTGAGCCCTATCCTACCCCCTACCGAGTTTATTGCTTTGAGGTTCTCGAACCTGGGAGCAGAAAACAAGGATGTGGAATAAGTTGTCTAAATATTGGCGCAACGCGCAAAAACACGAACGAATATTATTTGAAAAATTCGCATTTGCGAATTTTTCAAATAATATTTTTCAAGAACGGGTTATTGGATTTTTTATTTTTTGAGCATCCTCAGCATAATTTTACTAATGCTATTAAATAGCAGAGAGCAATTTTAAATAAAAAATTTATTACAGAAAATATGAGCATCTTTACACCTTCACTAATAGTACCGATATCTTATTAACAATAACATTATTTAAAATTCTGAGTCTGCCATTTAGTTTATAAAGTATTCAATAATATGCACATTTTTTTTGAAAAGAAACAAAACGTACAGTAACAAGAAAAATCATCTTAAAGTTGTGCAAAATAACAGTTTTCTGAGGCCAGGGTCGAACAGCCTTAAATATACTCCGAGTTTTAATACCGTATACGCTGCTATTGTTATTTAATTGACTACAATGCAATTCGTAATTTTCATTAGTTCTTAATTTGGAAACATTTTCTTCAGTAAGATATTTAGCTTCATCTTTTGATACCAAACAAATCCTACAGTAATAATGAGCTGAAAAAGATTCTACCATACCAAATAACATATTGCCTCCTAAATTGTCATGACAAAGGGCAACAATGGATCCAAAAAATATATTTTTATTTGCAATTTTAATACCTTTCACTTCTAGCTGTTGAATATCTCTTAAAATTGGTTCCAGAATTGAATTGAAACCAACGGTTTTTAAGTCGTGAGAATAAAATAATGCTAATAAATGGATATTTTCTAATGAAGAATTTAAATGGGGTGGTACATTACGCAGAGTGAAATATATTGCTCCAATTTTATGACATCCCGTTTGTGTTCCTAAAGGATTTACTGTTTCAAATTCATCGAAGTAAATTTGAATTTGTAATGCTGTATTATCATTTTTATATAATTCATTGTTTTTATAGTAAGTACCATCTGACAAATTTTTTAATAAATTATCAGATTTTTCATTATTATATAAGAACGCATTTTGTAACGATTTATTTTCTAATAAAATTTCAAGTGTTTTCAAAATCGGAATGTACATAAATGTTGTTGGAACTATTACTTCTTTATAACAACTAAACTTAGGATCCCATTTCATCTCAGTACGAGAACCTATAGTTAATTCAACAGGATTTACTATATTTTCTTTCAAATTTTTGGAACGTTTGTAGTCGGTATTACTGTCGTCAAATAAATGTTTAATTTTCGACAAATGATTATCAATGTCTTTGGAAACAGGTATGTTACTATTTTTAAATTTGTCTAAAATACTATTAGTTAGTGAAGATGCAAGATTGATAGTAGAATCAATAATTAATTGAATTACTTTAGCAGGTAAGTTTAACTGGATTATCTCTAATATGAAATCATTGCTTATATTTGACAGTAATAAAAATTCGTTAGTTTCGTTTTCTGCACAATTATAAATTTCTGGTTCAATATTATCATTTATTGTTGCACTATCATTTTTATTCAATTGGTCAATAGGTCCATATACACCAGGTGCTACAGTACAAGACACAGACTTATTATTCAATACGATATCAGAGGAATTTAGTTTTTGTGAACATTTATACAAATGTCTTCTAAAACCACTAAACGAATGAAATGATTTTAAACAGCCATTAAAATTGCAAACTAGTATTAAGAGGAACGGATACTGGTGCAATTTACAAGTGAAAACAAGGTTTCGTTTTCACCATCATATCTAATCTAAATATTAACATTTAAAATATTTATTTTTTTAATTTGTAGAGGAAGGTTGTTTGTATGACATTTGTGTATTACAATTTTAAATTTTTGCTTGATTTGTTATTATAGGCGTTATAAACATTGGCAATTTTATAATTCATTTTAAAGTGTATTATGTTTTGAATTTTAAAATTTCAATACAGAAATGTCACAGAACCAACTTTCTTCTACAAATTAAAAAAAAAATTGTTACATTTTTTTAATATTTAGACTAAATTTTACGGTGAAAACTAAACCCCTTTTTGACACAAAAATAAGGTCAGGCAGTGTAAATATTCGAATAAATATTCAAATTTCAATTTAGTTCCACCTCCAAACTAGAGTCGTAATGGGTACACTTATTTAAATTCTAAGAAATTGACTCTTTTGATAATAAGCGACCCGGACGGATCAATTTTGGTAGTGCAGTAACCGTTCCTCTTAAATCATTAGATTCTGTAAACGCATGAACCATTCGAAAATGTTTCAATAAAGAAATTACATTATGTGTTTTCTTATAACATTTAAAACAAACAAACATTTTGGTAATAAACTGAAGAAACTTTAATGAAAATAGGAAATATTATCTAAGCATTAAGTATTTTTGTCTTGATTTCCCTTTCTCGTGGTGTTAAGGTGGTAGCTCCTGCATCTTGATTTTGTATCTGAATAATTTCATTTTGAATGAAGCCCCAGAATACCTTTAAATGTACGTCATAGGTTGTGTGGAAAACAAAATGACTTTGAAATAATTCGTCGAATGCAGATAAAGATGATTTCGCTCCACAGGGTATAAGATTATTATCTATCACGATATAATAATCTGATATGGCTTGTTTATTAGGACCCACAGCAAGGAGAAATGGTTGAGCCGTTTTCTTATAGTTTAAAGCTTCTTCAATAGGACTGGCTATCTATATAAATAAAATATTTTTAATTATAAATTTGATAAGATGATGAAAAATGTACTTACTGAATGATGCAGAATAAGTTTGTCTACAGCGTCAGACCTAGAATCTTTTTTCGGTCCCCCACGGCCCCTGGCTGCGGGGGGGGTAAATGTAGCAATGCTAATAAGCAGTTGGTATTTGAGTCCCAATCTTCAATAATAATAAAAGAAAAATAATTAGTTACAAACATGAAACAAATTTTTGATAAATACCTGAAGGTAAATCTTTACATATTTCTCTTGTGTATACTTTCACAATTTTTTCATACAGCGGTGGTAGTTGCGACTCAATACTTTTTGCATGGGGATATAATTGGTTAAAATCTTGAGAAATCTACGAAAGAATAAGATGAGTCATTTCAAATATATCGTAATGTCACTACTTTCTGTTTAAATTTATGGATAAAATAAAGAGATATCGCCAAAATATAAAAATTAACATTTAATTCCATATGTTCGGAAAAAAAGTAACCACCTGATATAATATAAAATTATATACTTACAAGACCTGAAGTATCTTTAAACCGTGGATATATTTCGAAAATGTTGTTAATTGATTTTCTGTGGTTTACTGTTGTCAGCATGTGAGCAAATATATCTTTTAGTTGCGTTTTCACGCACGCGTTTTTTAAAAAGTCTATCGACTCTTGATAATTATTTTCTTCACTTTGATGTAATAATTGTTCATGAAGTTCTTCTGTTGATTCTTCAGTTGGAGTTTTTTTATTCGTTGTTCCTGAAGCAGATGCTCTATTTATTGTTCTAATTCTTGTCTCCAAGAAACCAGTTCTACTTTCGGGATCGTAGAATAATTCCTACAATAAATTAAAATATGTATACATGTTTTTGTACTTGAATAGATGCATTTTAATTAATAAACTATCACAGATTAATTCTCAATAAAATTGAAGTTATCCACAAAACTTAACAATTTAAGCATTATATTTTAACAAATTTAGCATTGGCACGACTAAAATTACTTCAAAAACTTAAGTGTTGCAGATTTTATTAAATTAAAAATTTAAATTTTGGTCCTTACATATCCTTTTCCTCCCGGCTCCTTGTAGCATTCAAAAATATTAATAATAGCTTTTGCGTAATTTAGTTTTATGTCCTTTTTAGGATATTTTCCATATTTTTCCATCATTATGGCTACAGTTAAATTTGTTAATTTTTTTCTTGTCGATGTACTGAGTTGTTTTGAATCATTATATTCTCTGAGAATAACTCTGCCTTCTGCACTATGTTTTAAAGAATTTTCAAACTCCTTAAAACAAAAAATAAATCATTTAAATTTTTTTAAAATTTTATTTCCATGTAAAAAATAATACTAGCAGGTACCTCAATATTCCATGAAAAAACTTGGGATTCCAGTGTCGGTACCGAAGGCAATTCAAACATGCTGGATAATATTCTGATGTAAAAGAATCTTCTGTTATAGTTGATGTTTTTGATGACAGTGTACCAAAACTTGAATTTGGAAAATCTTCATTTTTTAATTTGATTTCGATAGTTACACCCTTCTGACTAAACCACATAAAGTCAACTATGACATCGTTATTTATTTGGTACCGGTGTTCGTCGTAATATTCGAGAACACCTTCCTCAGGAATATCAAAGTATTGACGAACTAAAAAATATCAGTTTTAATAATATAACAATATAATTTAGTTGTTTATGTCTTTTCGCGCCAAAATGTAAATGAGCATGAGCAGACTTCCAGGAGCAGACATTCTACTTGGGTGGGCTGACAACAATTCGCGACTAAAGTTACCGTTGGCGGCGCTGTTGTGCTTCGAAAATGGTGGCTGTAATACGTATTGTCTTCTAATTCCATGTATATCCTTATAAGTATTTTATAAGTTTATAAGTATAATTACCTTAATATTGAAGTACAAGATACAGATTGAAACTTGTTAAAAGCAAGTTTATACGTTCTAGTTTCGTGTTATAAAGAAGCATTTGTATAGTTAGGTCTTTAAATTTATAAATTTGTAGAGAACCATGAACATAATATCAGTGCAACCTGATAATTTGATTTACATAATTTCTAAAATAAAACATACCTAGCAAAATGAAATCGTATTTTTGAATGTAAACTGCATATTTTCATTTATTTTGTTATAACTGTAACAAGTTTTACGTCGTTGACAATCTCAACTTGTTTTTTGACTACATAATTTTCTGTTTTTGAAGTAGTAGTAAATAATTTTATCTATCTGTTTTTGGAACAGCAATAGTTAATATTATCAATCGAACCCTTTTGATTCATTTTGTTTATAAAATAAGGAGGAAAAGCCAAAATAGGAAAAATAAACTAAGAATGGAGGTTAAGTTTTGTTAGGTAAATAAGGAAAAATAGTCTTCAAAGAGACTAGTGTGATATAAAATAATATATCTTAGGAAAGAAAAACATTAACAAGATAGGAAAACTGCAATATATCCGTAAAATATAATAATTGCAACGAATCCAAACACTACAGTTGTTGTAAACACAAAATCAAATGCAATACGTATTTGAAGAGTTCTGTTTTTCGCCGCAAGGAGGCTACGCCTTAACTTTAGTCGCGAATATACTTTCTGTCGTTCTTACTCCCAAAAAATATATGGTTATTTCAATGCATAAATCATAAAACAATAATAGTTAAGTTATATGGTTTAACTTTACAGTAGAAATAGAAGAATTACTTTAAGTAATGTGTAGCTTCAAATATTTGTATAAAATTATGATACTAAGACAAATAAAATTATATATACGCAAAAACCATCGTAAAACAATAAAATTAATCTAATTCTGTACGTAAATAGCTCAAAAAAACATAGAATGCTCCATAGGAGAACAGGAATATAAATAATGCAGATTATAAATTTGTTTACTTACCTGTAGTTTCTACTGTGTTTGGTGTAATAATTGTGTCGCACAGTTTGACCCACTTTTTATGGTTGCTATATTTCATCCGCACAAATAATACGCTTTGCATTGGCACGATTGGCACATCCATATTAAACTAACTAACGTAAAAATCGAATCTACAAACAGCCTCTCTGCAGACTAGACACAATAATAACATAACGCGTGAACGCGACAATGCAAGTGGCAGCGGGGTCGGGGTGTGCAGAAGCAAAGCTACTGAACACAAACAAGTTAAAACTGGATAAATTTCAACTACTAATATATAAATTATAATATTTTTGAAGGAATTTAACAAGTATAAAGTGAAACTTTTCACTTGTGCATCTCTTCGTTAAGATTACATATCGTCTGTAAGTTGAAGTTAACTACTCTTGTATAAGATTAACTACATAAAGTGTATTTTACAGATTTCACATGTTATGTTTCACTTATTGTAGATGAAAATTACACAAAGCACGTATGTTTTTAACAAATTCAGATTTAAATACTCCATTTTACTTAGTTAACAAAATTTGTTCTACATGTGGAGGTAAACAAGTGGAAAACTTCTCCTTATTGTTGTTAGAATTCCGTAACTACATGAAAAAATGATGATTTCTTCCTAAAAATAATACAGTTACTTACAAATTTAGTTAAAATTAACTACTTTTATGTGAAAACTTTCTCCAGAATCATTCCCTCCGAAATTTTTCTTTCAGTGTGGCTTTAAAAATATGAGATTATTTATATACATTTTAAATTTGATTGTTTTATTGTCGACATACATAAGGGCAGGAAATAAAGTCTTGCACCCGGGCGGCAAATTTCGTTGGCGCGCCACTGGATAACGAGTTATTAATTTTATAGTGTATGAAATAAAAATACACGGACCGGTACCGGTAGCACTTTGTAGAACTTGCAACCTGTGCAAGCTTGGAAGCTTGTCAAATGTCAAGAAGTGTCGGGTGGGACAACAATGTAACGTATAGCAAAAATTATATTTATTTCTCAAGATCCTAATTTTTTTGACGAGATAGAAGCGCTTGGCGCTCGGATTTATGGCTCGGACTATTACCTGTAAACGCACAACACTACAATATGACAACAATAACAATTACTAATATTTTGTATCATTTAATTATGGATTATAAAAAAATTTGATAGTTGCGCAAAAATAACATTTTTATCCATTTATTTCCAATTTTTCTCATAAACTACCAATAATCATTTTCTATAATAGGGTACTTTACCATAGTAGCAAATTAGCAATCCAGTAAATTATATTGAAAGGAGACCTCAAAAATGAGTTATTGCCATGAAAAAAAATTTGAAAAAGTTAATAGTTTTTTAAATATTTGAGATTTTACGTATCGATACATCTACGTCATAGTAATGCGTTTTCACGTGTATTCATAGTTACAGTAATAAAGACACTACCAAATTGTATTTTATTTTTTATATTTTGTAACATTTAGAAAATATTGATTTTACATGGTGCACATTTTAATTCCAGCCCCATTTTTTGAGAAAATCTTCAGCTAAAGATCTACGTCACACCAACTGAAAAATTAATTAGGTACAGCTTTATCAAGAACAATTAAGGCTTATCAGTACTCTCAATCGCTTTCAAATAACATGAAGTTTCAATAAAAAACTTTTTTTTAAAATGGTAAACTACCCTATTGTACAATTATTTAATTATGTAATATCATTGTTTAGTAGGTACATATATCAAACATAAATAATTATGAAGGAAAATGTTAAGCGACTGTGCGTGTTGTAGTAAAATGAGAGTACACAGGAATGCAGTCAAATTGAATCTTTATTAATCTAAGGCCAACGTTTCGCCACCTCTTGTGGCATCATCAGGGCAAACTACGAAAACAAAAAATATCACATACACAATTTGTAAAAAATATATAATGTAACACTTACAGATTTAAAAATTATACAAAAATTAATCATCAAAGAGATGTTGTCAAATATAAAACAAAAAATCGAGCACTTCTCTCCATGCACTCACAGAAAACAAGAAACTTGAAAAGTGAGGAACAAATGGAAACTAGTCATTACCAAGAATCAGTTAATCATTTAAACAATTTGCAGATGTGACAGTAGATGCTGTTGAGGTCTTCTACATCAGTCCTAAAATTTACATTATTTTTATTTTCCTGTATGTGAAGCATCTCAAGAAGAAGGCGTTTGTTGAGGAAAGAAGCACGATCCAGGACTTCAGCGTTTTCGAAATCGAATGTGTGGCCAGTGTTGATGGTGTGATGAGTAAGGGCGCATTTCCCAATGTTATTTTGTTTTGCAGAGTTCCTTTTATGTTCCGTTATCCTGGTTTTAAGGTAACGCTTTGACTGCCCCGTGTAAGTTTTGTCGCAATTATTACAATTTATTTTATACACAATGTTTGATTGTTTTTCTACCTCGATTTTATCCTTAAGTTTAGAGAATAATTTTCCCACAGTCTTTACTGGCTTCAGAGCAATATTGGTGAATTGGTGTTGGTTGACTCTTCAAGTAAATGTTTTAAATTTCGCGCCAAAGTTCCGACATTTTAGTGTTGCCACAAGACTCAAGACCAGTCTTGGTCTCGTCTCGTCTTGTCTCGAAAAGTCGAGACGATACCATCATCCGGTCTTGTCTAAAAAATTCGAGACGAGACGAGACTAGTATCGAGTCTCGACAAGACTTTCTTGAGTCTTGACAAGACTCTCGACTATTTTTTCATCAACTATTTATTTATGTTTTCCTTCTATTTAATAATTTATAAAACGCCATGAGCATAAGTATAAATGCGACACGAAAATTACTTATAGTATGCGAGATATTAATTTTTGAAGTTTTTAAATGATCCTAATTTCCAAAGCTCAAACAATTAATTTTTATGAGAATTATATTTATGTTACTCGTTCTATGTTCAAAATTACATCGTTTATATAATATATTTTGACAAAAAGATTTTGCTATTAACTTGTATGCAGTTACGAGTATTAATTATAAATTAGTCATTGCAATAAGTTATGAACAAATTGAGACTATTTACTAATTAAAAAACAATACCTATTTATAGTGGTGACCGGTACAAGTTGGTTTGTTAATTCATAAAATTTTTCTTAAAAGTTAGTCCACAATTATTTATTAAAATAAGTATAAACAAAAAATAACTGGGGTTTTGTACTGGGTTGTGGTATAGTTTGTTATACTATCCTAATTAATATATTGATGAATAATTTCATAGGTGGCTTATTTTAATTATTTAATTAAATTAATTTTACATGTATATTCAATATTCGTCAGTCGCGTTGTTCTAAGTAAAAGATTCTATTCTTGAGGAGTTTTCGTTTCAAAACATTGAATGATAGAATTCTACCTACAGGGATTAAGTTGTAAATGTTATGATTTATGATCGTTCTCTGAAGAACATACCGACTGTTTTGTTCTGGTTGTATACTAAAAGAAGATTATTTGAAAATCCAGATGCGAAATTTTTGTTGAGGGTCGAAAAGCCTTAATTTCCAATGTCTATTGTGATTTTATCATTATTGATTGTTAATAAGTTGTTCATTGAGTTTGTTTAATCTCTAGTAAGTGATTAGATTTTAAAAGAATACAAATAAACTGAAACGAAAATAATAATTATGTATTGTATGAGTTTTGTACATAAAGTGACATTTGAAATTTTTTTAAATTTATATCTCATTTAATATAATAGAATCTTTTAATTGCAGTTGCAGTTGCACTGGATACTTTTATATTTTCATGAAATCTTAAATACTTACAAAAATTTGATAATTAATGTGGGGCCTATTACCAAGAGTCTTGTCGAGACTCAAGACCAAGACGAGACTTCCGTTAAGTCTTGTCTTGTCAAGACCAAGACGAGACCCAAGTTTTCGAGACTAACTCAAGACCAAGACAAGACCAATTTCAAGTCTCGTCTCGTCTCGTCTTGTGGCAACACTACGACATTTGGAATGGACCTTTTCTCTGTTAATTGCTATGTGACGTCATTTTCGGTACGGCCTCTAACAAAATGCTCGAAAACTATCCTCGAGGTGCTTCCCATGTTGCCAGATACTAGACGTAGATTGAAATAAATATATATTTATATATATTTTTAAAATCATCATTATCAATGCAAAAATGAATAAATTGGATTGGTACATACTTACAGCTGCAAATAAAATAATTATGGGTAACATTTTTATTCCAAATAATAATCGAATGGTCGCGATTTATTTCTGGCAACATTACATTTATCTGTCACTTCCACTTGTCATTTCGCGAGATAAGCAGTTAAGGTTGAAATTTAAACTATGGAATCTTGTAATAAAACAACAAGATTCTGTGCGCCCTTTCATTTTAAAATATTCATCACAAACACTGTGAGTGAATTTATTAAATATTTCTAAACTAACTTCCATTTCAAATTTCAAACATGACATTAAAATGCACCTCTGCGCAATATGTGCATCTCTTTCTATTACTATCTCTCTCAAGGAGGATCTTTCTCAAGAGAGTACAGTAAGAGCGCCTTCTATCCACTATCTCTTTTCTATGGGTCCACTGTAAGTGTTCAGGTTGTTGACATATGGAGTGGTATTGCCATTGTTGTAAAGTATTTTATTAACAATCCGTTTGGGATAATCATTCTCGTATAAAATCTGCCTGAGTGTGTTTGTTGCTTCAGCCCTGTATTCTGGTGAGGTGAGACTGTACGCTCATTTTTTGAGGTTAGTAGCGACATTAATTTTTTGTGTAGTTGGATGACACGAGTTAAAATTTATATACCTGGTGGACGATGTTGGTTTACGGTACCATTTGTGGATGATGCTCCCTCCATCTTTTCTGCAAAGAGTAATGTCCAGGTAAGGAATTTTCCGGTCTTTTTCTACCTCCATCGTGAACTGTAGATGATGATCGTAAGTATTGAAAATATTTAATATAGTTTCAGCTTGATCGGCAGGAATCGCAGTTATAAGATCATCTACATATTACTTTATTACTTGTTCCTCACTTTTCATGTTTCTTGTTTTCTGTGAGTGCATGGAGAGAAGTGCTCGATTTTTTGTTTTATATTTGACAACATCTCTTTGATGATTAATTTTTGTATAATTTTTAAATCTGTAATGGCCATTTGCACCACTTCGGTTTAGCGCTAACCTGTAGTTAAACTGTTGGTTATATTGAAAATGCGTTGCACAGGTTCTTAACCCGAGGTTAAACAGTCTAATTTTTAGTTAATTTTAACTAGTGGATTCTGTAGGGTTTAAGTGCTTAACTATAATTTAACCTACAAATTTCGACGATAATGTCGAGATATTTGAAATTTTTACTTATATTGCGCAGATTACCAGGACCAGGACGAATAGATATAATGAGCTAATCATATTTATGATTTTATTTACTAGATTACGTTTAAAAATTAGTTTTAGACTGAACTAAAAATACTTATATATTGGTACACACAATACTGATAACAAAATAATGTTATACATATTAAATATGTTCAAATTAGTATGTCCATCGCTATTATTGTTTGTCCTTTTTGCTCGTCGATGAAATAAAATGTCACTATACTAATTTTATGCCAAATTTTACACTATTTATTTATAACTTTTTTTCTCTAATGTAGCACCATAATCAATTATAGAATATTTCTATAACATTATATAATATTGAAGATAAATTATTGCAATTATTATAAAGTCACTTGGTTATAGAAATGTCATTTTCACCTGTCAATAATTATGTCAAACCAAACTGATTTATATTTAAAATTGAAAACATTTTGTATTTGTATACAGAATTCCGACAGAATAAAACGATTCTAACAGCTACACATAAAAATTATTGCAAAATTCACTAAATTTCTTTAAAACATCACTAGAATATCATTCATTTTTTGGTCTAAAATTAATAGTTCTAATATTTATAGATTAACTTAACTATGACCTAAAATTATGCTGTGCAATGCAAATAAAATTTAACCAGTAGTTAAGGTTAACCTATTGTCAGCTAATTATCAGTTTTAACCCGAACTCGTGCAAATGGCCATAAGTGTTACATTATATATTTTTTACAAATTGTGTATGTGATATTTTTTGTTTTCGTAGTTTGCCCTGATGATGCCACAAGAGGTGGCGAAACGTTGGCCTTAGATTAATAAAGATTCAATTTGACTGCATTCCTGTGTACTCTCATTTTAGTATAAATAATTATCATGTAAATGTTTAATTCAATAATGCAAATTTTGACATTAAGATTTTAGTTTATTTAAGGAATTTTTCGAATGTTAAAGGTTAACAACTAATTCAAAAAAATTTTGTACTACCTACGCAATTAAGTTTATTCCACCTTTTTCGAGAGGAAGAAGATCTATTATTTTTCTTCTTTTTACTTTACCTCTTACCTTTTTCCCCATTTCAACAAATAATATAATACCACGAACACAGTTCCCGAGTGAACAATTTTTAATAATAATAATAACGAAATAACAACATCACATTAAAAACAACAAAACCAATAACTAAATAACAATAACGCAAAAAACAAGAAAACAACAAAACATAATAACAAATAACCGCAAGATATAAGAAAAACTATGATGGGCTATTAACGAAATCATAACAGAACATAAATAATACAATGCGGACTTTGATTCTATAGCGCCAAATTTTAAACGACGAGCCCGAACTATTTTAGTGCTCGCGTGCTATTCAAATAACTTTATTTTTTATTCATAATCAGTGTTGTCACTGATCTAGATCAACTGATCTTGATCACCGATCTAGATCAATTTGTGTGATCTTTGATCTGATTTAGATCATCTTATCTTTAAGGATCTTGATCTAGATCAAATAAATATGATCATTGATCTGAAAATAAGATCAGCATTTTAGATCTTTTTCTAAGTTATTGTTGTAATTTAATAAAGGCTTGGGATGTTGAAGATAGAAAATCACTTTATTTACTAAAAATTGAATGACAACGACATAAACAATAATAACAGTTGCACATAGTTTTTGTTATATATAATTAATTTCATAAACTACTGCGTGTAAAATAATTTATCCGTAACACTCCCCCTTAATTATTTTACATCGCAGCATACCAAACAGTTTTCGACTTAAAGGCTTGGTCAAAATACAAACGGCAGTTTCCTGACTTCTTTTGATTTGTGTTCTTGATATTGTTCGTTTGTAATCAGGCGTGAGGACATAACAGTCGCATCCAAATGATTTCAATTTGTTAAGATTTATGTGTCGTCCAAACCACATCTCAGCTGGACTCATATCCTTTTCGGTGCTTGTCCCGGTCTGATTTATCGTGAAAATTGCATAATTAATTGCTTCCGCCCATAGATTCTCGTTTAAGTTTCTCGTATGAATGGCAGAGCGAGCTGACTCAACAATTGTTCTCATTTCCCTCTCGATACGTCCATTTTGTTGTGGAGTGTAGGCGTTCGAGAAAGTGTGGATTACTCCCAGTTCCTCCAGTAACATTCTCGTGCTTGCATTTTTAATTTCGGTCCCGTTATCTGACCTCAGGCTCTTGATTCCTTTTCCAAATTGGTTTTCCACCAACTTCATATATACCTCCAGTTTCCGGGCTGCTTCGTCTTTCGTTTTCAGAAAGTATACTGTCCGGAAGTGTGAGTAGTCGTCTTTTAATAACAAGAAATATTTCGCTCCTCCTAGAGATGGCACGTTCATCTCGCATAAGTCGACATGAACTAAATCCAGCGGCTGCTTAGCGACCTTGTCGTTGACGGGATGGGAAACACGGTGCTGCTTCCCAAAAACGCATCCCTCGCATAAATGATCGTTCCAGTCATCGATGTATTGGATCTTGTTCCTGTTGAGTATGTTCCTTACATACTTGACATTTTGGTGGGCCAATCGTTCATGCCAAGTTCTAATTTACAATGAGGCAGATTTCAATAAACAGTTCGATATATTTTTAACAATAGTATTACATTACTTCAATGTGGCTTTTCCCAAGAAACATAAAGTAATAAAAAATACTAATACTCATCAGCAAAATAAATGGATAACTTCGGGAATTCGAAAATCTTCCAATGTATTAAAACAAATATACACATTAACGTTATCTGGTGATCAAGCAATGATTGATTATTACATAAAATACAAACGTATATACCGAAATGTAATACAATTAGCAAAAAAAAAGTACTACAACAAAACTATTGCTTCCGCTAATAATATCAGTAAAGCAGTATGGAATACGATAAATACTGCATGCCATACTAAAAAATCTAACAAACATAACAATAACATAATATTAAATGAAAATGGGGAAACCCACAGTGATCCTCTAATTGTAGCAAATAAGTTCAATGAATATTTTGCAAATATTTCAAGTTCTGTAATGAATTCAATTCAAACCCCAGATGTTACATTAGAAACTCTACAGGACAAAAATTTAAGCACAATATTCATCGAACCCACAACTGAATTTGATATTCTCAAAATTCTATCTGGTCTGAGGTCAAATATAGCTCCTGGCTTAGACGAAATACCATCTCATATAGTAAAGGAATTTGCTGACTATTTTGTCATTCCGTTAACATATTTAATAAATTCATCTATCGATCAAGGTACTTTTCCTGAGAGCCTAAAAATAAGTAAAGTTATTCCATTACATAAATCTGATAATCAAAAAATAATGTCAAACTACCGTCCTATAGCACTGCAATCCATCTTCTCAAAAATTATAGAAAAATATGTTTGTAAACAATTAATAAACTTCTTTATTAAATATAATGTTTTAAATAGTAACCAGCATGGTTTTCGCCCAGGTCATTCCACTGATACTGCAATATTGAATTTTGTTAACAAATTGTATGATATTTTGGATGAAGGTGATCATGCTTTAAGTATATTTATGGACATTAGTAAAGCATTTGACTGCATTGATCATGCAATATTGTTAGATAAACTCGAATTTTACGGAATCAGAGGAAAATGTTTACAATGGCTAAAATCATATTTATCTGAACGTAGTCAAGTAGTATTTGTAAATGGCCAATACTCAGACAAAAAATTCATCAACAAAGGAGTGGTTCAAGGGTCGGTCCTAGGACCTCTCCTTTTCAGTATATACATAAATGATTTGCCGAATTCAACACCTGATTTCATTACAATGTTCGCCGATGATACTACTCTTTTATGTAAAGACAGCACAATCGAAAATGTAGTAAAAGTTGCAAATAATGCATTTCATAATATGGCATCCTGGTTTGCACAAAACAAACTATTATTAAATGCCAAAAAAACCGTATCGATGAAGTTCGAAATAAAAAATAAAAATGACTTCTCTGTGTATATAAAATGTAACGAACATAGCATAACTCAGACGCCAAGCACTAAATTCTTAGGCCTTTTCATTCAAGAAAATTTAGCATGGGAAATTCAAATAACTTACAATTGTAAAAAACTTGCTACTGTATGTTATGCTATGCGTCGATTAAAGAATCTAACAAATCTTAAAACCATGTTGACCTATTACTATGCACAATGTTTCTCAAGATTAAGATATGGCATTATATTCTGGGGGAAATCTCCTCTTGCAACTAAATTATTCATTATGCAGAAGAAACTAATTCGAATAATGGTTGGCTTAAGATTTGACCAGTCATGTAGAGATCATTTTAAAAATCTAGAAATTTTAACTCTGCCCTCATTATATATATATGAAATAATATTATATGTTAAAACCAACATCTGTCATTTTAAAACTGTAGAAATGAATCATGACTATTCTACACGAAATAAAGACTTGCTACTAATACCTAAACATAGGCTGCAATTTTATAAAAATAGTCCGTACTACAATGGTATAAAATTGTACAATAAACTACCCGAAGAGTTCAAGATAATCACTAATTTAAAAACTTTCAGAAATCGGGTGAAAATGTTCCTTGTAGAAAATTGTTTTTATTCAATTGCAGAATATCTATCCCATTAGAGTACCTAGCTTATATTATATTAATTGCTATATATGTTTGTAAACCTTATTGCTATTATGACTAAATCTATATCATGTGTTATGATCCTTGATTTAAATAAAATAAATAAATAAATAAATAAATAATTGAAGCAGTGATCAGGCACTGTCCTGGTTCCTCTCGACGCAGCTTCATCTCAAATAAATTTCCGTCGCGTTCTGCCACTGCCACAATTTGTCGACGATCTGATGTCATGAAGATTGATTTTCTCTGATCAGCCGTCTGTACATACCCCTTATCTAAAACTTTACCAACAGAAAAAAGATTAAAATTTAATTTTGGCACATATAAAACGTCCTCCAGTACAGCCTTGTACCAGACCGTTCCATCGAATGCTTCAACCTCAATATCTCCAATGCCAGATGCCTCCAAATTGGTCGCGTCCCCGACGGTTACGTTCGAAGGACTTTCAAATTCAGTAAATGTACTGAACCAGCTTCTGTGTGACGTCATATGCTGAGTTGCAGCACAATCCTGATACCAGCGATTTCGAGAATCTCGCTTGGATTTTAAACTGCTCAGAGTAGCAGCTGATAAACTTATGTTTATCAATGCCCTACGATTCGTTGGTTTGGAATCGTGCCTGTCTGTCATCTCGTGTCCGCTTTTGTCGTATCGTTTGGTGCAGTCCTTTGCAAAGTGGCCTTTCTGGCCACACACATTACAAGAATAATTCTCCTTGCAATAAGTAATGTACTGTGCACAGGGTTTGTTACGACAGTTGCGTTTAACGTGGCCTTTCTGACCGCATTTGAAGCAGTTTCCAGTCGTGTTATATTGCCTGGGCGCTGACTGTTGTCCCGGCTTCTTGTGAGATTTCACAACGAGTGCGTTGTGTGAATTTGTTTCGCTCGGCTGCCCGTACTCGTTGAGACGATCTTCTTCTAGTCTCAATCGTTCAACTAACGTATCGATGGTTTTATCTGCCACGCCGAGGTTATCCCACGCTGTCCTAAAGTGATGCAGCTTAGGAGGTAAAATACCGATAATCCGCGTCATGATCCAGCTGTCCTTCATTCTTTCTCCTTCGGTTGACAAATCTTCTGAAATTTGCAGAATCTCCATACAATTCTGGACGGCTGATTTGTTCACGTCGTATGCATAAGCAAAAAATTTCCTTTGTAGACCCTCCACTGTAATATCTGACTTTTTCCCGTAAAGATTTTTTAACTTATCTAACATTTGTTTCGCCGTTTGACAAGTCGCGATCTTTTTGGCAATATTACTATTTACGTTTAATCCTACTAGCGCTTGTGCCTCAAGATCCTTTTTCATCCACGTTTTCACGTGCTCATCAGTAAGAGCCCCGAGAGGCCTTAGTTTCACTCCTATTGCTACGTCATATATATCTTTCAATTTCAACGTTAAATCTATTTTAAAACGCCATGAAACATAGTTGACGTTGCCCTGCGCATCTTCGGATAACAATTCCAAGTGTGACTTTACCGAATCCATGTCTAGTTTCTTGCTGACTCGGTTGACTATAGACTTTGACTATATAGTATATATCGTTACTGACTATGACTGACTAAACTGACTAAACCGTCTGCCGACACTGACTTGACCGATTATTATTGACACACGCTCCTTGGCTGACTAGTTTCTTTTCAAATCCCAATTTCCTCACTTCCCAGCATGGACTGGGCCCATAACCTGTTGTAATTTAATAAAGGCTTGGGATGTTGAAGATAGAAAATCACTTTATTTACTAAAAATTGAATGACAACGACATAAACAATAATAACAGTTGCACATAGTTTTTGTTATATATAATTAATTTCATAAACTACTGCGTGTAAAATAATTTATCCGTAACAGTTATGCATACATTAAGGTAATACAACTAATTAATTTTTAATGTTTTAATTTGATACTGTAGATTGTGTACTAAGTAGTTTTTATTCTTTCTTTTTAATGTACCTAATGTAATTCAACAGTAAAATATTTTGTCTGATATTGATCTTATTTATGATCTAACAAAATGATCCGTAATTCTTGATCTGATCTAAAAAAAAAGATCCAATCGTAAAAATTGATCTATGATCTAATCTAGATCATATATTAAATGTCAAGATCTTGATCTCGATCTAGATACTTTTTAAAATGAAATGTCACAACACAACACTGTTCATAATGCATTTAAGTCTCAGTTATTATTTACGTTTTTTTTTATGACAACATTATATAATAGATTGTCAAAATCATTTACACGTAGGTACTAATAATTTGACGTTTAAAACGTTACGCATTTGTTCATCTCCTGTTTTTAATTAAATGGCTGTTACTATTAATTCGCTATTCCGTGTATTTTCAAATTTGATTTCTGCAGTTATAAAGCAACCAAAATAAATTTTGTTTACTGATCCGGATGTAGAATTTTATGCTCAACAACATTTGAAAGATTTTTGTCTAAAATAATTAGGGAAGCAATGCGAACGGAAAAACTGATTTACCATGTTAAACGCCTATGTTTCACTTTTCAATATACACCTATATTCCAACCTTAAGCGAACTAATAATTTACATTAATAGATTAAAGCTAGATTCAGATCTACCCAATTATAAGTATAAGTGACTAATTAAATCAACCAAGCTCAACGCTTGCACTTATAATTAAAATTGGAATTTTGTGGAAGCGCTGGTTAGTTAACTTAGCACTTATACTTATAATTTAGTAGGTCTGAATTTAGCTTAAATTTATATAGAAGAACAGTATTGTAACTTATCTAGATAATTTTATCTAGATGAATCATCTAGATAATAATATGATTTTATCTATTATCTTATTTAGATATTTTTTATCTATTATCTTATCTAGGTAAATATACAAATTATCTTTACCTATTTTTCAAATATTGTCTAGATGATAATTTAAGTAAAATAAAAACCAATTCTTTCCATTTGTAGTGTATATTTTTTGTGTTATCTATAAATTATCTAATAAATAACTAGATATTAATTATTTATCTATTATCTAGATAATTTCTGCAATGTTTATCTATTATCTTATCTAGATAAATAAAAAATAAGCTAACTTTATTTTTTTTTCTAAATAAAAAATATAGTTATATTACACTGTATATAAGTGTGCGTTAAATTATATTTTATTTATTTTAATCTTATTTATAAACAGACAAAGGTTGAGGTTACATAGAATATTACTACATAAATACTTCTTATTATCTTATTGGACTTTAAAACATACATCGATGGATTCAGAAGGTTAATTTATAAAGTGACCACATTATAAGTTCAATTGATGCGATTTTTATTCTAATTGATTCGCTCATTAAGTTTTTCTATGTATATTTTTAAACAAACCTGTTTTTATTTATGCCACCAATTTCCAATGCAAAAACACATCCACCTCACATGAATTTCACAAACAAAAAACATCGGAAATGAACTTATCTCGACACTTTTATTCTTACTGCCGATAATCTAACTTATAATATTCTAGTATTTAATTAATTGTTCTTAATTTATTGTTTCAGAAGTGGCATAATATATTACAACATTCCAGGCGTGTTTATAAGGATATAATGGGGCCTTACGCATATTATAGGAACCAGTAGGTATTATTTGATGATGCTGTAAATTAGATTGGAATATATAAAGCTATAGAACTTGACTGCGACATGATTTGTGCATTAGAATTTACAAGAGCGTTGATCGAAGAAGTCAACTGGTTACTGCAGACATATAAAGTAGAATGGGATCCTACGTATGTGAAAGACTTCAGAAACCATTGTAGCTACAATAATCACCATCCTCTTCTGCGAGTGTTGAACCAAGAACTACTTGGTGATGAATTCCAAGATCCAAGATAATTATATTTTGCCAATAAGTCTTAAACGATTAAGGAAACGTTAATTATCACTTGAAATATGGAAACTACAATCAATTTAGCATTAGGAAATGGTATTTCCTGCAGGATTAATATGTCCTATTATATAGCAAACATCACACATTTAATGTTCATGTTACACATTAGTCGTAGACAATAGTATATTATACAACGACGGTATAATTATAATGGATGCTATTATTCCCGAAGATGAAGTTTACAACACAAAAGAGCGAGGGTTTTAATCATCGGAGAGAATAATAGCCATTATAGCGAATTGTATACTGTACTTTATCTACGACTAATTTATTATATACAAGATTTTAATAAAATAAATACCAATACGTCCAAAATTTTGACATTTCCAAATGTCATTTTTCTATCAACATAGTTACATTATTAAACATTGCAATGTTTTCTAAAAATAATTTGCACAGAGAAATTGACTTAGGCAAAGTAATGATCTGATTGGTGCCGAGGAGGAAATACTGACTATTATTTCCTGCAGGATTAATATGTGGCATTATGTAGCAAACATCACACATTTAATGTTCATGTTATACATTAGTCGTAGATAAAACATTATTTAATTTTCAATGGGTACAGTCCATGATCATAATTGTGCAATTTTTTGAGCAGAATTAAGCGAGAGGTCTTGTACTGGCCACATGAGATTTTATTTAAATAGGATCATAAATTATATTTAATTTCGATCGAACCATTACGTGTTTAAACAAAACTTTACAAATTTTCGTTGAGTATTTTAAAGTAGAGGTACTTGATATTTTATTAGAAATGTATGAAGAGAAAAATATCTGTGATGAAGGATTGTCACATCGATAACCTATGACATTTCATGGCTCCTCTTGTAAACAAACAATCTCTGTTAAATATAGACATTGTGTAATCGGAAATGTGGAATGTGGGGGAATCGCGGTATAAATGCGAGGGCAAGAGTAGACCAGAACATATAGTAACACTGACAAGATGACGAGTCTCAAGTTAGCGCTGTTCATTTTCCTCGCACTTGCTACGATGCCCAGCGAGGCATCCGATAAATGCGGTCCTTGCTGGTGCTCCGATAAACTTACTACGGCTTTAAAAAGAGCTGATTGTAACGGCTTGACTACAGTGCCCACCGACCTGCCTGCTGATATTCTAGATCTGCACATAGAAGGTATGTCACTTAATTTTCAATTGTTATGTAATTCAGTGTTATTTTTAATATAATTGGTTTCAGATGGATCCATATCCAAGCTAAGTGATGATCAGTTTACCTCCTACAGGAGATTGCAACGAATTCTAATTGTCAGAAATAAAATTGATCAAATTGGACAACGATCTTTCAATAATATGACAAATGTGACATATATTGAATTGCCTTTTAATAAAATTACTGAGTTGCCAACTGAGTGCTTCAGATTTACACCAAATTTAGTTAAAGTGGACCTTTCTAGCAACAAAATTACACGACTACAGTCTCATCTGTTTAACAATATGAAATATTTGAAGGAAGTTAATTTATACAGTAATGAAATAAATACATTAGAGGAACACTGTTTTTCTGAAGTACCTCAGTTAGAAGTAATACAACTGTACAGTAACAAATTAATATCTTTCGATATTAAGTTTATAGACAATTCAAACAGCTTGAAAACCTTAGCTCTGCAAAATAACCCGTTTCATTGTGACGCATCTCTATGTGGACTTATAGACACTGTAGTGAGCCGTGAACTGTGGAATGGTTGGTATGCTCCAACCTGTAGTACGCCACAGAACTTGACGTACAACACGTGGTCCAAGTCGCTGCTAACAGAATTGAATTGTTCAATGTCTTTAATGTGAAATCTTTCGCTTTCAGAAGTTTTAATACAATTGTCCATATTTTTAAATTAGTTCATGACGCAATCGATGATCCACTAGTACCTTGAATTTCTTTGCTCTTATTACTCTAGATTTATCGTTGTAGTATTTAGCAGTCAAGTTAGTTTATTTCTTTTTGTTTGTTTTGTAGTCTTAAATTGCTTTGTGTTAATTTTTCCTACCCTTTTATAAGGCTCTGCCTATTGGGTACCTGTATTTAATAAATAAATAAACAAATAAATAAATTTGTTCCCGCTTGCCAAAAATTCCTCAGCCGACGTGTGACGTAGGAGCTCTCATAATCTCCAACACAAGCAGCGTGAGTGAAGAACAAGACCTGCGTGTGGACCTTCAACGATGCAAAATTGCCATCCAGGTATGTGAGTCTGAGGAATCACTCACATCGACACTTACAATAACAAACGTTGTGCGAGGGCAACAAGGTTACTACTTGTGTAAACTGCAAAATTAGAAGTTGTGAAGACTTTAGAAACGACGGTGTTTATGTATCGGTCACAGGCAAACCACAAAGCGATATCGACGTCAAACAAGATATTTATGAGCGTTTTGAAATTGAATTTACCGGCGTCGCTGAATGTGATGTGTTGTGTTTCAGTTGTTCACGTTCCCGGCGTCAACTCGAGTGTTGTTCCGGCCATAGAACTCAACACCACTCTCAATGAGTCACTTCATCAGCCAATCACTAACTATAGATTCTATATCATTTGTTTTCTTTTTCAGATGACAAGAACTGAAGTATGGTCAATACATTATATATCTTAATTATATTACGTCATTATTATTGTTAAATGTAAACACATTATACTTGGACTCCATACATTTATTATAATATTATATTTCGAGCCTCGTTCTCGTAATTACAACTATGTAGTAACGCTTTGCCGGTACGATTATGTCACAATGTTTAGTAAAAACAAAAACGTAATGTGTTACGTCCCCCTAGATTCCTCTGTCTCCGATCTCCGTGATAATATTTAATCATTACGCTTTCTTGTGCGGTTGTGGTCACATCGGCTCCGATTAATTAAATGTTATAAAGTTAGTGTACAGTGTTCTGCAATTATTTAAGAAGATTGGAAAAAGAAGGGAGGATAGAGACTCGCGGATGAGGAAAAAAGGAAACTCGAAAGGAAAATAGCGCAGTCCTCGGCAAATTCAAATTCTTATTCCTCAGAGGAAATTTTAGAAAATAAACAAGGTAAATTATTACCGGTGGTGGTCATGATTTTCGAATTTTGTTTTCAATAAGTAGATTATTGCATTTATTACAAGTCCGAAAGTTGGTTATACACTTATAACTATAACAATTAAATTGAGGGTGCTGCGGTTTTGCATATGTTTTTGTTTTTATAATATTGAATCGGTATTTTTCTTAGAGGGGCAAGAACCCTTATACTTCGAAGTCTTAGTTTAGCACTGTTTTATTTGACTTCTTAGTTAGCATAACTAGGGGCAAGTACCCTTATAGAGGGGCAAGTACCCTTATACTTCGAAGTCTTAGTTTAGCACTGTTTTATTTGACTTCTTAGTTAGCATAAAGGGGCAAGTACCCTTATAAAGGGGCAAGTACCCTTATAAAGGGGCAAGTATCCTTATAAAGGGGCAAGTACCCTTATAAAGGGGCAAGTACCCTTATAAAGGGGCAAGTACCCTTATAGAGGGGCAAGTACCCTTATAAAGGGGCAAGTACCCTTATAGAGGGGCAAGTACCCTTATACTTCGAAGTCTTAGTTTAGCACTGTTTTATTTGACTTCTTAGTTAGCATAAAGGGGCAAGTACTCTTATAGAGGGGCAAGAACCCTTATACTTCGAAGTCTTAGTTTAGCACTGTTTTATTTGACTTCTTAGTTAGCAGTACGAGTTCACAGAAGAGGTGAAACATCTGCAATTACATAACTGAAAATCACGCAAGTAGTGAAACAGTTACATAATGGATCTTATCGATTTCAGTTTTATAAAGATTAAAACATTATGCATATTACTCATCCCAAAAGGTATATTACTTATCCTAAAAGTAAATATTTTCAAACTTCTTAAAAGAAGAAAAATATGCAATTAGTCATTCGAGAAGTAAATTACTAGCCTTGTCAGACTAATTAGCATCGGAGATTCTCGTATCTCCGAAATAATTACCCATTAACAAATTCGAAATCGAACCACTCTTCATGCAACAAACGCGCATCTGCATCCAGATGTTGAAAAACAATAGAATAACTGGATCAGGACAGAGGTCGGAAAGGCGACTAAAAAATTACAACTTCACAAAATACGCGTCTAGCGAAGTTTCCTACCGCACCAAAACTGAAACCCGAAATAAAAGCTCTTTTGCCAGATTAGTCTCAAAAGAAACAATCATTTTCTGGACTCGCAGAACCAGTTAGGGACTGCAATAACTGTAATTGGAAAAACTCTATCCAATATTTTGTCAGAAGAGGAATGGGTTAAATATTTTATAACTGGAAACGCTCACCACCTCAGGGCTACACAGGCGCAGATGGGCGCTCGAGGTGCGACAGCATACGCCCAAAAACCGAGTTGTAGTTTCGCAGGCTCACAACCGAGCTGCAGCGATACAAACAAGGTTCAAGTTTTCAGCGAAAACTTAACGCAGGTCTGCTGTAAACATGCAGTCTCAGCGAGGACAACACAGCAATATTAATTCCAGAGGTAAGTGCTGGTTGTCTTAAAGTTTCTAACAAATATGGAAATTGTTTACAAAGGATACCTTTGTAGTTGAGCTGCATTAAGGGTTACGAGTTGCCCTTCGCTAGTCAGCTAAAGCAAAAATTTGTGCCAAAGGTAACAAAAAATAACTGAACACAGTTACATATTGCTATACAGAATTCAATAAATTATTTTCACCAACTGTTTGAAAATGGAGAACACCAGAAAAGCGACTAAATTACTTAGTCCCGGTTCATTTAGATGCCCACTGTTATCTAAAGGATGTATATATTTTTTTAAATTTCCAGTAGCTAAAAGTAGCAGCAAATATTGAGTTTTTCTTACAATAACAAATTGTATCAGTTCACTGGTTTGCCGTTAGACTTTGTACAAGTCCTTTTCATTTTACAAAAATTATGAGGATAGTAGTACAGAGCTTAAGATAGCAAGGAGTTCTATAACTTTTATTTAGATGATTTTTTGTATTTCGTCAATTCATTTGAACATTGTTTATCTAATTTGCGAAAGATTATTGATCGTTTACAATACCAGGGATTGTACTAAATATTTGAAGAAAGTAGTTCAACACCTAGTACTAAATATTATATTTAGAATTATTATAAACTCTAGTAATTACTTGTTGGAATTACCAGAACATAAGAAAATTATGTTAATTAACAAAATAAAATCTTTGTCGGGAAAGAAATTAATTTCAATCAGTTCTTTCGTACAGCTGGCTTTATACAAAAGCAGTTGGAGACAGATAAAAACATAGCTCTGTCTAAAAGTAACGGCGATTTGGATAAAATTATGTTTTTACCCGATAAATTAAACACAAATTTAAATGGTCGATAAATAATTTAAGTTCTAAAAATCCCATAAGACATTTCAAATTCGATTTGAATTTAATAATTTTTCCTGATACTTCGAAGCATGGTTCGGGTATATTTTGTGCAGGTCAAACTGCACAGGGTCTTTGGAATCGTGCTTAAAGAAAAGAACATATTATGAACTATTTGTATTTACTGGCAATTTTATAGACCTTCGCTGATTTGCTAGAGTTAAAGTAAATTGCGAAAGCTGGTTGAGAATAGACAATGCAACAGCGATCTCATATGTTAATAAAATGAGTGGAGCGCCACTTAACAAATTACATAATTTAGCAAAATTGTGCGAACAGAAAAATATTTGGCTTTACGCCTCGTATATACAATCCAAAAGAAAATAAATGCTAAATGTGAAAAGTTCTGTTCATGGCATAGAGATCCTTATTGTTTAATTGTTGATGCACTCACTATATCATGGAAAAACCTCTATAATTATGCGTTTTCACCGTTTGCTATGATTTTAAAGGTCTTACATAAAATTATAGAAGATTAAGCAGAGGGAATTTTAGTATATTGGTAAGCAACCTGGTTTTCTTTTTTTTTGTTAGTTTAAAAGATAAACCATTAGTTTGTCACTCTGCTAATACATTATTGTTATCCCCTTGGAGAACATAAGTTCACCCATTTACAACCAATCTATCCTTAATAGCAGGAAGATTGTGTGGGAAGCGTTCGAAACCGAAACTCTAAATTATTCGCCAGTCACTGTTGATATTTTAATATCTTTTTTATCGGGCGCAACGCTAAAACAATATCAGGGGGTTTTTATAAACAAAAATATTTTTTTCTGTAATAGTCACGGATATGAGTTGTTTATGACGACAGAATATATTTTATATTTATTGTAACCACTCAACAGGACAAGCGTCCCAATTACAGAGGGTGTATAATTATATATTGTAGTATAAGATAAACATAAAATAAAACGTAAAGTTAACATAATAATAATAATAACATAATAATTACAAATTATAACATAATCAATTAATTAATTAAATTTTGCTTATAACTTATAGTCCAGTAAATGAAGGGTCCAACCTTGACAAAATCGCTCACCAATGTAATTTTTATATTAATTTGTCGGGATTGACAGGTAATTTAAAATAAGAAAAAGTTCTGTAAAAAATTTTCTTGTACGGGGGAGAAAAAGCCCCAAAGGTTCCAAAAATCGTTTTTCCGCCAATATCTGCTAAAATATAGCATTTAGAGAATTTTTTGTTTAGAGAAAAATCAGGATCAAAAAATGGTCCTTATGATATTTCTCTAAAATTTGACCGTTTTCCGAGATAAACGGGCCCAAGCGCACCCTGGATTTTGAGCTTCTGCGCTGCATGCCGGAGAGCATGCTCCATGCATCTACACAGGAGCGGGCGGACAAAAGTCCAATAACTTGGGTAAAAATGTATATTTTTTATTATTCAAAGTTACGGTGAAAGGGAAAATCTACAGCTATCATACCCGGTGACTCGAGTCACGTTTAGATTTTTTGATATTTTAGATATTTTAGTATTTCAATTTATACAGGGTGCGGGTTACGGCAACCCCAATTCAGCACGGTGCAATTTCCTATATTCTGGGGGCCTATTAAGAAATAGCACTTTTATAAAGAGATTTTTTAAGGGAATATTCAGATTGAAACCATTATTTCCTAAGATTCAGTAAAATATGGGATACTAATATCGTAGGTATTAGACAAATTAGCAACTGAAAGTCATTTAGATAAATTATCATTAAAAAATCTAACAAAAAGATTAAGTACCTTATTTGCACTAGTTTCAGTGCATAGAGTCCAAATTTTAGCAGAAATTGAGATAAATAATATGCATCAAACACAGCCCGGCATTTAAATTGAGATAAATTCTTTCATTGAAACCTCAGGACCAAGCCGAAATCAATTTTTTCTAGATTTTCTTAGAAAAACCTAATTTAGGTGTGGCGTAGCTAGTACTAAACCTTTATTTAGAGAAAACCAAATTAGTGCGGCATACCAATAAATGGTTTTATTTCCTGGAATAAACCACATACAGCTGTAGGTGCACAAACTTTTTCTAGATGAATTAAAACAGTTTCAGATGAATGTGGAATTAATATAAAGCCGGTTTCAGCGCATAGTACCAAGACATGCGTCAACATTAGCATTAGAGGAATTAGTTTGGATGTAAGTAATAAGAAACACTGCTGGCTGGTCGCGGAATTTACAGATATTGCAAAGTGTTATAATAGACAAGTGTCTAATTATAATAAGGAACATTTTGGGGTTACAATCCTAAATGGATAACTATAACAATGCTGGTTTGTTATTAAGTATGTGGTTGGTTTTAGGGCAAAATATAGCAATAAAATTTCAGCTTTTTCATAAATCTAAACATCTACATAGTTGTAATTACGAGAACGAGGCTCGAAATATAATTGAAGATTAAACGAACTTACCTGTAAGTGAAGTTCAATCGAAATTATATGAGAGCCTCGTTCGAAGTAATTACAACCTCCCACCCATTTCCCAACCCCATAGGAAAATAGCAGAAATTTTCTTTCAGCTCTAAACGAAATGATTAAATATTATCACGGAGATCGGAGACAGAGGAATCTAGGGGGACGTAACACATTACGTTTTTGTTTTTACTAAACATTGTGACATAATCGTACCGGCAAAGCGTTACTACATAGTTGTAATTACTTCGAACGAGGCTCTCATATAATTTCGATTGAACTTCACTTACAGGTAAGTTCGTTTAATCTTCAATTATATTTTTTTATCTGTAAGAATAAAAAATGTACTATAATATACTATACATATAAAGAAATTATATGATTATTCACATCATCTCTCATCAATAAAATAATGCCAACAAAACTGCAGAATATTGAATTTCACAGCCAAGAATAATCAGTAGAAATGATTATTTTGTACTAGTAAGTAGCACAATATCTAGACTTGTATAATAAACTATTGTATATGTTTATATAACTGCTCATGAAAACTACTCAAAGACAATTAAATTATTATTAAATCCTGGTTTCTAAATACAAATCTGTTGAGAAAATGTTCGGAGAAGACAAGGTTTGTTATTAAAACACTGTGGACAAGTAGTCAGGTAGATAAGCTAGAATTTATTAGGATTTCGGTTACCAGCATGAAACTTTGCACATTTGTTAAACATATATTCTGGTTCAAAATTTCGCTCAGATCCCTTCCATTAGACACCTAGTTTCAAAATGGCGACCAAAAATGGCCGCACGTGCAAGAAAAATAATATCGCTGATATTGGGTATTTTTGGTACCTACTAATAATTTTACTCAAAGACTATGAATAATGAAATGTGAGAAGAACAAAATAATTAGACACCTTGTTTCAAAATGCCAACCAAAAATGGTTGCACATGCAAGAAAAATAAATATCGCTGGTATTGGGTATTTTCATAACTCTAATTTAACTTAAAAGCTATAAATAATGAAATGTAACAAAACAAAAAATAATTTAAATACATTTTATTGGAATATACATAGGTACTCGTAACTATACACTCGCTATACATTGTCAGCATCATATTACGCTCCATCGCACGTAAACCGTACAGCGATGTACACCGACAGGCGCGGATACAAGGGGGTAACGGGGTAAGTATGCCCCCTCCCTGAGAATCCTAAAGTTAGATCTTTAAAATCGAATACTATTCCAATTTCTACTTAATACTATTTTAACTTACGTGGAAGTAAAAATTAAGTTATAAGTTATTTTTACACAAAAAGAGTGTTATTCAAATCCGAAATTACATATAAAGGCATTTGACCTTGTACTAAAAAAATTTCACTATTTTACCATTTCATTTTCCGAAATTAGGTGTCTAATTATTTTTTCATCTTAAATTTCATTATTCATAGCCTTTAAGTAAAATTATTAGTACCTACCTAACAAAAATACCCAATATCAGCGATTTAATTTTTCTTGCATGTGCGGCCATTTTTGGCCGCTATTTTGAAACTAGGTGTCAATATTTTTTTTCTTCTCACATTCATTATTCATAGCTTTTAAGTAAAGTTATTAGTAACAGAAATACCCAATATCAGCAATTTTATTTTTCTTGCATGTACGGCCATTTTTGGTCGCCATTTTGAATCTAGGTGTCTAATTATTTTTTTCTTCTTACATTTCATTAATCATAGTCTTTGAGTAAAATTATTAGTAACAAAAATACTCAATATCAGCGATTTTATTTTTTTTGCACGTGCGGCCATTTTTGGTCGCCATTTTGAATCTACGTGTCTAATGGATGGGGTCTGGGCGAAATTATAAACCAAAATACATGTTTAACAAGTGTACAAAGTTCCATGCTGGTAACCGAAATACTAATTATCTTGTTAAAATAAGAGCTTATCTACCTGACTAAAGACTTCTGAATCCAATAACTAATAACTTATTGTGTTTTCAATATTATTTAGGTACCGTGCATGCAATTCCAACAAGTATAATTACAAAAATGCGAAATGATGCGACATACTTATTTTATTGCATGAAAATTTATTTTTATACATTTTTCGTACCTAATTTGGGTGTGACAGCTTCACATATATGAGTTATCGGTGTAGGTTAATATTCATGTTACTGTTAAATAAAATAATTGTAACATTTTTACAAACATTTTATTTATTATAATAAATAACACCTAGAGGCCGCGTTCCCAGGTGGCGGATAGGGGGAGCCTGCCAGTGCCAGATATGGGAGGTAGGAGGAGAAAACTCCCGCGGACCGACAGATAATCAGCAGCGTCTGACTCGCAGCGGGCGGCTGCAAACAGCAAACATAAGGCATTTTTTATTCACTCCGGTTAAGGTGGATTTATGCAGCCAAACTAAAACTAACATTAAAATTAACATTAGCACTTGCACTAACATTAACATTAAAATTAAGAGGAGGCATTTATGCAGACTTACATTACGCCTGCGCAATTGAAGCATTCTTAGTTTGACACAATATGATCAGTAGGTTAACCTATTTGTTGTCATTCGTAAGAGTTGTGTTTTTCTGTCAATATTGATACTAAACAATAACAATCGCTAACAAGCAAGCAAACTAACCAAACAAACATTTAAAAAAACGCTCGAAAAATAAGAATTCTACAAGTGACGTTGGTCATCTTTCTAGTTTAGTTTTAATGTTAGTTTAATGTTAGTTGAATGCGTAAATCAGTTCGTACACTTGTGTATATTTAACTTCTTAGTTTTAATGTTAATTTTAATCTTAATTTTAATTTGGGCTGCATAAATCCACCTTTACACCCATGGTCGAGTGCAGGCCCCGGTAACTTGCATACCCCTTCCACTAGTTTTATGACTGCTCAAGAGGTTACAGTTCGCTCTGTCGCCGCTAGGCGCTGTCATATCGCATAGGCCACATTTTATTAGCAATTTCACTTAAAATCTTCAATAACTTATAGAATATTGTATATATTATAATAAATTACAGAATATATATAGAAATTATACTTTGCACGTTAATCAGCGATTCTCGCGGGTTTTTGATGGCCTGTGTTGGCTGCCATATTGAGTACTCCCTTTACCCCTCACTTTAGCAGTCACTTTTGCAAAACAAAGTTGGGTTACCTTCAGTGTCTTGTACCGTGGTCGAGTGATATTGGTAAGGTCTGCCACTGCGCATAGTCCCGCCTACCTTGTGACGTCTACTGGTTCATGCTTGTGAGTGCTGTGCTTGTGACTAGATCGCCGCGGCAAAACAACACTACACGATTAAATATTTGAATATTTTAATCTTTATAACAAATCATAATGGTATCATTTTATTCGTTTTTTTGCGTAGATTACGAAAATCGCAACGAGGAAATCGAATTTGGTAGCTTTCATATAGGTTTTTGGAAAAAAAGTAAAAAAATGCTTTTTACTTCCTTGTACGGAGTAATAAGGAAGTATTATCGCGAAAAATTTCGGTTTTCAGATTTTGATGGAAATATCCGTTTTGACCTTTTCTGAATCCATTATGACTAGTTTCGTCGTGACGTCTGTACGTACGTGCGTGCGTACGTACGTGTGTGTCGCATAACTCAAATACGGTTAGACGTAGAAAGTTGAAATTTTGTATTTAGGACTGTTATAGCATCTAGTTGTGCACCTCCTATTTTTTGTTTCAATCTACAAACCGGAAGTAGTACTTTTTTCAAATATTTCGATAAATATTTAATTTAAGACAAATTTTTTAATTTTAAATGAAAGATTATGTGATTATTACCTACAATCGGTATTTTATAAATATTTTTGTATGTGATATCATTTAGGAATAATTAAAGTACCTATATATTTATAATTTAGTATTTCGGTATCTTGTAGTCCATGATCGATTAACATTTGTTATTACGTAAAATTTAAATGATTATGACATGACAGTGACAATAGTAAAATATGCTTTATATCTTCTTCTGCAGTTTAAATAAAATGACTAAAATATATTTGTGAGTATAGAAGAAAGAATTTTTTATATTATTCTACATTTTAGTTATTAAGAAAAGTATGAACACACAAGGCGTACAAGTAAGTCATGTGGTGTCCACGTCAGATTTTTTATTTTGGTGATTTTTTTACTTTAACTTGTAATTTCTTGTGAACTACTGAAGATATTTTATTCAAATTTTATACACAAGTAGTATTAGGTATGTAGTACGTCACTGTTTTATCAAAAATGATATATTGTTTATAACAAATGAGAAAATAATATAATTGTTATTAAACGTAAATAATTTCGTGTAGTGAAAAATGTAGCCTGCTACTAAATCTCGTCCTGTTCGTATTTTGATCCTTTAACTATGATGTCGAGGAAACATTCATTATCAGCGATCCTAATTATTATGCTTATTGATGCATTTAATTTAATTTTTTTATATTTTATCTCTTTCATTTTCAAAACAATTAAAGTTAATCACGAACTAATAACAAATATCTTCACTGATTTAAATTTGACAAACAAGATGTAACCAAACGATGTAACCGAAGCGATTTCATTCGAAAATGTCACTATGACGTATAACGCTAACCACTATGTTAACCACAAGTAATCTAGTTAGCTGAATAAAAAATGCCTATAGTATGCGGCTGATTATATAAGGCCCTCCAAAGGGGGTTGTGGCGTTACAACCTAACACATGGAAAATAAAAAATCTGACGTGGGCACCACATGACTTCCTTGTACGCCTTGTGTGTTCATACTTTTCTTAATAACTAAAATGTAGAATAATATAAAAAATTCTTTTAACTTATTATACTAGTATACTCACAAATATATTTTAGTCATTTTATTTAAACTGCAGAAGAAGATATAAAGCTTATTTTACTATTGTCACTGTCTAGATGCTATAACAGTCCTAAATACAAAATTTCAGCTGTTTACGTCTAACCGTATTTGAGTTATGCGACATACATACGTCCGTACATACGTATATACGTACGTACATACATACGTACGTACAGACGTCACGACGAAACTAGTCATAATGGATTCAGAAAAGGTCAAAACGGATATTTCCATCAAAATCTGAAAACCGAAATTTTTCGGGATTACAATACTTCCTTATTACTCCGTACAAGGAAGTAAAAAAGGTAGAAACATGGGCAGGATGAAAAAAGACGAAATTTCCCTTGGTGAAAATCCACATCTCATCTAGAGGAAGCCCTATTGGATACAGGGGGAAGGGAATCAGTTCTGCTTCAGATATTCGACCAGATTTAAATCTTAACCAGAAAAAGAAGAAACATCGAAAGGAAATGTAGAAAATTAAATATCGGAACTTGGAACATACAAAGATGGAGAACAAAAGACAAAGAGGTAAAACAAGAATTCAAAAATACGAAAATGGCAATGATGATAATCAGCGAAACCAAGAGAAAAGGAACAGGGATAGAACTCGTAGATTGTGTGATACACTGCTGCTGATACACAATGATTTTCACAACTATGTTTTTAGGTTATCCTGCGGCGCACTTTAAAAAATAACTCGAGGACTGCGCGCTCTGCGCTTCAACTTGCGCTGCGCGCGCCTTTGGAACTTCAGTGAGCCGTTAGTCGGGGACAAGGTCCAACTGGGATAGTGACGAACGATCTAGTAACATTAGGCGAATTCTGGCGAGTAACATAAAGCCATTAATCCGTGAAACTTATTCCTAACAATGACGTCACAAATCCATGCATACGTCATGTTTCCAATTTTTCGCCAGAATGATAATATTCCATGATAATTCCTTGTTTAATGTCACTGACAGTTCCTAGACATTTATTTTGTGACTTTTCAACATTAAATTATGGATACGCTTGAAATTGTTGCTGCAAGTTCAGATTTATTTTTGATAATTATGATGATATAATATATGATAATTATATCTAGATAAATCATCTAGATAATATATTTTTATCTATTATCTTATCTAGATAATTTTTTTCTTATTTATCTATTATCTTATCTAGATAAAATTACAAATTACCTTTATCTATTTTTTAAATATCATCTAGATAATAATTTTTGTAAAATTAGAACAATTTTTTTCATTTGTAGTTTTAATCGAATTAAAATGTAATCAAACTGTGTAAGCATACGACGCACAAGCTTGGAACGCTGCCGGCTCGCTAGCTAGTACCGCTTATACTTAAGAATATGTCATTTATTTATTTTTGTATTATCTATGAATTATATAATAATTATCTAGATAATTTATTCAATGATTATCTATTATCTTATCTAGATAAATAAAAAATACGTTATCTTTATCTTTATCTAGATAATAAATAATATTATCTATTACAACACTGCTTATGACACACTCATAAACATGCACTCACTCACACATCCTCTCACGCAAACACTCCAATAGGCCCTTTTCAGGGCCTGCGATGTGCAAAAACCGACTGACAACCTCCTCGCGGTGCACATTGGGCTACGCTAATGTCGGCGGTACACATTTCCCTATCCACACGTTTTCACGCAATGACTTATTGGCACAAAAAGTTTAATTTAAATCTTTTGATTGCATCGGTACATCAATTCAACGTTCAAAAGAATGCATAATGATGAATGCATAGTTAGTGGTTTAAAATCTAAAAATAAAGTCCCAAAAGGCTATATTAATGTAAAAACTTCATAACTTTGCACCATGTCATCACATTTTGAGCTTTTTAAAACTCTACTCTTCATCGATATTGGCTCATACCCATCAGCGTTATAACCTAAAATACTCAAAAAGCACTTTAAATTTCAAATGCTCATAACTTTGGATAGAATCATCGTAGAAACTTGTTCGTTTTTTTAACTTTAAAGGAAATTGTGTGAACTTTAATGTCCTTGCCTTGAATATGGTCTACAATTTGTTTTTGTACTCCGTGCAAGTTGTTAAAATTGGACATTATTTCAGTCAAAAACATGTTTTTTATTGTGGTTTACGGGACATGGGATGTATCAAATGTGACTACACCATTCGAAAGAGGAGAATTAGATATTTTTAAAACCCAAAGAATAAAGAATTATTGATGTTGAGTCAAATGCAACCGAGTTATCACGGTTTGAAAATTTGACATTTTTCGTCAAAAATCAAGTTGTCCCCTAATTTTTTCTTCGAGTGTATTATTACCTCTATTTTTTACTCCATTTTGCAATAAGACACGTCGCGGGCACGACTTATATTGACGTTGAAATGCAACTGACACATTTTGTACTAACTAACATCTGACTGACGGTCATTTTTATCTTTCTTATAATATTTTCCTCACAGTGAGGAAAAATATCGTACTTCACATGTGGGAGAAGTAAAATACTGCTCTAACTCGTGTTCTGATTGGCCACTCGCTTTGCTCGTGACCAATCAGACGCTCATGACAGAGGCATTTTACTTATATTACTTTACTAGAGGGAGAAGTAAAATGCCTCTGTCGCTTCGCTCGTGACCAATCAGAACACGAGTTAGAGCTGCATTTTACTTCTCCCACATGTGAAGTACGATATTTTTTCTCATTGTGAGGAAATATACTATATCTATCATTTGAAAAAAATTCAGTTACACAATTTTTTTTAACATATTGACGCTTCTGCTGCTCAACCCTGAACCGGAAGCATGAGAGCTGATGGCCATTTCAACGTTTGTTGGTATCAGGTTTGACAAAAAAATATTGAAATTAGCCTTGGGGAAATCGACACAATTGATAAATAAATAAATTATATAAAATTTTTACTTACCTACCTAAAATATGAAATATATAAAATAAGTAAAAAATAAATATAAATGAAAACTATGTCTTCAAATAGACTTTTATTTAACATATTTCTTTTGGTTGCTTGATAAGTTATCAATGATAACTGTCAACTAAGTGTAAAACATAATACTAAATACATTTTAGGAGAAACAAGGAAAGCTGGCATAAAAAAGTTAATAAATTATAATATTTCGAATTCTCGATATTTATATATGTATATATGTATATGCAATGTACATAAATTTTTAACACTATTGTTATATTATTATTATTTTAGAAATTACGGAGTAGTGACAATTATTTCCGGCGAAATTATGTCTTTCTACTGCTTAATTAAAAATATTACATAATTTCTTTATGTGTATAAAAATAAATAAAAATGCAAAAATTAACTAAGAGTAAATGGTGGTATCATTGTAAAAACAAATTAAAACAAATGCAAGTCGATAAAACAAATGTTTTCCAAGAAACATAAAAATACTATTGAAGTGTAGTATAAAAATAATCAAATAACAAAAACAATACATTTACACAATTACGTATGATAAGCGGAGCGTAATACGTCATGAATTCTGCTGTGCAGAGTTATGCGTCACCCAACTGTCCATAAAGGTACTAATCTTTGGATACGAAAACGGAAATAACTGTCACGGTTGCACATGAGAAACGTTCTGCTACTTGAGATGTGAAATAGTTGAATACATCTTTTGGAAATGTCGAACCAAACCGCATCCAGCAAGCTTGCAACAATGCACACCTGGTATTTTGTACTAACTTATGTAGTAATATCTGATCCTAGCAAAAAGGGTTAATGTCGTATTGTATGGTAAATGGTAATGGTATGTATGTATGTATTTTTTTTTATTTGGGATGCATAATGTATAATTTTCATTGACGAAGACGTAGACAGGTCTGATAGGTGCCTGTTGCTCTAGCGGGGCGCGAGCTAGGTTGCTATAGCTTGGACAAGGAATGATTACGTAGGAAATAGGAATGCAGTCTAAAATTAGGTTTAACGGATGAATCACTGATTTTACAGACTGATTGCTCTTTTTCTAGAGGTAAAGAAGCTTATTTCGGTAGATGGCAGCACCGCGGTCGCATTACAGGCACGCGCAAGGATTTAATACTGACTGATGTGTGCTCATCGTTACGTTTACGTTACAGTTACAAAAGTCTCATTCGCTCGGCACGTTTTCGCTTTCTCACTTAACTCTCTTTTATAATAATTAACATCGGTAATCATCGTAATCCACCGTGGTTTTTTTCTTTGTCATCATCAACAGTTAACACAACAATTTAATATACAATTATATGAGTTATTATTATCATTACGCTAAAGTTATTTATTTATATGTACGATTATTATAGTTTGTTCATTAAAGCTCTTCATTGACGTACACAACAGTCGGAGTAAGTAACAACTGATGTCAACAGTGACGACGACATGGGGAGGTAGCACGTAGTGTGAGGCGTTACTGTGTCGTGTCTGTCCCGTGTGTCTCTTGTGTATACGATGTGTTGTGGTCCATGTTCCGGTCAGTCAATAGTCTTCTAATTTGTTTAGTTCAACGACTAGAGGGATTGCGCGGGCGGCGTGGCTGACGGACCGTATCAAGAACGGCTCATGTCTGGCTCCATTGTTCGATTTGTTGCTGTACGGAGAAGATTCGTGAACTCTACCTCCAATGACTGTCTTGCCTGTTTTATTACAAATACACATATTCAATAATCAAATATTTTACATTATGTTTATTATATACCTGTGTGTTTTGGGTAGGAATTTGTAACGCCAATGCCATGCTATTAGCATCGAAACTGTCATCTAGGGCAATAAGGGCACCGTGTACACCGGACTCTAATAAATTGTTTCCATATTCCTGTAATAATTTAAAAAGCATGTAATTATAGTCAATATAGTCATTTTATAAAAGTATATTACTTTTAAACCAATACTGGACACCCATTTAATAATGCGTTCATTACTCCAAACTAATACATCACTTAGTGAATTTTCTGCTATTCTACGTCTTTCTTCTAATTGATGTCGGTCATAATTTATTCGCTTCAAACATGAAATACCAAATTGAAGACTTGTTCTGAAACAATATTTATATAAGAATAATTTAAATATTAAAAATCACCAAAACCAAATTCTTCAGTCTTCTTTAAGATAAAAATGCTTCACTAAAATTACAAAATCAAGAAAAATCTGTGTTTTAAGAAAAGATACAAAGTATGTCCATATTTTTTTAAAAAGCTTTATTAGCTTAAAGACAAATGCTGAATTTGGCTAATTATGTCTATATTATAACAGTACATGCGTACCTGTGAAAGCTATCAACCATTTTGAGTTGCCCACGTAAATCTTTCTTAGTGAGATGGTCAAGCATTCGCGCATCAACCAGGCACTCCATAAATGTGGTGCGATACTGTGGTAAGCCGAGTGCCGGTAACCAATAATTACCAATCCACTCGTGATTCATATCACCAAACGCTAACGTAGTGCGGCTAGTCTTTGGCGCTGAGGGTGACGTTAGAGACACCATTTCCTGGATGGCAAGGCGTAACTTCAATCGATGCAGTGGATTACTAATGCCGATCTCACGCTGGATCTCCGTGTCACTAAGAGCTGACATGATGGCACCTGACTTGACGTTAGCTCGACACGCTGCCACATACCATGCAGGCATGCCTACCCACAATTCCAACCAAGCCACGATTGTCGGTCCGTTCCATAGCGCGAACGGTGTTCCTGCTTTCATTGCTTCCGCTAGCAGCTCGTGTCTGTAATCATGCTCCCTTCCAGAACGCACACATCAACACATTGTACATTATACGCTCCAATATAAATTAATTAAGGATATTAGAGATATGACCGAAGCCAAAAATTATTCGGTGTTCGAGCATATTCAGCCATTCACTATTTGACCGAATAGTTGATTTTGATACAGAATATTCGGTTCTACGTGATATATCAATAGGTACTTATGTTAATACCCTTACCAAAATTAATTCAAGAAAAAACAATTCTTCAGGAATGGTCACCTTATTATTAAATTTATTAATTACCAAACAAGTTTATTAAAACTTATGGACGTGTTTCCCACAAAGAAGGCCATCAATTCTGCTTTCAAATTGTGAAAAATATAAAATCCGGCCGAATACTCTGTTCAAATTTGGTCGAATATTCGTTATTCTGCCATTCGACTGAAATACTATTCATCATATCTCTAATTTAATACCGTGTGTTCCAGCAAAACATGAAAACAAGTTTTCTTTATAAAACAAAACAACAAACATAAATTTCGAAATATTTATATTAATTTCGATATCATTGAAATAAAATAATCTATATTATGTATATTTTCTTTAGAAAAGCAGGAACAAACGGTATTTATAGTATTTTATAATATTAAAACAAGAAAGGAAACACATGAAATTAAGAAAATACATATGTACCTAATAATTAATCATTTTTTATAACAGCAATACGTTTTAAGTCCTGTAATAAATTATAACGTTTCGTTCACTGAACATGAATGTTAGTCAGAAAATTCAAATTATGTAATATTGTCATATATCTTTATATTTGGGTATTATTTAATAACAATATATGAAAAGTCCACGTCGGAAGATCGGGGATATAAGATTATATTAGTAGAGCGTACGGAAAGTGATAATGTATTTCTTACAAATATCGTCTTTCCTATAAAAATTAAAACAAATCATCTATAAAAAAATAATTTACAGCAACAGTCTCTGTCATACAGTACTTTGGAAAATTATGAAAACGTTTATTATGTCTGACTAATGCATTATTGTATACTGTACTGCTACCCAAAGGCAGTAACTTACAGAATGGGTGATCACAATATAGTGTAGGACAGGAAAACCCGAGGGGAAAACTGGAGTACCCAGGCAAAAAACCAGCCGACTAGCTACGGAACTTTCGGCATCGAACCAAGGATTCCAGTGGTTGAAGCTAGCGTGTTACTTCTGAGCTATAGCAAATGGCAAGCCTACGAAGAAACCTAAGCTCTGTACCTAAGTATTTGAACGTACCCCTGATAGAGGAAGTTCATTTTTATTCGAAGTGGACTTCTATGTTATTACGCGGGATGTAATAAATGTATAATAAATAATTACTTATTTCATTTTTGGACTAATTTCCCAGTACTTATTAGATTTTCTTCGTTAATGAAGAAATTATCTTAATTTTTTAAATTTAAATTAATAAAAAGCAAGTTTTTTGTAATTTAAGCAATAAGGTAAAGAGAAATAAGCTGTAAAAGTTATAGGTAGGAACTATAACAGGATATGGAGAATTAAATTGGAGAGCATGTATTTTTGAATTTAGTAAAATAAAAAAAATAGTAAGTATTAACTGAAAATGATCGTACACCCACTTCTTCTTCTGACGGCGGTCGAAGTCTCCCTTTTGACCAAGTTTGCCGCTAAGGCTCATGGTGTCACTCATGTCACCGTCCATCATCGGCATTTGGTTGCTCTGTGTCAAGTTCATCGTGCTCTCACCACCCATACCGGCGTCTTTACCTTTTACCTATTTAAATATTCATAAGATATTAGTACTTTATACTATTAATACATTATAATCAAATTAAAGTAGTATATTATCATGCTAGTTCAAACAAATATAGTGGTATACTATTTAATATCAATTACTACGTGATTTAACATTAATTTCTTACTTCCCGTCACAGACCTATAAGGGAAGTATTGGAAAAAACCGGGTGGCTACAACTTATTTTTAATAGTTTCGCGATAATGTCTGTCTGTATGTATTTATGTAGAGGTGTATTACATAAAGAAGAGTATTGTGCAGAAACCAATATTCATATGGACGAATTCAACTCATAAAGGAAACGGTGTTACATAGCTAATATTCTTAGGTTGGATATGGATAGTACCTACATGCTGCGCGATGGTGGTCAATTATTCCTTTTTTAAGTAATAATAAAGACCTATATGTGTGTATGGATGTGATATGTGTGGATTTCTGGAGCTCGCCTAACTCAAATACGAATTATACAAAAATGTTGATATTTGGTTGAATACCTTTGACTGCAAATGATAAAGTACGTACAATCAGAAAAGGACACATGACAGTTACCGTGCAGTATGTATTATCCAACTTAAAAATATTAGCTATAACCTTTTTATTTGTATGATCTAAATCACTTTGAAACTCTCCAATCCAAAATAATATTTGTCTCTGTGCAAATTCTTTCTCTAATTATACGTGCTCTAGTTTACTTGAAGAGAGACAAAATTTCAGTAAACTTTGGGTAAATATAGTATTTCTTTGCAATGAGAATAACAGAAAAAATATTAGCTACAAACTTTATAAAACTTTTTACTTTATCTGAATTGTAGTAGTAAAATCTGATGTACGCAGCACATGGCCTCTCACCGTACTATTTTTACTAATACAAATATATAGCTACTGAAAATAGCTATTTATGTAAGAAGTGTCTGAATGGTTGTTTCCAGATGTGAATATTATCCACCGAGACCGAAGGTCAAGGCTGAAACAACACGTCAACACGTGTGGTTTAAAAACAAATTCAGCACGAATTACATGCAGGTTTTTTTCTACAATCGCCAAATTTTTATAATAAATGAATAATATGACATTTCTAATAATCTATATTATTTCAAATAGTATTAATACAAGTATATAAATTAAAATAGAATTCCATTTTTAGATTTAGTTTAGGATGGTCACCATTTTTCTATTCGAATCAAAACGGAAAGATCAATCTGTACTTTTTTCCATAAGCTGGATCCTTTATCTTTATACTTAATGATAATTGCAAACATTAACGATCTTTGAATAATGAACTGTAGTGTTAGTGATGTAATGAAAACAATACAATACTAAGTGATAAAAATGAATGATTTTACCTTCTCCTTTTTGCTAAAGAATCGACCGAGTGATGATTTAATGCCTTTCTTCTTATTGGCCGCGGCTGCTGCTGCCACCGCCGCTGCCGTCGAGTGATCGCGAGGTGTCATCGGGCCGCCGCAACCGCCCAGCGCGCTCTTGTGCAGTGAGTCTTGACTGCTGTGCCGAGAGGACAGAGGTGATGGAGGTGTGTGCGACTGCATTGACTGGCCTTGCCTGAACACACTACAACCACTCCACTACTCTATTCTAAACAACTTCTAAACATTAACCATTCGCTCCACAACATTGTATCACCTTTCAAAATATTTACACATTCATTTATCTAAGGGATTTTGATTTCAGAATTAAATTTTCTTATATTTTATGCTGCAAGTATTGATTTATGGAATTTAAAAACATCTTGTGTATACTCTATAATATGCAATAAATGAATTAATTAGTAATATCACAGATAATATGCAGCATTTTTTTTTGTTAGATAAGTGATGTGTACATATTTTTATTAGTGTGCGTATACACACTAACGAACAAAACGCCGAGCCGAACAAACTTGCACTTGGGCATGTTTGTAACGTGAACTTTCCGCTCTTTTAAGCTGTAACAAGTAGCAATATTATTTATTTTGTTGAGCATTGTGTGGCTAAAGTAATTAAACATTTTTAACCCGAGTTGAGTTTCAACTCTCAAGAGAGATTTTGAAAAATAAATATTTTGAAAAAAAAAATCAAGATAAAATAATAACCAATAGTAAAGCAATATCTTTATTTATATCCTAATATATTAAAACTATGCCCAGCTCGTTAATAAAAATGTCGTTAAAAGAATATTTAATGGTTTCGCCTGTAGATCAAATAATGCTACTTGTTGGCCCTGAATAATTACGATTACGGTTATTCTGGCAATTCATAGTTCGTCTCACCGTTTCACAAGGTAGAGTCTACATATATGTGTACAGGGTGTTTTTATAATTCGGGGAAAACATTTAAGGGTTATATATCACATGATTTGCCAGGCGTGGAACAGAATTTGTTTTTTGAAAAATCTTCAAAATTAAGGGATACCTACCACTTAAGTAGCGTATTTTTTTAAAAGCAACTTCATTAAAATAAATAACTTTCAATATTACACATTTATAAGACCTTGTGTAAAGAATAAAAAATAAAAACTATATATCCGTGGTACAAAAAATGTTCAGTTTTAAATAAGTTATCCTTATTTTCGAGAATTTTAAAAATCCTGTTCCACGCTCAGTAGGTAAATAAATTATTCGTATTAAAAAAACTATTATGTTACATGCTTAATCTACACCGTGTAAAATTCATTCATATGCCGTAGGTATTTAAATATAAAAAAATACACGACCGCAAGGATTATAACGATTTCAACCCGGGATTTCTTATAGTTCTTCAAATGCGCTGCCAGCGGCACAACGGTCGTGTAAATTACCTCACTCTCTTTAAGTGGTGTCAAATAAAACTGTAAAACACCGTTTTAATGATACTCATTCGTAGGTATTTCATTGGACACCTACCAGTCGATATTAATTTTTACATGTACGGAGTAGAGTTGTAATTAGAAAATTTAGTAGGTATGTATTAAATATTTACGGACAATATCATTTAAATTAATAATTTTAAATATAGAAAGAAGATTCACATGACCGCCTGGTTTACACTACGGTTGCATTTATTATTTACGTCGGTCATGTCACTTTTTTCTCAACTTTTAAATTTTTACTTTCGGTAGCATTCTTTGAAAATGCTTTAAAAATTTTAATTTCTTTTTGAAAAAATTAACACAACTTAATGACTAATCATAACTATCTACAATATATATATTTTAGCAATACAATAGAAGATAAAAACATTTTTAATGCAGCATGCATCATATTATGTTTGGAGACAAACAAGTAAATTTAATAAAAATTATAAAAAACAATAGTTAAAGACAAACTTAAACTGTGTAGATATTAATACAGTATAATTTATTTTAAGGCAATAATTAAAAAATTAATCAATTCAATTAGAGGTATTGTAGTTATTTGATTTATTATTTAGGAAAAGCAAAACAAAATAAAAATTGTATATAGTAGAAGTATAAATAAAAAGACCACAACCACAATAATAGTGTTTGGCACAATAGACATACACATGCACATGCGTTAGAGATAACTGAGCGACATGGGCAGATGGTGCAAGAGACTAGCCCGTCTCGGCCACAACACAGAACAACTAGACAACCTGTGCGAGGAGATGCCCACGGGAAGACCACTAACTCCAGTCCGTCTAAGCATGGAACACACAATGAACTCAGTGAAACTAGTGATTGTGAAATATTCACGCCACCATACAACAAAGACAATCATGTAATAACACATATCGGAGGTGGCAAATACAATGAGAAAACAAATTTTTATATTTGTTTTAGTGCGGATGGCTGATATTAATAGATTTTTGATGATTTATATTGATTATTTATTTAAGTAGTAATTTATTCTGCTGCTCGTTTAATAAATTATTCTTTTAAAAAAATCTTTCACTTTAATTTAGTAGATAGGTAAAATTTAATCATTTTTTTTGTAAAATATTAGTTTGGTAATTATGTAAAGTTTTTAATAATTAGATATAAATAAAATTTGTAGTAGTATTTTCTTTCATTTCTTAATTTTCAATTTGAAACTCTCAAATACAAAATTTTAAACACGAAACACTGTCGTTTAAAATTAGTAGGTGATGCATTCTCTCAGCACATCAAGCACATCTTGTTATCATATTATATACAACCCATCATACACGTGGAAAAAGTGGATCCGCCTTTCACAGCACATTTGTACGAAAGTGCACTCACCGTATTTATATTATAACTATAAATTGCAATCATATACTGACAAATTTTAATAGAATTTAAACATTTAAACGTGTAATGTATAATAGAAACATTAATTTAATACGATCTGTAGGTAAGGTAAGGAAATATCTTATAAATTCATTAATTGTATAAGTATATTTAACCAGTGAACATAACGAATGAGCTTTTTAAATTTTACCAATTTAATTAGTCTTGTCATAAAAACATTATTCTTTGAGTTATTTAAGAAAATCATATCGACCTTCAAGTAAAATACTACTTTTGGTTTGTGAATTGTTACTCCTTATTCAAATCTTACAATATAAAATTTGGTTATGAAATATTTGTTAGGTACTTTTTCAGTTATCGTGGACGAAAAATCGGAACGTAGCACATACATACACACACGTACAGACATCATCATGGAAATCATAAGTTGAATAATATTCAAATTTTAACCCGTCACATTACCCATTTTATAAAATATGAGGCAAGAGGTAAAAACTAAAAAATTGATAGGTATGTAACTCTCGATAAACAGTCTCTGCACGGCCTCCGAGTATGACTCGAATTCGGTAGAAAATGGTCTAGAAACACTTATGCCAAACGGAATGCTTTAATCATCAAGTGCAAGGTACCCCATCTTTTTGGCAGTCTTATCGCCCGGACTGTATTATGTAAACAATAAAAGTTAATATAAAAGAATTAAGTAAATTATCATACAATTTCAAATTTACATTAAATTCAATAATTTACACTTTTTGGTAGAACCTTATACCTATATCCCGAAATACTCACGAAAAACCAAAAAAAATTTGTGGCCCGCGCTCTACCACTCACTAAGGACTTTTGAAATATTAATTTCTAAACTCTCCCGAATAATGTTACAAATTTCAAAAAATTCTGATTTTAAACCATCATTTGCCTAAAATGAGCTTTCGTTGTTAACTAGACTAACCATTCAACTCTATCAACATTATTCTAAACGATTCGATATTTTTCGTACTCCAATTTATTCCGCATTCGGTTCATCCTTGTATATCCACATATACCACGCAAAATCCTCATTTCAACTGCCGTCACACACCCTTTGTGATTTTGCAATCACGCCCAGTATACTCCATTATACACATTCAAACGAACATTCCTAAACGTTTACATTTTGAGCAATAATTAAACTTTTTAAAGAATAATCTATTAATAGCAAAGGGACATTGTTAAGATAAGAAACAAGCTTGTTATTCAATGACACCTATTAGTTCCTAGTTCCTAGTAGGCAATATTATAATTTTTTATGCATTATCTAGAGCTCCAGAGAAAATTTGTTTGAATAATTGTGGCTACTTTCGTTAATTTTAATCGGATATAAAAAAGTTTTCTATTCCGGACGTTAAGGGACTTTACCTTGCACTTTTTGATAGAAGCACAAAATTTGGTACACATGTAGAAGGGACTTCGTTCTACAAAACCAGAGTTGGTACCATACTCTATCCTCCCTAGACACAAAATTGCCCTTGCGTTTCTTGTTTTTGCTATTTATTTCGTAAACGAGACATGATGAGAATAATACAAGAGGGCAAAACTTTCGTAATTCAATTCTAAACAAAACGCATATCTTTTATTTTTCCTTAAAGATGCTATTCTCGAGTAATTGTGTATTAAAACAGCGCACCCTGCTATACAAAGTTATACAAATTCAATTTTTCACAAAAACCGTTCTTTACGTGTAAAAATTATATGTATATTTTAAACACTTGAAACGGTTGTAATTTTTCAAAAAGTCATTTTTTTATAAACAACTATCGATTCTTGATTGTTTAATATTAAAAACAATAGTAAAAAAAACCATTATGGGTCTTATAAAGGTCTAAGCTATTATAAACCTTATAATAGCTAGATTTTAAAAAAATTATCTAAGAAAATTTTTCTATTTTGGTTATTCCGGGCCCCATGTAGGCCACGTCTATATATATTTAATAGATAATTTATATTCTATCATTAAAGAGTATTTTATGTAATTTTTTGAAAATGTGTACTTTCAGTGGCGCGCGCTGTCTTTTTTGATACACGATTACTCGAGAATGGCGACTTTCACATAAAATATTTTTGTCATCAAGTCCCAATTAAGAAATAAATAGCAAAAACAAAAAAAACGCTGTTTCTTGCGGCTAGGAGAGAAATAGGGGGATAGAACTTGGCGCCAGCTCTGCAGAGTTGGGCACAATTTTGGATTTTAACGTCCAGAATATTCATAACTATAATAGTTTTAACAGTGAATTTGTTATGCAAAATACGATACCTGCGCAATTCTTCCTGGCTATGTGCTAGTGCTTGGGCGACTCGTTCAAGGCGTAGAGAGCGCGCAGTGAGTGGGGATGCACCGCCGCCGCTACTACTATCGCCAGCAGCCAGGTGTAACTCCTCACGAGACATGTCCGTGCTCAGAGGCGCCAACTGTAGCTACAAAACGTTAGATCAGTTTAAAATACTCAGTTTTACTTAAAAAGTAGTAAAATAACGTTACGATCTCAGTGAGATTATGAAATCTTGAAGCAAAAACTTATTTATCACTAGTTGTGATAGTGGTCTGTCCACGAACTAAAATAGTGTTTTTTAATTAATCACAATAATAACGATGAATTTTAGTATATTGAAATCCAATCACTTGCCACTCAGATTCAGTAATATTTTGTTGGTGACTTGGATCGAACTCGAGACATCTAGTACCTTAGGCGGATATTTTATTATTATACTAGTGCTTCCAATTTCATTGAGTATAATATTTTCAAATTTTGTATTTTTTTAATAGTATTAAAAGTATTTCCCATTGTTTAGATAGTTAGTAGCACGACTAATCAGTAATCACAAATTGATAATTAGTAATAGATGTCAAACATTACTTTGATATTGGCAACAATCAGGATATTAAAATAAATAGTCAATATGATTATCTGCAAAAATGTTTATGCAACTATAAATGATAATCAATAATAAAATTAACTAAACAGGAAAACTAGTCTGATTATGGACTGGTGCAAAATAAACAAACTTTATCTACGACCATTGAATAATGCATTCATTACGTAGGTAGATATATGTAGTAAGATAAACCCCTCCCTATAGTATTATGAATTAATAATTCAAAACTATTGTATTATGAGTCCATTATTCAACACTAGTGTCACTGTCGTCTCATCAAAATATGAAGTTAGGTTAATATTTAAATGAATAATTTTTTTTAAAGAAATGTTTTATTTAAAAAGTCGTAGACAAAACATAATTAACTCTGTTGATTATACGATTATACAGTCGCCTTCAGCTTGTGCATAAAACTTTCATCCTTTTGAATTGTAGCCTACATTATGTGCTCGTCAAATAATATAATATACTATTCATATTAATAATTATGAGTTCTGAAAATGTATATCAATCTATAATACACTATTATTTGAAGAATACGCTATCTTCAAACAAAGTTTGTTTATTTCGCACCCGTCTACAGTCCGGCTGTATTCCTATTCATCATATTCTCTGAACGCAATAAAATTAACTTAATTAAAATTCATGAGACAGACGTTTTCAATATATTATGAACTTCAAGAGACAAATCTCACTAAGTAACGTAAGTGAAATGTAATAGTGAACAGCATGCAGAACTACTGGAACAACATCAAGTGAAGTGACGTGAGTGATGAGTTGTGTGAGGTGCAGAGTTTGGTGAGTGAGTGAAAGGAGTGACGAACAAACCTGACTGGAGGGCAGAGACTCAGAGAGTTGTCCAGGGCTCAAAGTGGCGGCATACTGATGCAAGTGCGCTGGAGACATAGAGGCAGGCGCCTACAACACACCACAGGTCACACACCTAACCCACACATTCCAAACAGACCGCACCGGGTGACACAACCCCGCTCCACCGCATCACTGGTGCGAAGGTTTCATGCAGCGAGCCATACTACATTATATTCAGATATTCATTGTATTCATTATATAATATTCATTGTATTCATTATATAATATTTACCATAACTGTTATGTATGATACGTAGCGTACATACTAGTATATTAATTAAAATTATAAATTCAAAGTTACTTATAGAATATCTACTTGCAAGGAAGTAGATTAAAAGTTAAAAAATAAAAATGTTATACAGTTTTGTTACTAACTGTATGGCATAATGTAATAATATTGGTACTGTTTTACTGATTCATGTATAGAGATAATATTAATTAATAATATATTTATTTTATATTAAATAAGCCTTTAAATATAAAAATGTTTACAGACTTATAGAATATCTGTTAGTTATAATCTGACTCACTGTAACATGCACAGATGTGTTCGTGTTAAGTAGATGTGATGATGATGCTAACATTTCCATTATGCTCGCGTGTCTATGACACCGCTAACCGAACAGAACAGAACGAACGAACGAATGTCGGCAGGCACTATACAAAATGGGAACGCAATGAGCACATGTACTTACCGTGTGGTACTTGTGCAAGTAGTCACGTTGAGGTGAATGGTGAGACTTTGGTGTAGAGCGACCACTGACGGGCGGAGATTGTCGCTCTAACGAGCGTCCTCGTGCTAGAAGATTCATGTGCTCCAAGCTGCCTACACGGGATTCCAGTTCTTCAGCGCGCGCCTCTGTGCTCTGTTTCTCTTCTTGAATTAACCGAATCTCATTGTTAATGGCGTCTAGTTGTTCTTGGAGCATCATGGCTAAGGTTTGCGCGTCGGTATGACCTGAAATTACACGTTCAAATCAAATACTATACATTTCCCGGATATTTTTGTAAGTTGTAATTAGTATACGCATCATTATAGTATTTACGTATTTATAATATATTTGTATAATTGACCAACATTAATCTAATAATATTACATACTAAATGTAGCGTTATTTATGTTTACATTGTTTAAAAATTATGCCAACATTTTTACAATTTAGAACCGAACAAGATACAACCATAAATTCTCTATACATAAAATAATACTCAAGTTTAGTTTTAAATTATAATGGTTATATTTAAATTAGAAAATAATATTGTCAAATTGGCATTTTATGATAAACTTACTATATCGTAAATAGCGGTAAAATGCCAACTGTCACGTGACTATATCTATTTGTCTCCTTTGTTGGAATCAGAACCAATGTTATCTTGTATCGCTATATCTAGTATGTAATATTATAAGATCGATGTTGGCTTATGATATGATTGAACAACTATACCCTGTTTGAAATAACGAAAGAATTTTGACAGTTAATTGGGGCGTGGTTTCCAAGTTTGGTTTACAACAAAACATTTTTGATTTAAAAAGAAACCCAATAGTTCACAAAACCGTACGAGAATGATACATAAAAATAGCCAGGTTAAATTTAAAAACGACTAAACAAAAAAAAAGTAACAGCACTTACAAAGAATAATTGACATAACATTTAAATTATGTTTGTGTAAACCGCTCTTCATAACAACACCTAGCAACCAATAGAATCACAAGAATCTATGGGGCGCCGTTTGTTCCATTTATAAAACGTAGATAAATAAACTTATTTCTGTGATAATAAAAATATTTTTAGCGATAAAATGTTTTCTCACAAAATATTTTCTGAAAAATAAATTTCTGATAAAAGTTTTTCTGATAAATGTTTTTCTGATAAAAGTTTTTATGATAAATGTTTTTCTGATAAAAGTTTTTCTGATAAATGTTTTTCTGATAAAAGTTTTTCTGATAAATGTTTTTCTGATAAAAGTTTTTCTGATAAAAGTTTTTCTGATAAAAGTTTTTCTGATAAAAGTTTTTCTGATCAAAGTTTTTCTGATAAATGTTTTTCTGATAAAAGTTTTTCTGATAAAAGTTTTTCTGATAAAAGTTTTTCTGATAAAAGTTTTTCTGATAAAAGTTTTTCTGATAAATGTTTTTCTGATAAAAGTTTTTCTGATAAAAGTTTCTCTGATAAAAGTTTCTCTGATAAAAGTTTTTCTGATAAAAGCGGATAAAAGTTACACATTACAGATTTAGACGAGAGATGGCGCTGCATGTAACGTTTTACTTGCATAACTACATAAGGTTTTACTTACATAACTACATAACGTTTTACTTACATAACTACATAACGAAAGAACGCACCCGTCCGCGATGGATTTCTATTTCATCGGTGACAAATACATCAAAGTTTTGCGCGAAATCAAATAGGTACAAAAGATACGTCTGAAATGAGATACATTCGTTTCATCGAGGAACAACTCGATGAAAATAGCGGCGCCCCTATTTTTCGTCGAGGACGGGGTGCGTTCTATCGTTTCATCGAGGAGTTACTCGATGCTCCTCGACCGGTGTGGCATAGGCATAAAACAGCATAGGCATGAACTGGGCGTGGACGCCTCGCGCGCCAACGCGAACACCTTGGTTGGGGCGACGGGGGGCAACGTTCCAAATGTAGTTATGTAAGTAAAACGTTACATGCAGCGCCATCTCTCGTCTAAATTTGTAATGTGTAACTTTTATCAGAAAAACTTTTATCAGAGAAACTTTTATCAGAGAAACTTTTATCAGAGAAACTTTTATCAGAGAAACTTTTATCAGAGAAACTTTTATCAGAAAAACTTTTATCAGAAAAACATTTATCAGAAAAACTTTTATCAGAAAAACTTTTATCAGAAAAATTTTTATCAGAAAAACTTTTATCAGAAAAACATTTATCAGAAAAACTTTTATCAGACAAACTTTTATCAGAAAAACATTTATCAGAAAAACTTTTATCAGAAAAACTTTTATCAGAAAAACATTTATCAGAAAAACTTTTATCAGAAAAACTTTTATCAGAAAAACTTTTATCAGAAAAACTTTTATCAGAAAAACATTTATCAGAAAAACTTTTATCAGAAAAACTTTTATCAGAAAAACTTTTATCAGAAATTTATTTTTCAGAAAAGATTTTGTGAGAAAACATTTTATCGCTAATAATATTTTTATTATCACAGAAATAAGTTTATTTATTTACGTTTTATAAATGGAACAAACGGCGCCCCATAAGAATCCATCTGTCAAATTATTTCGTTATTTCAAACAGGGTGTATGATAAATTTCAGCAACTTACCGGACGGTGAAAGCATATCAGCAGAACTGAATATACTTTCATTATCATCTCCTTCGGCGTCGCTGCTAACATCGAAGGCCTGCTGAACGTTAGCGAGTACATGTGCTTGTTGGAGTTTCTCCCACTCCTGTTCGGCTAGTGTTCGGGCACCAAAAGGCAGCTTACCACCATCCTCATCCAGTGGCGTGCGGCTCTTGTTACCACGACGCGGTAAAGAGTGTGTGTCGAAGCTAGAATGACTTGCACTGCGTGAAAATCCACTAGGGTCAACGGCATTTGGCGACAAACTTCTTGTCAAGGCGTCTGTTTGCTGGATGTTAAATGCAATTTCTTGTTGAAGCATTTGCCGCTTAACATTGTCAATCTCCAACCGAGATTTGGCTAGTTCTTTCATGATATCTGTTTTTTCAGATTGAAGTTCTTCCATTACTTTTCGTGTCTTTTCTAGTTCTTGTGTTAATCCGTTTTTCTCCTCTAATGCATGCATTCGTTCTTTCAGGTGTCCTTGTAGTCGATCGTTTGATTCGGAAAGGAGTTTATCAACGGTAGCAGAGAGACGCGTATTGTGCTCTTCGTTCATTTTTAGTCTTTGGTTTAGTCGCATTACTTCTGCATTCTTTTCTTCTAAGTTCGCTTCTAATCGTTGGATACGATCTTCCGCTGAACCGTGTCTTTCTTGGGCCTAAAATATACAAACAGTAATTAGCTCCTTAAACTAAAACAGACGGAATTAATAAATAACTATAGAGTAAACCAAAATAGTTATATGTATACCTATACCTTATTGTTATTTCAGCTAAGAAAAAATAGTTGGCTAAGATTTACATAGTTACATGGAAGTACCTACTACATTATTTTATAGATGACAGCTTAATTCACAAAACATACTTTATTTAAGTTCGCGCCAAATTTTGAACTAATACAATGTGGAGTGTAAAACGGACTGCATTCGCAGTGCCATATGCATTTTTCTTAGTTAAAATGAGGTATAGGCTGCGAAATGACTGTGTTTAGCGTCTGGGCGAATTTTAGGCCGAAGTGAAGACTGAGGCTAAAAAATTCTCAAGGAAACTAAGGTTACGTGTTGTTTTGTACAGTGTGGATTCGTACACCTAGCACCTAGCTTAATAGTACTAGTTCGTACGCTCGAACCTTTTTACTTGTAGAACTTTTAGTCCGTCGCAACAAGTGTTATCAATTCCATGCTAGTTCGTACAACGTTAATCGCACACAAATACTTGATGTAGTCGGAGATCCACTGACCCTAGTGCTCATGCTACGGCTACGGTATTATAATTATAGTTTAATTTTTAAATATATTTGTGGAGAACAACTAATAGCAAAAATGAACTAGTATTTATATCAATATAAATAATGCAAATAAATTATTATTTTAATTGTAGTTGTACGAGCTAGCACGGACATAGTAACACCCGCTGCGACGGATTAAGAGTTCTACAGTTAAAAGAGTCCGAGCGTAAGAACTAGCACTATTAAACTAAGTGAACGAATCCACACTGTGCAAAACAACACGTAATCTTAGTTTCCTTGAGAACTACACCGAAACACACTGTACAAAACAACACGTAACCTTAGTTTCCTTGAGAACTACACCGAAACTTAAACACATTTCGCAGACGAGGTATACACAATATTTTTTGTGCTACTGCATTTTATTTTTTGACAACTGTTAAAAATGTTGGACAAGACAATAATTCAGTCCGCGAAAATGAATCTATTGTACACAAATATTATACTTCGCTGCCTGAATTGTGGCCGTCAATATTAACTTGTTTTGACAGTTCCGCAAAATATTTGTTTGTATAATCTAGGCTGTAAAATGTATGTTTAGCACCCGACAAAATTTTTGGCCGAGGCGAAGGCCGAGGCTTAAAAATTCTAGAGGACACTAAACACATTACGCAGACGAGTTATACATAATATTTTTAGTGCAACTTTACTTCGCAGGCGTTACTAATAGCAACGCGGCCGCGAAATGTATCGTACACAAATGATATATTTCGCGGCCCGAATTGTGGTCGTCAATGTCAACTTTTTTTGACAGTTGCACAAAAAAGTATGTTTAAGGTTAACCACAAAAATTATTATTCTAAAAATATAAAATTATTAAACTAAATTGTTTCCTTTTGTGATTATTTCCATATCGTTACCGATTCCGCAAAACAACGTAAGTGACAAAAATGGCAAAATGAGATTTTTATATATTTCAAGAGTTCCTTTTAATGCGCATGTGCTGGTTAAAACACATACAATACATGCCAGAAAATTGTATTATTGTATAATATCGAAAATCAAAACCAAGTATTTAATTTTAATTATAAACAGCTGCAAAACCGAGTAAGAGTATGTAACCAGTATAGGTTTTTATACGTTTCTGTATTTTATGCATTTGCAAGCATTTATTATTTTGTATTATGAAACTAAGAATAAGTTCCTATTTTTTATCTGTCTAATTCGAAGTAAAAAAATATATTACCTCTCGCCTAGAGAGGTATAGGGATCGTGAAAAAATTCGATGTCGAGATTTTTGTCAATTAGCACGTTTTAGCACCTTTAGAACTTATTTTGACTATTTTCACGATGATGTCTGTGTGTGTGTCTGTGTGTGTGTCTGTGTGTGTGTATGAAAGTCTGTATGTACGCCTACTATAGCCTTTCGTCCCGGTTCATTATCTCAAATTCTACTGAACATAAAATTCTAATATTTTGCATTATACATTTATATATGTTAATGAAGAGCTGAAAAGATTTTGGTAAAAATCCACCAACCGGAAATGGTACTTTTCTTGTAGCACTATAACATTTTTTGCAAAAATTGTATAAAATAATGCGATTGTTACAATTTGCCATACCACACATGAAAGAAGAAATTACATTGTACAATATTTAATCTTACTTGTTTCTATATCTTTAACCAGTAAAGAAATATAATTTTTTTAAATATATAATTTTACCTACCATGATTTGTGAATCCCGAAATAGAAATAAAATTTAAAACAAAAATAAAATTGTCAATGTGACAGATAAACAGATGTCTGTGGCAAGGAGGTTTCTCTGTGGTGTAGGGCATGTGTAGAGTGTGGTGTAGAATTTTGAAATGTTGGATATAGTATAGATATTAACTGGACATAGTATTATGTCGGTATTATGTAAATATGGTATTTATAAAATAAAATTATATATTAAATGAGCTGATTAGATTTGTGAAATATATAATTTATTACCTAATTAAAGCTTAATATTTGGTTAAATACGAGGTTAAATAATAATACTTCAATGTCAAGGCGAGAGGTATTGTAACGGCCACGTCAGATTTTTTTTAAATTATTAACGCAGACTATGATTTTATTCCATCCATAATTGTAAAAAACAAAATACGTAAGTAAGAGAATTAAATATTCAAAGAATGCAAAAACAAATATGTGAAATTTAAATTAAACATTTCATTTATTTTAGTTCTTTTGTTAATATGCTTAACAAATAATGCGTATTAAAAAATACAGTTTTTTTGCGCTCCTACAAATCGTGCAATTGACAGAAACTTGGTTTTGCGGCATTGGTAACGATATTATGGTCTACTCTATTGGGTACTATCTACTTGAATTCTGTTTATACGAAAAACAATGTTATTTTTTAAGTTTTTCTTTAGTTACTTACCTGTTCTTTTAGACGATAATATTATAAAATTAAAAACTATACAATATGAGACCACATAGGTATTGCCGGTATTGCTTTTGTTCTCGAGAAAAAACGTAAAAGAAAATATCCATTTATATCATTCTTTCAGAGTGCCACGGATATAGAGATGTTTTTTGACAAATCTTACCATTTCATTTTTTTAGTTTATAACTTTGCATAATTTATACAAGAAGTGTTACTAAACACAAAGAGGAAAGTATTAAAAAACAAAAAAAAACAAAACATTACCTGTTCTATGATACTCTGAAATAATGCTATAAATGGCTATTTTCTTTTACGTTTTTTTCGAGAACTAACGAAGGAATATGATCAACAGTGGTCGCATATTGCGTGTAGTTTTTAATTTTGAATTCACAAATAATATTGTTTTTCCGATGATAACAGATTTCACACACTCACACACACACACCCTATGTGTTTACAGTGCAATAACTAAACATCTACGCTATTGGTAGAACATGCTCACTACATGCTCGTACCTGGTCTCTCACCTGCGTCAGCGCCTCCATACGCTGCTTGAGCTGCTCTTCCATTTCAGGCAGTTTGCTGTATTGCTGTAATTTTTGTTCAGCCAGCTCAAGCTTTTCTTGGATAGCTGCTATCTTCTCCTCTTGTAACTAAAATAAATAATAATTAGTTTTATCCTCGCGCAATTAAGACTGATAGATCCAAGGACGTAACTAGGATTTTTTTAGGTGAGCCAAAGGCGGGCCAGTAAAAAATTAAAGTGGTCTACATTTTTTATAGTAAAATTTTTGTTTTGAAAAATGTTTTCACTGCTGGAAGGATTTGACTTAATTTCTCCTAAAATTAATTTCGTAAGGTTAAGAATATGATATCAAATGTATGAATAGATAAAGATTGCACGAGCAGTCAGACTGACTAGCTAATACATTAGGTATCTATTCAAAAATACAACATTTACCAGCAATAAATCTATATCTATCCGCTAGCTGTTTGACACTGTACACATTTTTATACAAAATTTAGTTTTAAAAATATTAAATCTATTTGAACCGTTGCAGAGGTACATACAAATTTTGTACCATTTTGTTTGAAAATTTTTCGTAAAAAATAAGTTAAAACATGTTTTAATTTTTCTAAATTTTTTACTAAATGTGGCAGTAATTTGCGCATCTCGTTCTGATTTAATTTGAAGAAACGAGATTATGTGAATTTTCTGACTAACCCAACAGCACAATTTTCGAGTTAGGCATGTTTTATATTTGGAAACTATAACTGCAAAAAAGTATATTATGTCACGAGTTACACTAAGTTGTCTCTTGTAGCGTGGCGCTACCTGTCGGTTTATTGTGCAATCATGAAAGTATAAAAAGAGCATGCGGACATACTCAATTTTGTACAAAATATTGCATGTGTTGCAAACATAAAAGAACATTATTTCTTTCAAATTGTGTTTATGAAATTTATAATAAATTTTTTACCAAATTTTGTAATTAAAATTGTACCGTGTCAAATGGCCTTAAAGCAGTATTAAATATTTTAAATATAGATATCTATTCTGTAAACTTATGTAAAAATATTGTAAAATTTTTGGGTGGGCCGTGGACCAAACAGGCCCACCCTTAGTTACGTCCTTGCTTAGATCTTTGAGATAGTCGAATAAGAAGTAGAGTAAATGTTTTATATAGGCACAAAACATAATACATTTTACATTATATCCTAATTTTTCTCCATGAACGGAAACCTCTGGTAGTCGGGACACATTTCTACGGTCCCAAAGGTGTCCGCTCAAGAAAGATTCACTGTATATATTTGCACGGTGACTGTATCTGAACCTCAATACTTAATAGATATAATAAAAAATATATTACCTTAAGTTGGGCTTCTTTATGCTGCAGTTCTTGCTCTAGTTTTTCATTTAGATCATGCAGTGACGTCGATTCCCGTTGAGCGTTGAGGTATCGTTTCTCAAGTGTAGCTATCCGCTCTTCTTGGTCTTCCTTCTGCGCTACATTTTCTTTAAGGTCCCTTTGTAATTTTGAATTTGAATCTTGTGTTTTTAACAAGTCTTTTTGCGCTTTCGATAAATTTTCTTCTAATTCTCCGATACGATTGTTCAAATCCGATACCCTTCGTTGCCATGTGCTTAATTCTCCAGTCTAGAAATAAACAACAAATTTTTAAATGTTTCCAAAGTTCATTAAAACAATTAACGCAATAATTATCAATATCGGTAATACCTTTTAAAATTACCAATATCATTAAAAATGACATAATTTTTTGTATGTAGGAAATTCGTTTTATTAACTGAAAAAATTGCTTATCACAAAAGAAAACTGTAATTAAAAAGAAAAACGTACACTTACAAGATACATACACAACTTCATGCAATGTTAATGTTACGATTACGTCGGTTTTTTTAAAAATTTGAATATACATATACGCAAGGACATATAAAATTGAACTGGCATAGAATTTAACATAAAGCTATGTGACTATTATTTTTGAAAATTGGTTTAATCGACAATGTGACTATTATTTCATTGTCAAACAATTTTTGTTCGTTAACCATATTATACCAATATATTATTTTAAAATGTTCATTTAAGGCCAACTTATGCCTGTGTTCTGTGTTAGTTTATTAAATCTGCAGTGTTTTGAATGGCAGATTTACAGATTGTATCATACGTTGTTTAGCATAGTAACACTTTTTAATTAGATACGAAGATTTTTAAAATTATGATTATTTTATACTGATACAAATCATCAATAAAAATAACTAATATAATATATTGTCAAGTTAGATATTATTTAATTTTGACAGTTTGAGGATATAAATTACCGGGAGATGTGATATTAGTCTTGAGACTTTGAATTTTGTTCAGCTTGTCTCATTTGCGTGTATAACACAAACTATCTATGTGTTTACTAGTTATATCCTATATTCTTATCACTTCTTGTATTCTGCTTTTGCTATTGCCATAGACTGTGAGTAAACAATGTAGGTATCTTAAACTGTACAAATTATTTTTATAAGTTTTATAATGAAAGAATAGTTCCAGTATTTTGATTATAATACAAGTAGGGTAAATCCAAGTACCTACTCAATAGAAAATATGTTGCGAAAATTCGTATTAGTAAGCAAGATGCAAGATAAGGTAAATCGATGCTTCCAAATTTAAGAAGTTTAAAAATTAATATCTTGTGTAGGTATAAATAGGGATTGTCAGACCATGTTTTAACCTGTAATTTTGTTTTTCATACCACTGTTTTATTATAAATTATTTATACCTCTAAACCACGTATTACATTATTACGTATCAAAATTACTGCTTGCTTTAAATAAATGAAGTTTAGGTAAAAATAAAAACATAAACTATTGACACTTTGGGTGTCCACGAGTTCACTTATAGATGAATTAGAATTTATTTTGAATGGTTTCTGATTTCGAATTGCTAGAGCGAACCGTGGATAGACATTTCCTACATACCTGCTTGTCGAGCGCAGCCTGCAGGTCGGCGATGCGCGCTCGCTCCTGGTCCGTGTCCAAGGAGCCGTTCACGTGCCGCCCGCTCGGAGACAACTGCACTCACCACGGTACACAAATCACAAACATGCCACAATTACATGCGTACAACTATACTAGATATTATTATCTCCTTCTCGTCTCGACTCAATTCTTTAAACTTAAAATGTTGCAGTAGGTATCAAATTAAAATTCTAAATTAAGTAGGGACCTATTTATTTTTATTACTTCTATGCTTCGATGTTTCGGTCGAATAGCATGGAAAATGAATACTATTATCTCAATATAAAATGTTGTTGTTGTTGTTGTTGTTGTTGTTAAGTATAATCAAAGCAAGTAATTAAGATTAAAATAAGTACTCGTTTAATTTTACATGTGTTATATAAATAAGTTGTCGAAAGCAATATTTAAATTAACTTATTTAGTAGATACACCACATTGAGTCGGTCGTTAGACCGTTAGAGCATTATTCCGACCGTCCGAAACATGTGGAAAATCATTCTGACGAATATCCATAAAATATGCTATCGAAAGTGCATTCCAGCGAAAATCCGTTCTGACTATTTTCATTCGATATAATTTTCTACTGCATTTTGCTGATCGCGGTCGTAGTACACTAAAATTTAAAATAATCGTAGATCGGCTGTAGCATACCTACACCATCTACCGGAAATGGTGTAGTATGCTCAGCTATAGACGAACGGGGGTTCATATGCAAAACCCGAAAATGCATTGACCGAAAGTGCTAAAACCAAAGTAGCAAATAGCGAAAATATTTCGGTCGAAAATGCAAAACCTGAAAATGCATTGACCGAAAGTGCTTTTTCCAAAAATGCATTGACCGAAAGTGCAAAAACCGAATGATGAAAATTTCGAAAATATTTCGATAATTAATACATAGCTGAAAGCGAAAGAAGCCGAGTATGCGCACACGATGAATAAGTTGACTGTGTTAGGCTGTGCGCACACTCAGCTTCTTCTGCTTTCGACTAATGCATTATCGGGTTTGGTGCATGCATTTTCTGTAGAAGCATTTTCGGAATTTACATCATTCGGTTTTTGAACTTCAAGTCAATGCATTTTTGAAAAATATACTTTCGGTCAATGCATTTTGGCAGGGACTCAAATCGAACCGGAATAAGAACGAAAACCGGAACGAATCGCAGCTATTTTAACGAACCGAGAATCAAACCGAACCGTTAAAAATAATTTGGCAAACCCATAACCGGAGCTAAACCGTTAGTTGTGAACCGGTTCGGATCGGTTTAAAGCATTAATTTATATTTAACGTTTTTTCATCAAAATACTATTAAATTTGATTGAACATTGTTGTATTTTCTATAGTTTCGTCAATCTTTTAATTTATTTATAAATTAATTATATTTTGAGTACAAAACTAGAACGACTTTTAAAAATTTACTGTTTATTTAATAAATCGTTGAACCGAAAGCAGAACTTGAACCACCTTTTTGATAACCGGTTCAATCCTAGAAGAAATATGACAACCGAAACAAAACCGTACCTTATAAAGCACAGTAAACCGCGAACCGAACCTGAACCGTTATTTTGTGCGGTTCGAGTCCTTGATTTTCGGTCAAAATATTTTCGGGATTTGCTACATTCGGTTTTTGCACTTTCGGGTTTTGAAGTCTTTTCCGCCGAACAGGTAAATGTCACTATTTTTAATAAATAACATTATTTACTTTTACTTTTCATAACTTGTTACATATTGATAGTTATTTGTTTTCAAAAATAAATGTATATCAGGGGCAATCATCATTAGAGTTCCAACAAAATCGAGTAGATGTCTGTGGGACTCAAGAAAAGTACTGGCCGGTACAGGGTTGTTTATTTAGTTTAATGAAATAAAAAATAGGTGTGGGACTCAATGAAAGGTATTTGGCTGAGTTTTGTATAAAGCGAAGCTCCTTTCAATTACAAGTGTTAATTAGGGCCAGTCTTCATCAGAGTGACTTCAAAAATCTTCGCAAGTTGTCATCATATTAAATTTAAATTTAGTGTAGGAGTAGGTACTACGATCAGCAAGTTGCAGGGGAAAGTTATACCGAATGAACTTTCAATACAATTAATATTCGTCAGAATGGTTTTCGATGGAACGGCATTTAATCATTTGTTTTATGAAACTGTGTATACCGCAAAATTGTATTTAAGATCACAGTAGATCTAGTCAGGCCAACAGGCCATGTTTGACCACTTTACTTCGGCAGTTCTACTCAACACAAATACCTATAATAAATAACTTAGGTATATCTATAAGAGATGGTCTGAGATATTATGTCCTATTTCAGAGAACTCTTTAGGAAATAGTTGTAACCAATTATTATATAAGAGCTTTAATAGTAGACTCCAAATTAGAAATTGTTCAAGAATTAGCTACGTTTTTTATAGACGGCTTTAAACCCAGTCTTATCCTCGTCTGAACGATCAGATTCAGTAAATACATTTTAAGGAGTTTTACAACCAATATCACAACAGTATTTTAACAGTCAGAATATGCCATTGGACTTCGTCTTTTACATAATCTTGATCTTTGATCACATTGTAAAATCTGGTAATTTAAAGAATATAAATATTTTAATTCTGAATCTGTGCATGCTTAATGAAAAGTCTGGAGCGCAATGACGTAAATTGTTGAACTCGCTGTACAAATTTTAAGTAGACATAGGTCAAAGGTTAAAATTACAATTCAACTGAAAATAAAAAATAAACTTGTCAACCTTTTTAAAAAGTGCTTTACTTAGCTGAATCAGCGTGTGGTGTAATAGTATTATTCATTTTTCAGTTTTCACAAATCAACATAAAAGTATTTCTGCTCATGATTATTTATGCAAGTACTTAAACTAGTGTCTAGCCGAAGTGTGAATGTTCTAAATAAATCAGTTAAAATTCAGTATTAATATGAAACATTTTGAATAAAAAGTGCATAAATATCATCAAATGCATGTGAATGATAATCAAAATGTTTACAGTGTTGAACTTTATCAAGTGCTCACTGCTCAATAAATTTTGTACAATCTAGACGAATATTTATTACAAGTTCAACAGGGAATTGATAATTAAATATCAAAAAAATTTAAAAGATACATAAATACACATGGAAAATTTACTATTACAATTACATTAGAAAAGAAAACCATGCATTTTTATTACCTACATAAGTATAATATTTATAGCCAAATTGAAAGATAGACGAGACAGAGAGAAAGACAGACAAATTGATTGAAGATTTGATAAGGAGGATTTCGATGCTGATTGATAGTTGTTTATCGTGTTTACTTGCCTTGTTGTTGTTGGTCGGTTGGTCCCCGGATTCTGGTTGGCCGTTCTCTTTGGGTTTATCTTCGATCGCTGGAACATTTGGAGGTGGACCACCTAACTTATACTGCTGTAACTATTATACAAACAACCACAAATTAATTACCAGTGGTGGTAATGATATAATATATTAAGTGGCCGTACACAACAGTGAAGAGATACATGATACTACCAGTTTTGAAGGAGCATTTTTTAAATGATAGGTACATAATAAATTTATACCGGGTGGAACACCATACATGTGTACGTACATAAGCGATTAGTATTGCATTTCACATTTATGCAGATTTCTGCACCCCATTTCCACGTAGAAGTATGGTAAAGGTATCAATCAAAAGGTAAAATTATTTAATAACAGGTACGACTGATAATTTCGTTCTAACTTACTTTTAAAGAACAATATTAGGTAATTTTAAATTCGATATTTTCAAATGTAATATTACATTGTTATGGTTACTAAGTGCAACAAATTTTCAAGTGTGACAGACATGTCGATTGATACCTTTACCATATTTCTACGTGAAAATGGGGAGCAGGAACCTGCATAAATGTGAAATGCAATGCTAACCGCCTATGTACACATGTATGATGTTCCAAACGGTATAAGAAACAGTAACAGAATATAGATGTTATAAATTATTATTTCTATTTTATATATGAGTTCTGAAAGTTTAAAATATATATGTCTAGGTACGTTATGAATCCTTATGCGCATTTATGGATAGACTCTTATAATATTGTTTTATATTACAAGCATTCATTTAATGTATCAAGTATCGCTACTCGGTTGTTTACGTACCCTTATAAAATATAATGCTCTGCTATCTGTTGTCCTTTATTCATATTTTATCAAATTCTCTTTAAAATTCACTCCTCATCAGGATTAACACCAAAATCTAATCAGATCTATTTTAGGGAGTTCGAATGTAAAATACAAAAGTTCAGTATTTTTAAATGTATTTGAATTTGTGTAGTTCATCCATCCATTTATCTATCCACACATAAATATTATCGTGACAGTACAGTATAAATCTATAAATAAATATATACTGTGGTGAAATCAAAATAATTTTCAAAGGTCCTTTAAACCTGCTTATCCTTTATCCATTGAAAACTCACTTTAGCATTTTTAGCATGATTACAACTAACACACCTCTCTCAGTTGCAAAAGGTAAAAATCGTACCAGGCGCACTTCTTTCTCTCTCCCTCTCTTTCTCTTTGAAAATTTTGACATATTATAATATCTTTCTTATATAAATGATACACAGTAAACCAAATAAATAATTTATTTAACAGTAACTTTTAAAATATTTCTATTTCAGTTGAAATTTTATAATAAGAGATACAAAATATCCTGAAAATTTAAAGAAATTACCTATTATTTCATTGTCATTAAATTATAAATATACAAACTAGCAAGGAGACATAATTTGAATGAATTGATAGTATGTGTTTCGTACCGTTCGTACCTCATCTTTGGTGAGTTGCAGTTCTTCCTCGAGTTGCTTGTTGTGTTCGAGCGCAACTCGTAAACGCTCGCGTACTTTCTCATCCAGCGCCTTGTGATGTTCGAAAAGTGATTTGAGTGCCTTGAGAACTTCTACCTCGCTCGACACTCCGGACTGTGTGGCTGCCTGTCGTTTTACTACTGTCATCCGAAGTGACCGCTCGTGTCGGGATACCAGACATTCTAGGTGTTCCAATAGCAACTATAAACAATTGTAACATTATAACTATTATTTTATATGATTGTACAAGACTAGTGCGGCAATGCATCTTATAGAACTAAATATTCTATTTTATGCCCATGTCACAAAAGTTATTTGTGTTTAAAATACGCAAAGAGCAATGTCTGTTGCAATACGCAGCGAGAAATTTGTTCGGTACAGGCGTAGCCGATATCGACGACTTGCCAAGTGCAGCATTTTCAAACAAAGTGTTTACAATCGTACTTTGAAGCCAATTTAAGTAAATCTAATACTAGTTAAATTATCTTATAACAATTCTTTATTATGCCAGAATACAGTAAAAATATAGATTCGCCGCGCAATTCTATAGCGTTCATTATTTTGTTAAACATAACAATCTAAAAGTATTCTTAAAGATAAAAGTACAATCTACAAAATTTTACAAGCATAATTTTAAAATATTGTTTCCAAATCAAAATAATGTTGATTTGAATGTTGCTACGTTTTGCTATTTTCGAACACGAATATTATATCTTCTATTACAAAACGAATTTGATAAATTCCGTTGGTTATTTTTTTGTTGGCGAGCGTAAAGCATTTTTTACAAATATTGATACCAAAATTCCTTCCCCCACTTTTTAATATAAATTATTTGTTATTATTATGTTTAGAAAAAAAAAAGCTGTAGAAAGGCGTGAGGAATCCATGTTGTTGAATGTTTTCTGTCAGTTTTCTGGCATGTTAGACATTAGAATAGAAAATCGTCTAAAAAGGCGCCGCCATGTTGCTCGTGTGACGAAGATTGTCAACAAACATTGTAAATGGCGTACTGCGCAACTACAGGCTGTCAACTATTTTAATTTCTTTTTAAATGTAAGCTTGACCAAAGAAATAAATGTGATGCAAAGCTTAAAACGTACCTCGAAAAGAATAATTTACTAAACATTATTTCTTGCACAAATAAAAATATACAAAATATAATAGATACATATTTATATTTTATGAGGAATTTTCAAAAATAAAACATTTAACAGCCTCTCTCTATGAACATTAACATCAAAAAGTTAGTTATTTTTATAAATTAGAGTAGAGGTTTTCTTAAATCGTTATGTTAATAAGTGCAAGATACTAACAAGTCATACTTTTTCATATTTGATTCTAGGTGCAAAACTAAATGTTAATTTTAACTTTGGTTGCGCATAAATTAAGTTATGTTATACCTACTAAATTATCAATTAATTAAATTTGTTTTTGTCTTATGCCGCAACTTTTCAACAGTACTAGTAGATTTTTGTAGGTACTACAATCAGTTTATAAAAAAGCAAAAAGACTTACTCTTGTGTTGTTTCTTTCTGCTTTTAGTTCCGCAATTTCTTCTTCTCTCTCTAGTAAATTTTCCCGTGCCTGATTAAGTTCTTTGGTGAGCGTCGCGAATTCCTGCAAAACACAAAACAAAATTAATAGGTATAGGCACAGGGATTACTCATAACTCTACTTATATAGTTAGCGCCCATCTAAATTTGAGGAATCGTAATAAAATAAATAAACGCCCCGAAAATATAATACCGAGTTTCCTGAAACAGGCTCACCCCAAAAAAAATTGTAAAGTCAATTACATTTATATTATAGGTTTATAAACTACATTCAAAAGCGCATTTAACTACATAAATAGTGAATTTTTATTACTTCCTGTTTAGCCGGAAGTGACATCAACTTCCTTATTTTAAATGGAACAGCTCGTATATTTTTTAAAATTTTGATTCTACATAATATTCTGAATACAACCATAATATCATTATTATCCTTCCCACGTCCATAACATACACGGCACTGTTTGTTGAGCATCTACTTTATCCTATCTATTCGATACAGTATCCCCAGTGTCAGCATTTTTTCCTCAAAAATCTGTATCTCGCATATTGTATCTAGGATGCAGTATCTACATGAGAAAGAGCTCTCATTGTCAGTTGTAATATCTTATACAGGATGATTCACAACTTCGTGCATATATTTTAATGGCGCATATACAGGATGTAACAGAAATAAGTGCTTTAATTTTAACCTGTAATGTCCCTCGACGAGAGAAATAATGTACCGTAATCAATTTTTTCCTAACTCTTCTAGTTTTTGAGTTAAAATACTTCAAAGATTTGTCACAAATTTGATTACCCGCCTATGGAACATATCAACAATCAAATTAAAAAACAACAATTACCGACTGTCAAAACAAAAACACATGTTCATATATAATACCACTAGTGTTCCAAGTTATGTCGACAATTTTTGTTGCTGTATCACGAATGGTTATTACGCTTGATTATGCACGAGTGCGTAGCACGAGTGCTATTTTTTAAAGCGTAATAATCATGAGTGATGCAGCCACAAAAATTGTCTACATAACTTAGAACACGAATGGTATTCGGAGGACAATTCACCGAATAAAAATGTATTCTTTCTTTATGAAAATGATTTATAAATAGCTTCACTTCCATTACAACAGTTATAACAATAGGATTTTGATTAATAAAGATATATTCAATTGATTAAAATTGTCGATTGTATCACTAGTGAAAATTGTCGAAAAATTATGTCGCTGCGAGCACTAGTGATAAATTGTCGAAAAAATTCGTTTCAATTGGTGGAAAATTTATAAATCCTCAAAATTGATTGGTCCATTTTTGACAGATGACACATGAGTTGAATTGTCACTATTAATTTAATTTATGCTGCGCTGTTCTTGTTATTCTGCGCAGTGATAGTGCTGGAACTGCCTGTTATTTGTTGCGCAGTTATTTTTGTTGTGCGCATTGCGCAATGCTGCAAGCTGCAATCAGCTGATTCGTGTACGTGTCCCCACAAAAAAAGTCGCACGGATTCAAGTCTGGCGATCTTGCAGGCCACGGAACAGGGCCGCCTCGTCCTATCCATCGTTCAGGAAAATTCTCATCCAGCCAGTCTCGTACAATGAGTGTATTATGACAAGGAGCACCATCATGCATAAACCACATATTTCCAAGAATTGCTAGCGGCAAATCCTCAAGTAAGTCGAAAAGCATAGTATCTAAAAAATGCAGGTATTCTTGTCCATTTAAACGCTGCGGCATTATATGAGGACTTGAGGACCAATGAGTCGTCCACCTATGATTCCTGCCCAAACATTTAAAGAAAATCGCTGCTGGTAGTTGTTTTCCTTGATAGCGTGCGGGTTTTCGTTTGTCCAAATGTGTGTGTTGTGCATGTTGAAAATACCATCTCTTGTAAATCCCGCCTCATCAGTTGACAATACAAGTGATAAAAAATGTTGCTGCTCTTGTATTTTACCAATAGCCCATTCGCAAAATTGACGTCTACGATGTGGATCTATATGTAATAAATGTTGTACTTTTTGTACATGGTATGGATGTAGATGTTGTTCTTTTAAAATCCTCCAAACTGTCGTATGTGATACTCCGTGTTGTGATGATAGTCTCCGTGTACTGGTTCCAGGCTGAGCTTCAATGCCATCCAAAATAGCCTCTTCAACATGTTCAATGTGATGATGACGTTCCCTACCATGATCTTGAGCTGCAGGATTATACGATCCATAATCACGGAGATGTTGTACAACATTTACAAATGTGCGCACATGAGGCACACGACGATTTGGAAAACGTTCCATGTAAATTCGTTGGGCTTGAGCACCGTTTCCCAGAGCTTCACCATAGGTCAACACAATGTCTGTATATTCGTTATTTGTAAACGCAGGCATTTTGAAAGATTTTTATTTGTAATATCTGATTTATTACCAAAATATTACTTATGTCAAAACTTAATTGGAACAAGTGACACAACAATCAATTGACAATAACAATGATTTCATGGGTAATGCTACTGAAGTAAATAATTATGTGGAACGACTCGTCAATTTACGGGGTTGAAAAAATGCTTTTTAAAAATGCGATTTCTAAAATTTTTTTTACGGAACATTGTTCCTCACGACGAGTTACATTACTGGTTAAATTTAAAGCACTTATTTCTGTTACACCCTGTATGTATTTCAAACTGTTTAATTAAAAAACCTGTAAATCAAAACTGAAAAAATTCTGTAGTTCTATTCAAATAGTACCGGGGCCCTGTTGAAGTTTCATACTCTAAATTATAAATAATACTTTAATTCCTAAAGTACTATGACAGAACAATTAATAAAATGCTAAAAATTGTAGATATATTATCTAAAATATATTAGTATATATTCTTTCATAAAAAATATTGCGATACATTGACTTTATCAAAATATTTAAGAAAAGTACTATTTCCGGTTTGGGAATAGCTTCCAAAATTTACCCTAAAACGTGCTTATCTCTTAAAATGTCACACTCGAAAATTTTGACCCATCACAATACCCCCATTATAGAATATGAGGCGAGAGGTAAAAAGTGCCGCAGACGAAAATTTTTTTCAAGGGCAAAGGCTGTTTCATAAAAAGTTAAGTTTTTTCATAGAGGCGAAATTACATAATATTTTATACTACTTCGCATATAAAAATTAAAATAAATAATAAATTTTACAAAATTAATGAAATACAAGTTTTATTTTAGTAGGTATTTAGATAACGCCTAGCAGTTTGTATATGTTACCGTTTAAACCCGAAGTCAGTAAAAACTAGTTTGAACTAGTAAAAATTCGAAAAAATTAAGGCAGTTTGTACAAGTTAACCGGACCTAACCATTACTTAACTTCGTGTATTGACTATTGACTATTCAATACTGGGGTTTGGTTATGTTATGTTAGTTCCTAGTTTTTACTAGTTAAAACTAGTTTTAACTGACTTCGGGTTTTGACGGTAATATAAATAAAGTCCATACGGTTCCATACCTTTTTTCTGCATGGCAATATCTCAATTCTGCATCTAATCAATATAATTTAATACAGAGTAGAAAGTTATCTTCAACCACGAATATAATAATAATAGCTAATAAAACAGGAGATGACACTCTGTTAATTTTGTATGTGTTTCCATCCATGTCACACAATTTTACTCCGAATCAATCAAATTGGGTGGGAAGCGGGGGCCGCAGTGAAGTTAGTGGCGAGCTGTCAGTTTTAAATTTAAATAGATATTACCTCCATTATCTCTATTATCATAGGTATTTATAAACTTTGTTTACGTGGTTAATATTATATTTTATTTTATTTTGACATAATAATAACATATTATGAATTTATTTTTGTCTGAAACGTCAAAATAAAACTTTATTTAAAATTGATGTTAGTGTTAAAAATAATATTGAATAAAGAAACTTATTTCTAAAATACAAGTTAAATTTAATTTTCATTCATATTTTATGCTTCTAACTTCTGACTATGGTGGCTCTCTTTCCTCTCGAATTTAGTTCCTCGCGAAGTAAAAAAAAAGTGACATGGTCAACAATAGACTTGTTTAGTGGTTAACGTCACACTGGTTCCAAACTGGTTCGTTGCTAAGACCGTTGCTATGCAAGTCGGTAAAACAAGCTGGTTTGACGTTTGCCGTTTGACAATAACTGCGTCTTTAAATTTATTTTGAGATTTAATTGTTTTAAAGTGGCTTAAAAACACGTAATAAAGTTTAGTTCGGTAATAAATTATTTTATAAATGATTTTTGATTGTCAAACCAAACTGTTTTATCAACTACCATAGCAACTACCTTAGCAACAAGTGGCCATTTTCTTGTTTGGAACCAGAAAGTGACGTCACACTAAACAAGTCTATTGAGTCCTGTCTTTATTATACTTCGTGTCTTCAACATCTTTCGCGACTTGAGAGCAATCATCTTTAAAATTAATACAGAAAAATTAATTTCATTAGCGAAATGTTGCGAAATTTATAAAAATGTTCAGATATTTTTTACTTATTGTTTTTATTGCTGCAATACACACCGGAGCTAATCAAATTAGATCCTTCACCATAGCCCGGTCCGGTAGATCTATACAGGTCCGGCAGCCGACACCGACAAATGCAGCCGGAGTTGAACTCGACAATTCGGATGCCAGACCGACTTCCGACCAGTCGCTTTCAATAAGTACATGGCCATGCAAATAAGTATACATTTACTCGTGAACTGCCCAATTCTGGGATTGGTCATATTAGATTATTTTTCAGGAATTGAAACTAAATGGGTTGCAGTCAATTTATTGATTTATTTAACCAATCTACCGGCTTCGGCCTCACTTGAGCCCTCCTCAGGACTTGGTTAAACCCGCGGTTAAACCTGTTTTGATAAATCAGTATAACAATATATATATATATATATATATATATATATATATATATATATATATATTCAGTTGAAAAAATCAAAATTATAAAGTAAAAACAAAAATATCGTCAACTGTAATTACACAAGAGCTTTTTATTTCGCCGCATAAATTTCTGTTTGTATTGAAACCTTGATGCCTAGCAATTTGAAAAGAAAAATTGTTTAATAAAATCACGACACCGTAGGTGGAGTGATTTTATTTTAAAACAATTTTTCGAGTCAAATTGCTGTCAGGTGAACAAGGTTGGGATGGTAAACAGAAATTTATTCGGAGGAAATAAAATGCTCGAGTGTAATTCAACGAGATAATTTAACGACTCATTTGGTTCTTCTTCACAAATATTCCCAAAATCGAATCATTTCACTGACAAATATTAGAAATATGAAGCAAATTACATTTTAGTGTTTTGTTTATTGTTTGGTTGCTAAGAAAATGGTAAATAAGGTTTTATCACTTGCAAAAAGTTACCTTCCTTTTTATCCGCTGTCAAAGCGATAAAATTGTGTTTTGTTTATGGCTTAATTGAGTGGAATTATCAAAATAATTATCATAAAATTTGGTGTGATTTAAATAACAGTTTATTACTCAAATACTTTTATGTTTGACTTTCATTTGGATAACAAGAGTAATAAATTGTAAGCGTAGCAAGTAAAGTATGACGTTCGAAATCGATGTGGAGTATCTGCATTGCCGGATGCGAAGTAAAAGATTATAATTTCTATCTTGTTGTGATATTTATGAGCAACGTACTTTAGTTTTTAAAACTTTGAAGTGTTTATGGGACAACGAGTTAAAAAGTTTGTGATATACCTATGTATACGTAACGTATACGAAGAAAACATTATTCAGATCGAATAATACTAGTCAATAATGAATTACTGTTCTGTAATATATATATATATATATATATATATATATATATATATATATATATATATATATATACTATATATTATAATAATAAGATTACTTTATATTAAAAATATATATTATCTCTCGCCTCAAATTCTATAAGAGAGGTATTGTAGTGGGTCAAAATTTTCTAATATGAGTTTTTGGTGGATAAGCACGTTTCAGGGTCTCTAGAATATGAATTTACTATTTTCACGATGATGACTGCGTGTGTACGTATGGACGTATGTATGTATTCATATTTAAGGTTTTGATACGGATCTTAACACCGGATAAGATTTTGGTAGAAATCCGCAAACCGGAAGTAGTAGGTAGGTACTTTTTGAAACTTGATATAGTTTTCCTTAAATAAATTGGCACATTATTTATTTATGACAATTTTTGCAATTAAAAATAAAAGAAAATATAATTATCTATGGGTACAGTTAATTTTAAATACAATTTGCTGAATGTGGTAGTATTTAACAATAAAATAAAGTACAATTAATATTCTACTTTCTTGAAATTTCAGTCCATGATATGAAATTTGTTTCTACACAAAATTTGAATGATTATGACAGTGACAGTACAGTTGACATCTTTTGCTTGCATCTTGGTTTATATTATCGTTTACATATTACATGAACATGAAACTATTAAAATGTAAGTATAAACTATTTACTAGATTAGTAGAATAAGCAGAATTAGGAGAGAGGCCGTGTGCTGGCCACAGTAGATTTTTTTAGGTACCTAACACGGTTTTAGGTGCTACTAGCGGTTCAGACTAGTTAAATCATGCGTTTTAAAATTTAAATGTATACTAACTTTAAATTTTTATTATGATTTTCAAAAATTACGATTATCTATATTTCAAATATTTATTTTTATAAGATTTATGACAACTTAACTTAAAGGTAGGTACTATGTTATATAGTATTTATTTAAAATATATAAACCCAACGATTCTCCATAGGCCCTGGTTTAAAGAAAATAGTACTATGTGGTAACTTGATAAAATTTCGTGGTTTTTATCATGATTGAGTTTGATAATCTTCAGAAAGTTTTGAAGAAGTTAAATAAAAGAACTTCACTTAGGGAAACTTGATATTCTTCTAATGAACGGCAATTAAGAAAAGTATTAGATCAACAACATAAACATCCTACAAAAAAGTCAATTTACAAAATAGGATAATTTGTTTAATTAGAACATCTTATTTATTTTTTAAAACTACATTAACATTTCAAATTAGGTTCAGTGAGATCTGAAAATTTATCTTTGGAAATTGTTTTTATTATTGGTATATGATAAGTTACACAAACTTAATAAAAAAATTTCATTCAATTTCCAACAACATATTAATCGGCTTGAGTTGCACATGGGTCATGGGAGGATGATTACGTTGTGTTGTATGATTTTGAATAAAATAGACACTACAAAACACAACAAACGTAAACATCGTATTCTCTGATAAACCTGATTTAATTCTTCTAGGCTAATAATTATTCATGAAGAAATAAAATTTTAAATGCAAATAATGAATAAAAACGAACTACAAAATAAATGTTGCAATTTGCAATGTACTACCTAATATTAAATAATATACACAATTTTGTAATGCAATAGTTTGCTGGGAATAATTTAAAGGTCGATTAAAAAATTTCGTAAACCTAATGGGGGATGACCTCTCATAACACAACAAATATCGTTTTAAAGTCCTTTCGTACGAATGTAGACATATTATGCTAATGAATTTCTTTTTAAAGTTTATTACTTTTCATTTTTCGTAATTACTAATTACACATCTTTATTTAACAAAATGACAAATTCTGTAATGTCAAAATAAAGTTCTGTTCTAGTAACAGCTAACAGTATTATTAGTTATTAGCCGGACGGAAGTTATGTACGAAAAACTGTTTTCCATTAAACTGCTTTGCCAACCATTCACTGGAATACACGGTAAATCACTGTTGCACAGTAGGTACAATACAAACTTTAGACATTATAGCAAAAGGCAGAATTCGGTATAACAGTGTGGGTTTTGACAGATGTGGTAACGTAATACCTATAACAACACTGCTTAATGTGTTTCTTTTTAAACAAACAAAATTCATTTTCTTGAAATGGTAAAACTTTCAAAATGTCTTTTCCCGGATTTAGAGATCTCGGTATGTAATTTCGTTTCAATACATAACTAACTTTTCCATTTAATTTTAATTTTATATTACTGGTATACTGGTTTTAAATTTTCAATAGAAACAAATACTACTTTTTATATTTTTATAAAACTAGGTAGGTACTAGATGTGTGTTTTCACTTTAAATTTTCCGCCGTTATCAATATTTAATGCCTCTTTCTAAAAAAATGGTTTGATATTATTTGCCATGCCACTTAAAACCCTGTATAAAATCACTGAACCTGAAGCAAGGCCCCGGACGATTAAGGGGCCCCTTGCCCCTTCCAGCGTCCAGCCTAAAAATGTGCATTTTTATTTTATTTGTTATTTTTTATTCATGCCACGAAATTTGAGCACCTTCCTTAAGATTATTTATAAAAATTCTGGCAATACTTTTAATACGACCATTGAAGTCCTTACGGAGAGATAATAAAATAAAAAGGACCATTTTACAAAAAACAATGACACAGAAATGGTAAAAATTTAAGTTTTAAGTCAGGTTTTCTTTATTCGATCTAAAATGCAGTTTTTCTTCGTGTTAAAAATATAAGTATTTTAAGAAAACGTTTACTATTTAAGAAAAAATTTTCGCCTGCAGTGCTTTAAACTTTTTTTTAACGATTTCTACAATACTAAACAATAATTCTACAAAAGTACATAGTGTAGAAACTAGATGTAACCAGTTAATTAATCATTTTCCTGAGCCCAGTGCCAGTATCAGGTTTAAAATTTACTTAATGAAAACATGAATACGACACTGCATTTTGTAATAATTGGGAGTTAAATGGACATCATCAAAATAACATAAAAATATCGATGACACACAATATGTGCGGCTGATACACCCATGTTGGGTAAAAGATGCCATAAATATGTTTTTATGTACCTATGTACTGTACCTACGTATATTTTCTTATTGCTTTATTTATTGACATTCAGTTGAAACATATCCATACAATCGCCATTTGCTTTGTTTAAAAAAGTTTGATGAAAAAAGAAGGAAGTACCTAATATATTGCAAAACAATGCAATGCTGTGTGCACTGCAGTCAGCACTAGTTTAGTTTCTTTTATTTTCAAAACAATGCAATAAAGTAATTTAGAATGACGACCCAGGAAGCACCCGGGTTACAATCACTTTAAGTAAAATTTTATTAAACAAACTCTTCACGTACAAAGTCGAAATCCCCGGAATGTAATGCCATTATATAACTCACGATATATAAACTAAATAAATTTACTTGTTACTCACTTGTAAAAAAATGTCATTTAATCAATCCCTACATTACCTTGAACAATAAATCTTTACAAATTACTAACTTGTAATATTGACAGCTAACTTGTAAAAGTTTAATAAGTTAGTAGCTAGCACATAGCTAGTCATTACGTTCATAGGTTCATAATAAACGGTTCACGTCCACGTTGTCACAGTAATTAATACTTCCAAGGTTTTTGACAGAACAGTTGTGTGTGAATTGACAGAATTTGGTTATAATTTTTATTTTGATTTACAAATGAGTAACAAGTAAAATGTTGTACAATACCACCAAGGTAACTGTTTTACCTTGCTAGTAATGTAATTCTACTACTTATATCATTATACTCTTCTAGTCGAATGTTGGATATAGGCTTGCCGTTTTTGAAATTCTTCGTATAACCGAAAATATACCGTCAACTATCAACACCGCTTTGCTTACTGTTTGTATGTACCACACTGTTAACAAAATTTGCGCATTTTGTGTACCTAGATATTAATTTAAATCTTGATTTTTATACATCCTGCTTAACTAATATATAAACGTTCTCACTGAAAACAATTAAATTAATTATTTTTAGTGCTATCTAAACTCGTTAGGTAGGTAAATAATATTTTAGCGGATCTTGTCCTTTAATAAAACGTAACCACAATGAGCTGTTATTTACATTTTATAGGATTACTTTCACTGGTTTTCATTTTTTTTTTTTAAATTTTATTTTGAAACTCAAACCGCACAAAATAACGGCCAGATTCGGTTCGCGGTTCACTGAATACTAGATGGTTCGGTTTTGTTCCTGTTTTAATTTTTTTCTTGTTATGAACCGGTTTCGAATCTATGGTGCATTTAATAACGATCAATTTACTCAAAATATTTTTTACATTCTTGCACTAAAAATAGGAAAAAATCCAAAAAAAGTAAAGAGAAGAACTATAATTTTCTTAAAAATTCAATAGAATTTATAAGCAAAAAATGTCAAATTTTAATTAATGCTTTGAACCGTTCCGAACTGGTTCACAACCATAGACTCAGTTACGGTTTTTATTTTTATTAAACAGTTCAGATTTTGTTCCAGTGGTTGCGGTTCGTTCCGGTTACCCTGGTTTAAAGCATATACTAAAATACTAAAACTAAATTTAAGAAGATTCATCTAATTTATTTAAGGACTTGGCTTCTACCTCGTCCGAAATCTCTATTTTGCGTGTTAGTTACATAAATAACTATGTATTTTAATTGTAGATAAATAAATATAATCAATTGAGTTATATTTAATTTAATTTTTTTAACTATATTTATTAATTACATAAAATACATTCGAGTATGAATTTTTTTTGTGTTTGTGAATTCAGGTACATTTATTTACTTTGTGATATTTCTATAATCACAACCTGAATAGCTGAGTATGCCAGAAATTTTTAATTGTCACAGACATATAAGGAGACAACGATACATACATATTTTCGAAACTTATTAAATTAGACAAGAAAAAAATATTTTGCCACCAGTATCACAGAATTGCTAAGCAGGTTGCTGGCCACCTTATATTAAAGAACAGCAGAGTTTGCTATGCATGCATACCTCAACAAAAATTTACACTTATGATAAAAATTCAAATATTATGTAAATTTGTATAAGCTCGTCATGACAATTCGCTTTAACATTACAGTTTATGCGCACATACATTTATTTTCAAATTAAACTCCTTTATTTTGTTAAAATTATACAGTATAAAATAAATTGTGAGCGCCTCCCACTCTCATGGTTTGTAATCTAAATTTTGTCTTTTGTGGAGTTAGCATAAAAGCTGCAATTTTAATTTCCAAGTATAGAAGATTAAATATAACTCTGGGTAGTGTAGTTCTTTGTAAGTAATTAAAGTTTCCCCGTTAAATTAAATTAAAATTCCTTATCGCTAATATAACAAAGTTTAAGTTTTCTTTTTCTACGGATACTATGTAAACTACTAACTGCTTTACTGGAAAACAAAACAAACTATAATTTGTAAAATGCTTTTATCATTATAACTTACTGTAACTCTGTGAGAAAAACTTTAATTCAAAATATGCTATTTACAATAAATAGGAGCGGACTTGTGAGAAACGGAAAACTTATCGGCAAATCAGGAAATCAGGATGCGGCCTCTGTGTCTGACAAAAAACTACGGGGGATGTTTTCTAATTCATAAAATTATATTATTTTTATTATTATTTCAACGGTTATATATAAATTTTAATTTTTATCGTAATTCTAAATCTTGTAATGAATGCTGTATATTAATTTGAGTCATATTTTGGGTTGTCGCTACCCATGGATTTACTACCTTAAGTATTTATAAAATAGGGATTTAATTAAATACTGCAATCTGAACATTATAGCAGTTCTATCTTGAATAACGGTTTCATCCGCATATCGGTTTATTTGAATTCACGGATATTATCTAGATTCTATAGATACCGGATATTTACCAGATACCGGTATATCTAATTTGAAAAATAAAAGAAAACGGAAAATTGTAAATTCAGTGTCAAAATAGTCCAGAATCTGTTGAGAGTCCTATTAACAGCGTAGGTAGATATTATGTATTATCACCACCATATCAAATTGTCGGCGCATCAAAACAAAAAATGCCATTGGTGCACATATAAAACGCTAAACTAGAAAACTTCCAATATAAAAAGACAATTCCACATGTTGAAAACTTGAGAGTCTGCGTGAGCGGAGCAAAACTCCAAACGAAAGTAATCAAAAGTGTAAGTCGCAACAGCGGTCGCGGTAGATGTGGCGATTTTTTCTGATGCTGGGCGATGAAAGATGAAGATCAGGATGAAAAACTAGAGTAAGGGCTGATTCACCGTCCTACTATAATAAACAAGTGCGATCGAAGAAAACGTAATACCTACCACCCAAGACAAAACATTGAACAAACGATCCCATTGTGAAGTACACAGAAATAGAAGCAAAATTTGTTGACACAACAATATAATCTTTGTTATCCCGGTTTCAGTGGCGGATTATCGCCCGCGCGCTTGGGGCCTCAGATTCGAAGGGGTTTCATAATTTGCGCTTTGAAAAAAATTTAAGCGCACCAAAAGTATTCTAGCGAAATCAACAAAACAAAACCTGAATTAGACGTTTAGATTAGAGTTCATAAATTAGAGTTCCCAAATCAAAAGCAATATTAAAATTTAAAAAATTTAGAAATTTCTAAAAACTGAAAAATGTATAGGTAGGTACCTTCTATAAATAGATTTGCAACAGAATCAGAAAAATAGAAAAATACCACATTTCTTTTAAAATGAAAAATTCCGTCGATTTTTGTCCAAACAAAATAAAATATTATTATAATTGAAGGACTAGGGGCAAGAATGTGACAAGCCACAATAATTATGAGAAAATGAGTATTTTGTACAAAATGATATTATGTCTGATATTGATATAAATTATTTTAAAGATGAAAATACACAATTTATATTTTATGTAGAGGAAGAAAATGTCACTAATCCTGTTTATGTGTATAAATTAATTATCGGAGATCTGCAATCTACCTTTCCAAACGTAGAAACGATTTTGTGAATTTTTTAACCATACCTATTAGCAATGCTACTGGTGAACGTTCCATTTCCGTTTTAATAAGGGTAAAAAATTATTTAAGGAATTCTCTGCCCGTATTTTAATTTCAATGTACTTACCTACTTGTGTTTTATGTTGTTGAAAAGAGAAAAAAATATCTATGAAGACGGGTCTATACTATGAGCTCCATATGAAAATTTGAATTTGGTTTGAATTTCTCGAAATCTGCTGTAAATTCCTCGTAAAAATGCCTGTAGAACGTGCAAATTAGAAAAGTGTATGAATGCAAACAACGAGAAATTTTTATAGGCTGCAAACTAAATCGACAAAAATTTAAATTTTCACTTTATCTAATTACCTACGCATTTTTTCAGAAAAACAAATACATCACTAAAGTAGTCTCTTAATGTGGCAACTTATAATTTAATTAATTAATTTAACCGATCTCGTATGTCTTACGGTTCTTTAGATCACAATGGTGGGGCTCGAAAAACGGACACCTATATATATATACATACAAATAAATTTGTACTGGGTTTGTAACTGAATCCTCAAACAATTTCCAAAAAAATTATGCGTTCCAATTTATTCACAATCCCACTTGGTAAAGCTTTGAATTGAAAAATTTGTGTATGTATATTTTACTTACTGTAGAATTCAGAATACAGTATCGATTTTTGAGTGAGCATTGAATCGTTGATAGACACATGGTGATAGGTAGTGTGTGTGAGGGTGAGGTAACTACCTCACGCCCCATGATAGCTTTCAATTATTGTTTTACTGGGTGAAGTGTCGACGATATTGAAACGTCTCTGCCTATAACCTGTGATGATATTATCCGATGTTCTCTGTGCCACATCACTTGTCCCTGTCTAATCAACAAGAACAGGGACGGACTAACATTTTTATCTTCTATGCTTCGGCCCCTCTCACGTACATGTTTTAAACTACAACATTCGCTTTTAAGAATATATCTACTATACTATACATACTTTTCCAGAAAAGAAACTTTGTGGTGGATAGGCAAAAGCAAGAAAATACTTTTGTTAAATGTTGAATCTCATACTCGGTTTCAGTAAGAACTACTGTGCAGAAGATGAAGTATATTGACAAAATAGCAATAATTTATTTTTCTACGAAAGTGCGAATTCACATGTTTTCAGATATTCAAATTGATGGTGAAAGTAGAGTGGTGAAAATAATTTCCACACTCATTTTGTGCACTGATAGTTTTCAAAAAGTACATTTTTTATTTGTTGTGATCTCTGTAATAAGTATTCAAATGGACGACTTTCATTGAATTTGTCAGGATATTTTTGCCTCCACAGACAATAATAGTTTAGATTTACAATTATGCCGTAAAATGTCCGAAGGGGTACAAATAAACTTACTTTCACTATAACTACAACATTCTGCATGAAATGTCATTATTTTTATCATCACACCATGAATGCAAAATTACAAAATTGAACTATCAGTTTTTAGATATTGTTATTGTTTTCAGTTTTGGCAGCAAGCTTACCTGATTTGCCTACCTGAGTTATTTTGAATATTTTCCACTTTCGTAGAAAAAATAGTATGTAACACATTTGCGGAAAGGATCATTGAAAAACTCGTACTGTGTTAAATAAATTCATGAAATTCACAAAGAAAAAATTAACATACGACACAACGTAGCAAGCAACATATGTGCACATTTGATAATAATAGGAATCAAATTTATATGTTTAATAAGCCGAAAGTGGAATTTTGAAACGCAAGCATTGAAATTATAATTTTTTTCTACATCTTAAATACAAAACTTTATGTACTATCCTGCATATTTGCTGCGAGCGTTGCTGGAACTATAATAATATTTTTCCAAGTTGGAGGTAGGTGAATGTCCACAATTCACAATTTTGCGTTATTCTTTCGCTTTTCACAAGGTACGAAGCCCGTTCTACTGTGGACGGGCATTTTTTGTTTGACGTGTTTTGCTTGTTGCCTTTGTTTACAAGACAAACACGGTTGCCTTCGATTGTGTGTTTATTGAAGCCAACGCTAACTGTCATCTTCACGTTCCCATCTCCAACTCTGAATGCTTCATGCTATGTTTTTATTATTTTTTCTTATTTCTGTTAATTAATACTGAGTTTATTTTTCTTAGGTTAGAACAGGATAAAAAAATCGCATAGATCTGTAAGTATAGGTAGGTACATGTAAACACTAATTTATTGTTTTAAGTAATGTATAGAAATGAAATAAATTTGCAAATTCCTGACTTGGCTGGCACTTGAACTTCGGATCTTTAAAGGAACTGGGGGTGGTACCCATAGACCTCAATTTGTGCTAATTAACCTAAACAACAGGGACGACATAGACGCCGACTATAGGGAGCGACCGCCCTCCTAAGAATCAGAGCAGGGAGGCGAAAGTATCATATCGCCTTCCTCCCCTCATATATGAGATCAAATGAGACTTAATCACGTCGTAATTTTAAATAGTTATGATTTATGCAAAGAAATTTATATTAGGTAGTATCGTAAAACGGGGTTACTTTGGCAGGTTTCGAGGGTTTTGGCAGATTTTCAACGCATAACTTAAAAACGTGTTGTTATGTTATGTTTTTATAAAGAAATCATACCAATGACCCTGGGGGATTAAGTTACTTTTATTACGTATATGAAGGACATCCGAGGAAAAATAATTGTTTTTAGGGTGCCATATTGCCCAGCAAACACACTTGTAAAAATTATATAGTTAAGATATCACAAAGAAATTTCAATATAATATAGCATTTTTATGTAGACTATACATAATATTTCTCACTGTGGAATATCTCTACGATATTATTAATGGAATATATTATCTATGTCAAAATATATCTCAATTATATAACACAAATAATATACTCTTTATATAGTTAAATATATTATTTGAAGATAGTTACATTGTATGTATTCTACTTGAATATTATATTCCATTTATATAAGAATTTTATTAATGTATTATATATTTTTAGATTACTTTATGTCATCTGTACGCATGCAACATTTTTTTGTTACCAGTGCCAGTTTATTTATTTAAATAACATTTTATTCTTATATTTGTAAGCAACTATGCGGCTGGAGAAGTTCATGCGCACAAAGTCGGTAGTCGGTGTGATAACCTATTAGTAATTTTTTTATCTCAAATAAATAAAAATTTTCAATAATGGAAAATATATATTTGTTAGTAAACATAATTTATTTTTTTCAAATAATTTGTTTGGTTTGTAAAGAAATATGCAGTCTTTCAACTAAAGAATTGTACTTTTTTATACGTCAAATATAATTTTTAGGTATTTTGATTCCAGTAGGTAGTACAAAATATACACAATATACTTAACTAGCTTTGTAAATCCCGTACGTAATTAAAAATACTGGTATTATTGCTATTACTATAACACTATCATTCACTATAAATCAACAAGCCAGGATGGTCGCGCGGTTTAAGGCGCTGTACCTGTCAGCAATGAGATCCCAAGTTCGAATCCCACCGAAGAACGAGGAACGAGGACGTTTAGAAATTGTTGTAATTGTCTACATTTAAATTGCTAACATAGTGCCTTACTAATCGATTACTAATAAACATACAACTTTAGGCCGTAAGAGTGTCTCCTTTTTTTAAAAAAATTGAAAACAATTCAAATTAAAATCAATTATAAAACTACATAATATCTATATCAGCGCTATATAATTATGACATAACTCTGGAATATGATTATTATATAATTGTTATATAGGGTTGTGGCGGACATTTTTGATTAAAAATAACAAGTTTTTATATGTATGAGTGACATCGCAATTTACTTTGATATAATGGCTGCTACATGATATATATGTAGTACGTATATATTTGTATTTCCTGGGTGGGATCAACTTTATTTTTACCTCTCGCCTAGAGAGGTATAGGGATCGTGAAAAAATTCGATGTCGAGATTTTTGTCAATAAGCACGTTTTAGCACCTTTAGAACCTATTTTGACTATTTTCACGATGATGTCTGTGTGTGTGTGTGTGTGTGTGTGTGTGTGTGTGTGTGTGTGTGTGTGTGTGTGTGTGTGTGTGTGTGTGTGTGTGTGTGTGTGTGTGTGTGTGTGTGTGTGTGTGTGTGTGTGTGTGTGTGTGTGTGTGTGTGTGTGTGTGTGTGTGTGTGTGTGTGTGTGTGTGTGTGTGTGTGTGTGTGTGTGTGTGTGTGTGTGTGTGTGTGTGTGTGTGTGTGTGTGTGTGTGTGTGTGTGTGTGTGTGTGTGTGTGTGTGTGTGTGTGTGTGTGTGTGTGTGTGTGTGTGTGTGTGTGTGTGTGTGTGTGTGTGTGTGTGTGTGTGTGTGTGTGTGTGTGTGTGTGTGTGTGTGTGTGTGTGTGTGTGTGTGTGTGTGTGTGTGTGTGTGTGTGTGTGTGTGTGTGTGTGTGTGTGTGTGTGTGTGTGTGTGTGTGTGTGTGTGTGTGTGTGTGTGTGTGTGTGTGTGTGTGTGTGTGTGTGTGTGTGTGTGTGTGTGTGTGTGTGTGTGTGTGTGTGTGTGTGTGTGTGTGTGTGTGTGTGTGTGTGTGTGTGTGTGTGTGTGTGTGTGTGTGTGTGTGTGTGTGTGTGTGTGTGTGTGTGTGTGTGTGTGTGTGTGTGTGTGTGTGTGTGTGTGTGTGTGTGTGTGTGTGTGTGTGTGTGTGTGTGTGTGTGTGTGTGTGTGTGTGTGTGTGTGTGTGTGTGTGTGTGTGTGTGTGTGTGTGTGTGTGTGTGTGTGTGTGTGTGTGTGTGTGTGTGTGTGTGTGTGTGTGTGTGTGTGTGTGTGTGTGTGTGTGTGTGTGTGTGTGTGTGTGTGTGTGTGTGTGTGTGTGTGTGTGTGTGTGTGTGTGTGTGTGTGTGTGTGTGTGTGTGTGTGTGTGTGTGTGTGTGTGTGTGTGTGTGTGTGTGTGTGTGTGTGTGTGTGTGTGTGTGTGTGTGTGTGTGTGTGTGTGTGTGTGTGTGTGTGTGTGTGTGTGTGTGTGTGTGTGTGTGTGTGTGTGTGTGTGTGTGTGTGTGTGTGTGTGTGTGTGTGTGTGTGTGTGTGTGTGTGTGTGTGTGTGTGTGTGTGTGTGTGTGTGTGTGTGTGTGTGTGTGTGTGTGTGTGTGTGTGTGTGTGTGTGTGTGTGTGTGTGTGTGTGTGTGTGTGTGTGTGTGTGTGTGTGTGTGTGTGTGTGTGTGTGTGTGTGTGTGTGTGTGTGTGTGTGTGTGTGTGTGTGTGTGTGTGTGTGTGTGTGTGTGTGTGTGTGTGTGTGTGTGTGTGTGTGTGTGTGTGTGTGTGTGTGTGTGTGTGTGTGTGTGTGTGTGTGTGTGTGTGTGTGTGTGTGTGTGTGTGTGTGTGTGTGTGTGTGTGTGTGTGTGTGTGTGTGTGTGTGTGTGTGTGTGTGTGTGTGTGTGTGTGTGTGTGTGTGTGTGTGTGTGTGTGTGTGTGTGTGTGTGTGTGTGTGTGTGTGTGTGTGTGTGTGTGTGTGTGTGTGTGTGTGTGTGTGTGTGTGTGTGTGTGTGTGTGTGTGTGTGTGTGTGTGTGTGTGTGTGTGTGTGTGTGTGTGTGTGTGTGTGTGTGTGTGTGTGTGTGTGTGTGTGTGTGTGTGTGTGTGTGTGTGTGTGTGTGTGTGTGTGTGTGTGTGTGTGTGTGTGTGTGTGTGTGTGTGTGTGTGTGTGTGTGTGTGTGTGTGTGTGTGTGTGTGTGTGTGTGTGTGTGTGTGTGTGTGTGTGTGTGTGTGTGTGTGTGTGTGTGTGTGTGTGTGTGTGTGTGTGTGTGTGTGTGTGTGTGTGTGTGTGTGTGTGTGTGTGTGTGTGTGTGTGTGTGTGTGTGTGTGTGTGTGTGTGTGTGTGTGTGTGTGTGTGTATGAAAGTCTGTATGTACGCCTACTATAGCCTTTCGTCCCGGTTCATTATCTCAAATTCTACTGAACATAAAATTCTAATATTTTCCATTATACATTTATATATGTTAATGAAGAGCTGAAAAGATTTTGGTAAAAATCCACCAACCGGAAATGGTACTTTCCTTGTAGCACTATAACATTTTTTGCAAAAATTGTATAAAATAATGCGATTGTTACAATTTGACATACCACACATGAAAGAAGAAATTACATTGTACAATATTCAATCTTACTTGTTTCTATATCTTTAACGAATAAAGAAATATAATTTTTTTAAATATATAATTTTACCTACCACGATTTGTGAATCCCGAAATAGAAATAAAATTTAAAACAAAAATAAAAATTGTCAATGTGACAGATAAATAGAAATAATATAATGTATGATTATTTTATATTATTATATCAAATGTTATACGGTGTTGTTGTATTTTATATAAATTAAAGCTTAATATTTGGTTAAATACGAGGTTAAATAATAATACTTCAATGTCAAAGCGAGAGGTATTGTAACGGACACGTCAGATTTTTTTAAATGGGAACCCCACTTTTTTATTTTGACAACGTGTTCTACGCGAAAAAAGAAAAAACTTTTGTAGGAAATGTTTTTCTCCCCACCCCAATATTTCGAGTTATCAGCGCGGGAAAGTGAAAAAATTTGAATCTCAAAATGTGTTTTTTCAGAAACCGTGGAACCCAGCCAAAAATGCTGAAACACAGGTTTAATGAATTTGAGGGGAAAGAATTATCATATAATTTTTTTGACCCGGGTCAAGGTAAGTGTCATCCTGGGGTCAACTTCATTTTTTGAATGGGAACCCAATTTTTTTATTATTGCATCGTGTTCTCCGTAAAAAAAACAATCTTTTGTAGATATTATTATTATATTATTCTGAGATATTAAGCTGGAAAATTTTCAAAAAAAACACATTTCAAAATTCAAATTTTTTCACTTTCCCGCGTTGAAAACTCGAAATATTGGGGGTGGGGGAAAAAAACGTTTCCTACAAAAGTTTCTTATTTTTTGCGTAGAATACGTTGCCAAAATAAAAAAGTGTGGTTCCCATTTAAAAAAATCAAGTTGATCCCAATATGGGCAGTATGCCCACTTTGGGCAGAAAACTAATTACATGGTTTTTCTTCCCCCTCAAATTCATCGAACCCGTATTTCGCCGATTTTCGATCCGTGCCGCGGTTCCCGAGATATTTAGGTGGAAAGTTTTCAAAAAAACTCCCTGTATACTTACATGCACAATACAACATTTTACATACTTTTTACTTCCTTGTACGGAGTAAAAAGGAAGTATTGTAATCGCGAAAAATTTCGGTTCCCAGATTTTGACGGAAATATCCGTTTTGACTTATAACATCTAGTTGTGCACCTCATGTATTTGGTTGCGATCGTCCGTGCCAAAGGGGCATTATTTGGTATTTTTCGCATTTTTCAAAAACGGTATGTCGTAGAAAGTTGATATTTTGTATTTGAGACATGAGACTCATGTTGCATCTAGTTGATCACCTCATATTTTTGGTTGCGATCCTCCTGCCAAAAGGGCACTTTACTATATGTATTTTTTGGTATTTTCCGCATAAAAAAATTCTACATTTTAGTTATTAAGAAAAGTATGAACAGTTTAATAGGCGTACAAGAAAGTCATGCGGTGTCCACATCAGATTTTTTTGTACCTGTGTTCCTCTATTATGTAGGTAGATATGTTATTTTGTTAACCTTGGTACTTCTTATTTTTAATAATACAAATAATTGGGTTTTGATTCGCAATTTTTAAAAATACCTACGAACTACTGATAAAAATATTTCGCCACTCCCCATTGGCGTACATTTAGCAGCATTAAAATCGCTTCCTTGTTTTAGTACAAATTTCGCTGCTAGGTTCGCATTCTTATTGAAATATGTAAATTGCTCGTGAAATCTCAAGAAGCAACAGGGCAACAGCAATAAAAATTTATAAGGAAAAGGGAGGCGCCAATACAAAAAGTTGAGAAACATTGGGGTAGACAAATACTATAAATAGATATAATCAAAAATACTGTAGAACACTCATAAAATGATATTTCATCATTCTCTCAATACGTTGCTGTTTTATTTTAACCGCATTTCTATTTCTTTGAGCCCTAGGAAGAAATAATGAGAAAACAAGGGTTTGCGAAAGCGAAACAATCTGCAAAGAGTAACACACAAAGATGAGTCAATTGCCGCGAGGCAGAGAAGATGACACCATTACACCAACAATGAGTACAGTAACTTTTCCACAAGAAGCACGACAAAATATCCTGAAGCATCGAGCCGTGGAATAAGCTTTAATACCAAGCCTGGAAGCCTTCTACGCAATCGCAAAGCAAGGTTTCACGGTCGTTATATTTCTTTCTGGGAGGCCCAAGCCTATAATTAACGATTTGAAAATGTTTTTCGTGAATTTTAAAAGCTCCTATAAATTTCAATAATATCTTACAGAGCATAAGAGTATTATGTTCACTGTATTACGGAACGCATAAACGTCAGTTGTAGGAATTATGAGGCCTTGAAGTCCGAAAATAAATTTGTTGCTTGCAACGAAGAAATAACTTTAATTATCTACAAACGCGTAACTACAATACAACTATTTCAAACAAATATACAGATATATAACGTTTAAATTTGAATGCATTATACGTACGAAGTTACAAAAATGCAATGGATAAGAAATGTCATAAATTTTTTTGGAACAATACAAACTTCTTTATAATTTACACTAAAAAGTATGATATAATACTATTTTTTCCATAAATTGTAAATTTAAACAAATTTTGCTCATTAAAATTTCTCGATTACTTCTTTATTTTCGTTCTTCTGGGTATTTTTAACGAATTTTTTGAATCGTGAAATATGGCTATAGGACCCAATACTCCTGAATCTTTATAAATAATGCTAATAATTGCTAATATCAGAAGTAAAAATAAATATCAAGAAGTGTTTTATTAAAAAGATATATTATAGGTATTCCATTAGTCGAGATAATTTCAAACATAAATCTTGACCTATGATCATTAGCAAGCATATCTTAAAAGTTAATATCAAAGATGTAGTCAAATTACGGATTAAATTCAGCGCATATTGGATCAAGCAAATCTAATTTTATGATTTTTGGTCGTGCAACAAATCCATAAATGTTTAATAATAATAGAAACAAAACTAGTATCAAGTAGTGTAAATTGTAAGCTATGGACAATTCCAATCCATATAGGAGTGACGTCATAAAAACAAGCAAATTATTAATTAATACATCGTATGATTCTGTAGGAAATAATAAAATAGAACAAAACTAAACAAGAATGAGAAAATTGACAAGTTGTCAGCAAGTACCAATAAATGGTATACTCGTATAACGAACTTTTGTGAATCTAAAAGAAAACAATATGTTAGAAAATATATTTCATATAATTAATTCTATATTATATGAATAATTGTTCTGCTACTGCCGTTAAGACATAAATTGATAAGCCCCGCCCCTTATGACATACGATATGCGTATAGATTTATACGAGTAAAATGTGTACGAAAGAGAGCTTATTTTGTGAACGTGGTGAATAGAATTTATCTGATATGACGCCACTCCTATATGGATTTGAAACGTCTTTATCACGAATGTAGAACGCTACTCATCCGTCACGTTTATTTAATCGTACCTTGCTTATTAATTTGTTATCCATCAATATGAAACAATAATAATCCAAGTTTCAGTTATAGCAACAAAATCAAAATTAGATTCCATAATAAAATCTACAAAATCTTCAGTGGCTAGCTCAGCGGTAGAGGCTCCGCCTAGCATGCCAGTTCGATTCCCAGCGCAACTGACAATAATACCATTGGTTCCGAGTGGTTGGATTCCACTATAATAACATCTACCATTCTGTAATTGGGAGTTAATCCTGTACGATGGTTACCAGCAAAAATAAAAATAAAAAAAAATAAAAAATAAGTCCAACTTTTAACTAGACTAGTAATGCCCTAAACTTGACTCAAAGGTTGTCTAGGAAGATAGTGAGATAGTTTTGTGTCACGTGAGTTTACTTAGACCTTATTGGCTGTTAATGACGTACTAAAAATATGAAAACTACATATAGGTAGTTCAGTCTGGTTCCAACTTCCACGCTCCAAGTAGTTCAGTCTTGTTCAGTTCTCCAAGTTGTTCAGTCATATTCCAGTCTTAAACTCAGTTAATCTCTTCTAAACATTTTTTGTCAGTAGTAAGTCAGTGTCGAGCCCGTGAGATACGTATTTTCATAACTATCTTGTGCAAGTTATTGTCGTTTTGCTTAGGTATATTCAATTTATTTTTGTAACACAAATCAACCTTTGAAAAGTCCAAACAACTACTTATACTTATATTTTTTACGATCGGTATTAAAAGTAGGCATTTTATACTTTATTTGGTTACTTGATAATGAACAATTGCAGACTGTTGCTAGTGACGGTCTGAAAATATTTTCAGACCACTGCTTATAAAAATCTGTAGTTACCAGTATAACCATAAATTATTTATTAAGATTTAATAAATTTCTAAACGTGAAGGTTCTTTATATTTATGTTTGTTGTATTGTTTCTATAATTAAAATTTTAGCTTTCGTAGATAAGATGGTATAGATGAAAAATTACAAAATTTTTGTTGATTGCTAATAAAATCAATAATTCGTAGAAAAAATGTTGGCTGAAAGTATTTTTGCTTCGACTAGTTGAGTTGCAGCCCACGCTGCGATCGTGCTACATCTGCAAAAGGCTGCTTTCAATCCTTAGCATACAAACTAGAAAATATTCAGCAGAATTGAATATTTTGATGGATTTCTCTAAGTGGAGAAACTAGTTTTACAGCCTTTTAAAGGAAATGAAACACTTTTGAAATGATTTAGGTTACTAGTATGTCACTTCATGAAAATGTAAAACATTTAAAATTACAAAAATGTTTAATTTCCTTCAAAAGGTTCTCAAAATAGCTGTTCTGTTTAGACAAATACAATAAAATATTCGAAACTGGTCAATGTTTTTAGTAGGTATTCAAATTATATTATGTACGAGTATATGTAAAGTTTCGAATTTAATGTAATTTCATATTTTCAGTAGGTACGTCATTATGAGCCCAATAAGGTCACGTGATCCAAAAATCTATCAACAATCTTTGAGTCATGTAAAACAGACCTTTTATTCCTCTTAGTCTCTATGTACGAGTGAAAAAATAATAGACCATTTTTTAAATGTTATTTTTTATTCTTCGACTAGAATTTTTTTCCAGGTTACTTTTATTTGATAATACACTTGACAAAATTTGAATCATTCTTGGAGAAATAATAATTGAAAATCACATAAATGCTTTTTTTACATTTCTTCTAAACTTTATGTCTCAGAGGTCTTTCAAATTGATACCAAACTCGGAACTCGGTATAATTTAAATAATTTATTTAAAAAATAATAATTACCGATCGTTTACATGTTTTTTCTTCTTCAACTATTCTATTAACCTGAAGTCAGTTTTTGGGCTCAAGATTTTAAATATAAAATTACACAATATAAAATTACACATTCTAAAATTCCAACGCATTTTTAAGTTATCCAATACCCAGACAGACTAACAGACCGGCTTTTTTGAAAACATAATTTTTGGGTTCAGTAAGGTCTAAAGCGTGAAGATTCATCAAAATCTTGAACTGACAAAAAATCACGATTACAATTAATAAGTAGTAGGTACTTCCCCTTCCTTAGTCGAGGAAGTAAAAAATGTAGTTTTTTTTTGTAACTGTTAGATACAAATAATGAAATAATGCATTTTAGTTGTGTATTCATGATTGATGTGTTCGTTAGTTGATCGGATGGCAAATTATGACATAGTTAACATATCCCGAAACCAAAATATATACTTTAGCACAATTTACCGAGCTAAAAAAGATTGTGAAGACGGAATTTCATGTGTTAATCTTCCTAAAAGCGGCCCACCTCAAGTATAAACAGTTACAAGGGCTGAAAGGTAACGTATGTGAAAGAAGTTCTGGCAAAAATATTAACCATCTTTCTAAAAGTCGATAAAAAGTATTTAATTAATTATTACATAACGGTATATTTCGAACATTTTTGTCTTTTTATATAAATTAAATTATTTCTTATTAGTATTCTGCTCGCACACTCGCAGTCATGTGTATCATACAAAACCTGCGACTAAATTTTCGTGTTGACATACCAATGTTGTTTTTGCTGTCTCTACTAGACTTTCGACCCGTGCAACTGTTTAAACTTGAGGTTGTCCACTTTAAGGCAGATTATCACATGGGATTTCTTCTTCACTATTATTCATAGCCCGGTAAATTTATTGTCCTAGCATAATATATTTTAGTTTCGAAATATGTGTACTGCCTATGTCACTTTTTGTCACCTACCCAATTAACTTGTACGCCGTGTTTTGTACAAATTTTGACATAAACTAACAACTATTTTTTATACGAATAAAACGCATTATTTGTATCTAATAATTACTTGCTAAATTTATTAAAAACAATTACATAAGCGATACATTTTGTGCCAAAACTGTTATACATACGTTAAATATTCATTTTCTAATAAAACCTACACTGAGTAACACTTTGTGCCTAGTATGTTCATGAAATAACATAAAACATATATAAATTATAAAATCTAGCGAAGCTATTCAGCACTTCAATTTTCCATGACAAATTCAAGGGCAGATGATTCAACGATAGTGCTGCCGCCACCAGCATGTACGTTCTCAATAGGACATGCTGTTTAATCGCACCTTTACGATGACGTCGCTATGAATGTCCGAGTTCTCCGAGTTAGTAGTCGCAGGCTCTATGAGCTCTGAATCTGACATGCTAGTTTTACTGGTAACTAAGAAAAATGTAGTCTAAAGATTTAGTGATGTCAGATATTATGATTTTCTGTAAGGGCTGATTTATAATTCATGTAATCGATTACTTCTTCTCAGGGTTGAAAAAAAACATGTTTTTTTCAATTTTTAGCAAAACATTTGTTTTTTACTGTTTAAAACTGTTTTTTTGGTTTAAAACATGTTTTTAACTCTGCACAAAAAAACATGTTTTAAACAACAAAAAAGCATGTTTAAAACATGTGTTAAACAGGATATCTGTTTTAAATAAATATTATTTCCATCGAAATATGTCGCCAATGCTACTTTTTGTGCGAGGACGGGGATTTAAATCGCTCTAGCTGCGTAGCTAGGAGTTACCGATGGTCGGTAGTTGAATTTGTTTTGTTTGTGTTATGCGTCGTGAATGGATTTCGATATCATTTTTAAACACCTGATTTAAAACACAGTTTAAAACATGCATTAAAACATTAGGCCGTGTTTAAAACATGTTTAAAACAGTTTGTTTAAAACAAATTGTTTTAAACATAACAACCCTGCTTCTTCTGTATTAGGTACGTAAGTTGTGTGATACGAATGAGAAGTGTGTGGTTCATAATCATTTCAGTAATCTGTTAACTTGACGACACAACCTTTCTTATACCTGTCAGAAATGGATCCATTTGTCCATCTCAATGTTTGTAACAATTAATATTGTAGCGAAATATAAAATACTCATCAAAATGTAAACAAAGATCAACAAAGAACAAATATGACTTGCTTACTACCTATTTGTTGAGAAAGAGTGAAGTATGTTATAGATGGCTTTATACTGAGTATGGCTGACTCTCGGGCTGACTTCAGTAAAATTGTATTTGAATAAAATCATATGTTTGGTAATATATGAAGAGTTTAAAAGTTAGATACTTAACTAATTTTTGGATACCATATTGTTACAGTTAAACATTAATTAATTCCACATTTTTTTATAGTATGAAACCATTACAACACTCTTTACCTATAGTGATACTCTAAGAAGTTTTTATAAAAGTTGGCGAACCTTACTGTTAACTGTTACAGTTACAAAGTTTTTATACTTTCCTCTACTCGTTTCATGATTTTATGTTGGGTCCATGTGATGCACATATTTTACTACGTAAATGCATTTATATAGAATGTACTTCGTATTTCGACTGAATTTGTTGCACGTTTTCCGAAGTTCGAGCAATATTTACTAGTGTTGTTAATGTAATTGAATTTCGAATTGAAGAAATTAGTAGTAAGCTACAAGTGTAATGTGCCTGACAGTATGTGGTCAAGAGATGGATTTCCGTTTCCGTTACGGTCAACTATATGGTGCCCAGATGTGGAAACCACTGTTGAAATTCTACAGGCTGGATAGTTGACATGGGATCGATCAGTCAGTCAGTTTTCAGCGAGTTCCAAGTTTGGGTGTTTGACGCTAGAACTGTGGTGTACATTTGTTGTTGTTTCAAAACTATTAACGTTACGGGGAAAAAGAATAAAACCTAAAAAGTTGTACCTCCGGCTGGTCGGTTTTTGCAGGTCGTAAAGAACACAGAACTATTAGTCTGGCGGTTATAGGACGAATTTCATATCAAGCATTTTGTGATTAAAGTGGGAAAATTGTCATATATGTCAATTAAACCATTCTCTTTCATATAAAGAGTGGTGCCAAAGTGTTAAGTGTCAGAGACGTCCGCCATTTTTAGTTTTTTTTCTTCATATATCTCGTATGGTCAACATTACGAGAAAAATTGTTGTATACAAATTGTAGACTACAAAATTTGCTATAAAACGGTATTTCCGTTTTTTATGTAAGTGTTACAGTTTTCGATAAAATTGTGGAAATAAGTATATAATGTAAGCAAATTCTAGCCATTTTAAATAAAACCGTATTTTGTATTTTCAAACAAAAGCAACTGTTAGTTTTGAAAGAATTAAGATATCGACTTCCGGTCTTCAACATTCGATTTCTTAGATAATTTTTTGTTATATAGGTACATGCTTTTAAACATTTCGTGGTCACTAGTTTAGTCACAGTTTAAACATAAGTCATCTTTTAGATAAAGTAGTGAAGTTTTAGTATTTTTTGTGTTTATTAAATTGTCATTATTTCTCAAAGAATTAAAATATTGATTTGCGGATTCCTGCATTAAATTCTTGAAAAAATTTTCTATAAGGTAGTATTTTGTATAAAAGACTTTTTATTCGATTATGTCAAAAAGTGACGTTTTTTGGTTAAGATATTCGGACGAAAAGCTAACCTTTTAGGTAGAGTATTAATATTTGTGCCGTTGCTAGGTGACCCACTTTTCGTCTTAGGCCGAGAAGTACTTTTCGTACGCACACGCGTTTTTTTAAGCAAACTGACACAGTCGAATAATTTTTTGTTCTTTTTTGTTTCATTTATCTGTTTCGCAGATAACTACAATTAGCAAACTAAACAAAAATTTAGAATAATTTATAATAAAATATTAATATTCTAGTTATTTTAAGTTCTCATTTACAATCGAATAAAAAATAGTGTATGATACACGGACGAAAAAGCTCTCGTACTCCTAAGGTTGCCGAACGAGGCATCTTTTCCATAGTCGTACGAGAACTTGCATTTTTCGTCCTTGTAACATAAATAACTATTTTAAAGCTTTACTTTAATCGATATTTAGAGATGTTTTTCTACAGAAAAATTTTAGTATTGTTTTTATTTATTGTGTTTGACAAGCTGTAATTTCTGAACGGTCCAAAATATTGACTTGAAATTTCCAGCTTTAGATACAAATATATTCAAGGAATCGATTTTCAAGTCAATATTTTGATCCGTTCTGAAACTATAGCTGATCAAACATAATAAATACATACATTACTAAAAAAATTATATTTCCTCGAGGAAAACATCATTAAATATCGATGTAACTAAAGCTATAAACACTCTTTCATATAAACTAGATACCTTATAGATTTTCTTGAAGAATCTAATGTAGGAATCCGCAAGTCAATATTTTAATTCATTCAGAAATGATAGTTCAATAAACACAAAATATACTAAAATTTTACTAGGTACTTTCCTTAAGTTTAAGATATTATATTAAACTGTGACTAAACTACTAAACCGATCGCTCAAAATAGATGATCAATTTTGAAGATCTATTTTCTCATTTTAATCGATTGATCTTTCCTTTTTGTAAAAGAAGATCAATCTGATTTTTTTTTTACTAAAGATCGATCAATCGATCTTTTTCGCAGCCCTAGTTTCTTATTAAAACGAGCGCCAAAGCGAGAACACTAATGCCCTTGTCAAACCTGTAATACTTGTATTATGGTGAAAATTGTCATGTGTGACAAAAGTCTCTCGTACTAGATGTCACACTTGTGTGATAAAAATAATATAAAGCGCTTCTATTTTTCGTCATATATAGGTTTGATCATACATGAAACAGTGCAATACAGATGTGACATGGGCATAATGTATCGATTTGTCTATAACATAGTCGTGGGATAAGTGAACGCACAAGATAAGATATCTTATGTTGATGTAAGGTTGGTAGATATTAAGATTTAAGACATTGCACATAGTTCAGCCATAATCCCAAACACTCATCTCAATTTTTGTTCATCAACAACCTGATTTGAGTTGCATGTTTATGATAATTTCTAGCTATCAGCACAAACAGGAATTCAAATTGTAATCCGTTAAAATGATTCAAGTGAACTCTGACTCTGCATTAATACCGGAGTGGGTATGGACGGTTTAGCCACTCAGGGATGATTTCACTTTAAACTACCTACCAACTAGTTGTGTTTATCGTTCTGGCAATATTGCCGGGCAGGATAATGGAACTCTGCTACAGCGTACCGTGTCCACGTTGGCAATTTTCAACTTGCACCGCTTACAGTTATGAAAGTTTAAACGACACAACGCTAGCGTAACGCCGACGCCACGTATGCATAACTTCGTTTACATATGGTTACAATAAATTTATAAAGTTTGACATTCTACTTCTCGCTTCAAATTTTCTATAACGTGACAAGACATATTGTTGCAAGGAAACTCTGAAGACGATCTGAATTTTAATATATTATGGAGGCATGCGAAATACTACCTACTAGTACAGTTATTATATTTAAAAAATATTCGTGATTATTCACATCTCATTTGTAATCTGTTAAACTAAGACCAATAAAAATGGAAAAAATTAAATTTCACACTCAATCAAAATCAGTAGACTTGATTATTTTGTACTTGTAAGGTTGTGTATCGACTATTCATTTAGGTAACTATTTAACAAATTAACATTTTTATTAAAATCTCCAGTTTTAATGCACAATTTCTATTTTTGGTTTGTCTTTAAGGTTCTAGAATAGTTTTCACTTAGAATTCACTATTTTATTTATAAAAAACAAAAAAACACATAAAACCTATTTGACGTTGACGTCAAAATTTTTGAAGTATATGTGTTTTCTGAAATCATGGATAACTGCATTTTTCAGCAATTTTAATTTAAAACTGGATCTATTTCAATCAATAATCTCTTGAATGGCATTCGTAATCATTGTGAAGTAGATTATTTTTCTGGTAGTATATATTATACAGTCATGTACCTTGTCCTTGAGAATATTACTCGAGCTGCGCACTCGTAATATTTATATACCAGCACAAGGAACATTCATAATACTACCAGAAAAATAATCGATGTAACAATGACTATTTATGGTATTATAAGTAACATTTTTTGTAAATTTTGTATTGAGCTTTAGTAGTAGTTATAGTACTTGTATAAATTTTGTAGTTGTAGTAATACACATTGTAAATTAAATATAATTTTAAATAACAAAACGGTAGAATTTGTCAACAAAATTGTAACGGTAGTACCCGGTAATACCTATTCGTATATTTACGTTTTCATTAATAAAGTTTAGATGTTTTCATTGGACCGTAGTTAAGATTAAGGAAATAAACGAAGCGCGCAGGGAATTGGTTACGCCTCTGGCAATACAAGCAGGATACAGGGAGCAGGATACAGGACAACTAACAGGACATTGGACTGCAAATAGCAGGTGGAAGTCGATAGGAGTGAAAGGGAGGCAGTAAATGTTTCCAGGTTGTAATTTGCTGATTGTATCGCGTGATTCTTGTTCCACATGTAACCTATCTGTAAAGTAATGAGTTAAGTTACCTACTATCGCAAGTATTCTGTGCAAATTATTGTAATGTGTTTTAAAATTTTCAATTTCAATATAATATCCACCAATAATCCATATATCCCCGTTAATGGCATCGAAGCGCTTTTATCTCGTCAAAAAATTATTGAACCCTGTAAAAAAGTCTAATGGATGAAATCAACATTATCCACCCGATTCAGAATTTTTTGCTCTATTGATTTTTAGAGGGCGGGTGAAATTCAGGGTCTGGACCAACCCCGAAATAGTTATTTACGCACAACTGTGTCAAAATTGTTTTTATAACTAAGTTACCGTGGCAGAAACATTTGCTTTACACCCTTGTTTGATACATGGGATGTTTTTGCTGTCATACACCAGCTTAAAATTTTCTTCATATTTTTGCGTTTTTTTCAAAAACTAATTACGAGAAATTCATTTTTATATAGTTGTGCGTAAAACGTTGTATGTACCTCAGACCGAAACACAGATACACCGTAGGATGAATAAAGGTCGTCGCTGGCGCAATCTTTTTCTTTTGGCCCTGTATAGTCTATACGTAAATAACTAGTATGTAAATAAGTAACTACCTATTACAAACCAAAATATGAAAAATACTATAAAATTATAAGGTAGTAACAAAAAATATTTCATGTGACAAACAAGTATAATTTTGATTGGACGAATACTTGACTTTACCGCACATGGGCCCATGAGAGCAGTATATTAATTTGTATATTATTTTCGCAGAAATACATGTTTTAGGTTCTCTGAATCCGTTATAACAATTTTCGCAATGATTTCTGTGTGTGTGGATGGATGAATGGATGTGTGTCCGGATGTTCAATAACTCATGAATGAGAAAAGATAAAATAATGAAACTTGATATTTATAAAGTTTAGGATATTGAGCAGAGCTGAAAAGATTTTGGTCACATTTTGACAACCGGAAGAAGAAGTTTTCTTAAAACGCAACAATAAATGCAATTATTATCATTAAATTCATTTTCCGTATCTGCTTCCAATTTTGAGAAAAAATAAATTATATATTTAATAAATACATTTCAATAATCATAGTTGCCTGATAACATGCGAGTACTCAGCTACGCCAAAACGGTATAGCATATGTTCACATTCGTCAATAAACAATTCAAATCTAGGTCCCTTCTAAAACAGCTAAGTGTACCTAAACCAATGGCGTAAAAAATGACACGATCTCATGAGTATCTCATCGGTATGGCGCATACGGCCCGCGTACTTTTGATGTCTAATAAACAATAATAAACAAGAATAAGATTAGTGCCATTCACCAAATAATGTATATATTTTTTTGCATATTCAAAAAATTACGCTGCGCTACAGGCAGCCATACTTCCGTTTTGATGTTTCACATGACACCGGCTATCGTCCCAAAAAGTTTCATCCAAATGCCTTTCCTACGCTATTTTTTTGCTGACTCTCGGTCTAACACACGAATATGATGGATGAGAACAATATGTTATGTGGCTACGGACTATGAGATGGAATGGAATAAAAATTTTCGCTTGAGGTCTATGGCCTTAGGTTGAGGATTTGCATAATTTTGAACGGAAAAATTCACTTACGTTACTACCTCTGTAGAGGGATGTGGTAGTGTTTATTTTACTCTGTTTTTCTTTGGATAAATTTGTCAAAATAAAGGTTTACGTCGGTTTCACGGTTGTCTTGGATATCAATGTATTTTAGGTTAGGTTAACAAGTTCGTTGGTGGAACATAAAACTGTTGTTTTATGGTAAGTAGCAATTACATTATTCAAAGGAACCATATTTGTAAAATAATTGCGTTTCTATTTTCGTAAACATATTCATTTGAACCTGAAAACGGTTGCCCATCGCGGCTGAAATGTCCTGAATTAATAAACAAAAAGTTACAGAAATTTACACAAATAAAGAATTTATTAAATTATCATTATTATCAATTGATTCATTAATAACATTCTTATTACTATACCTACTAAAAAGAATTTTTTTTATGTGTATGAAAATTTTAAAAAACACAATAAAGATATGACTCCAAAGTTTAGGGTTTATATTATATAATCAGAGTACTGATTTGATTACTGTATAATCGCGGTCTTTATAGATATTAATGATACAAGTTTGATATAGCCACTGTAATGAAACTCGTATGATGTTGTCACGTAGCGATTATCCGAGTGTTTTATCACGCAACTATCATTACACAATAAAACATGTATCACTCAATATTTTACCTAACGACGGTTTTAATTTCTGCTAAATAAGATATTTGGTGCTTGGCATAAAGAACCATGATCAGTGGCGTAGGGCTCCTCTGGGCTGCGGTTGCAAAAATAAAGATATTTCTTAAATTTTTTGTCGTTTCATTTCTTATTTCATATTTTCTTACAAATTTTGTAGGGTCTATTTTGCTCAATAATATAGTCTACTTGCGTAGGAGTTAAAACAGAAGTCTTAAATAATCCAGAAAGTTATTATAGGATTTTCTTCTTCGATTAATTTTAAATTTAGCGCCTTAAATAATCGATCCTGTAATTCACGTTATTATTTATGATTCGAATCATCTTGTAGAATGAATTTCAAAATTACATTTTTGATTTTTACAATATACAAAAACAAGACCGTTTGATGTTTTTGACGTAAAACTGACGATGTTCTACAAAAATTTAGAGTGAATAATATCGCTTTCACAGCCCGAAATTTGGTGAAATTTGATGAAATTTATGAAGTCAGTCATATGGTAATGCGTACTTACGTACACAACGCCAAATTTCAGTGATGTGAATGTGAACGCAAGTACACATTACCATATGACAAAATTCACAAATTTCACCAAATTTCGGGATGTAAATGCGGCGTAACTAAAATTTTTTCTCGGATGAGTATGCGTTTTTATTGGCGATTCCTATGCCCATGACCATCATCTACCATTGTCAAATATTGATTGCTGGTAATGTTTGATTTTTGTTAACTTTTAGTTGTGGCAAATTCTTTTTCAATTAGTACGTTTTTGAATTAGCCAGATAGTATGTCATCGGACCCGGAAATTAAACATTAAACAATAAAAAAAACTTGTCTTTATAAATTTATAAAATATTAAATGCCATTAGGGGCAATTAAATAAGTGTGTGAATTAAGTATTAGTGCCTCGTCGTAGATAAAAACAACTTTACAAAAATTTCACGTAACTGATATAATCGTCTAAAATGTTCAATATTCAGCAAAAGAAATTGAACTGGACTAAAATTTGTTACAGACTGGCACGAAATACGTCGGCGAAGCGAAATGAAAACGAATTTCGAATCAAGCGACGCTGCCACGTTTCCGGTTCCTTGTGCGATCGAGTCACGTGTCTCTGATTTTTTCATCAGTTCATGACATCTGGTGCTTGTAATTTCCGTACCACAATCACATAATGCAGTCCAGGGTATAAGGGTTGAGGTTGAGCAGATTTAATGTTGAAGAGTTTCTCAGTCCCATAGCCATAACTGCTATATACCTACTCGTACATATGGCATGAGACGTTAACACTGTGAGCCTAAGCATATTTCGCTCTCCTGTAACTATAGTCTGATTTATGCAACTCTTCATAACGAATACGAATAAAACATACGAAAAAGTAAGTTTATGCAATTATCGTAAAACATAATTTCTAACCAATGACAGGCAAGACAAAAAGAAACAGATTAAGGAATACCAACCAATAGGAAAACTAAACAGATGGTGGGATTCTGTTCAAATAGGTATGTAAGTTTTACAAATTTGTAACTCTTTAAATATTGAACAAAATCACATCAATATTATTGTTGACAAATATAAAAATGTTCATATGCTTATAAATTTCATTGCGATTTTGTTTAATATTTACAGTTTTATAGATCTGTAGCAACTACAGATTTGAACAGAATCCCACCATTAATTTGAATTAAAATACCTCAAGTTGACACAAGGTTTGCAATCACGCATGCGCTGTTAAAACGTTTTTACATAAAATATAAAATTTCTTGGTAAATTCAATGTCTTGCGTTTTTATCTTTATGTTTATATTTTATTCCGAAATTGTGGTTAAGAGGCCCGTCTACCTTCTAAACTCCAGCACAAAACGTACTGACGTAGCGAGTGTTTTGTGGCCAGTACAAGAATGGTAAAATTATATTTCAACAAGGATTATGTACTTAAAGAATCAATTAACAGTTGTGCCTTTTAAAATTTAATAAAGAAATTGTGCCTACATGATTATAAAAATTCCGAAATTTATGCAAACTTTACACGGTTATAACTCCTGATATAGAAATTTATTTTTAAATTTTTTTATAAAGGCACATCTGTACATTTATTCTTTCTCTATTAAATGTTTATGAAAACATTACCTAGAAGTCAATAATAAACTAACAGTTTAATCGCAACGAAAAGTGACGAAAACGAAAAGAGTGCAATAGAAATTCGGAAAAACGTAGACGGGCCGCTTTAGTGTTTGTGTGTTGTGTACATTTATATTGTATGTTTTATTCTTTATGCGTTACGAAAAGTTGCATAAACCAAGCTTAAAGTTTGAGTATAATATCACAAAACAATGTGAACAAAGTTTTTAAGAAGTGACCAGCAGAAGACTCGCCCTACATTTCAGTAGCTACTATCTAAGAATAAGAGTACAGCATATATTTATTTCATTAAAACTTATACTTGATGCTGTGCATCACATGGATTCTTCGTTCTTCGTTAAGCCGTCGCTCGTGTTAACCATATCATGCCATACATAATTTATTTCTTGCTTGTAGAATTTTGTGATCAGAGCTCGTAGTCAAATAAATCAAATCAGAGGGGATCAAGCTGTAAAAGCGCCCTTCTGTTGGGTAATTACGAGATCAAACATGGCATTGATTATTGCCTATATCAAACTGCGGTCATTACTCATACTTTAAATACTACATCGATTTTGTATATTACCTGAAAATTTACGTATTTTGGAGCTGAAATTCAGTGGGATGTAATTACCTGTAAAGAAAAAAAACCATTAGTTAATATGATCGATTGATAATGAATGGAATATGATAACATATTTTTAGTACCACTGGATACTATTTATCTTGAACAAAGAGACAGTTATGTGACCAGCAACTTTTTTTATATTGGCTTGCCGATTAGCCAGATTCAATGGTGTTTGTTTATGGTTTATATTTTTAAAATTATATTCTTATTTTTGTTATTGTGATGTACCTACTTACTTGAAAAGATATTTCCAAATATTGATATTTTCGGTAGTTAATAATGTGATAATACTCGTTGAGAATTTAATATTTTTGGCTGCCAATTCAAAATATAAAGTTTGTTGTGCTTCTGCATATAATGGACAGTTAAAAAATAAATGATTTACTGTGGCTTCTATTTGATTGTCACTTAGTCAGTGTCAGTGTCAATATAGTATCCCTGATACAGTCAGAGATACCTAGATCCATTATACATTCTGACCGCTACACCACCGCTAGAAAAGATCATGTTGGCAAACCTAATTATTATTATAACCGTGGTTTAGGCTTTACTGGCTTTAAGTAAATGTTGGTCTGAAAAGCCACGCTCAGTTCGGTAACTCTTTCAGACCGAATTAAAAAGGTTCAAAATTTCGATTAATACTTTATCCGTATATAGACCATGACGAAAAAAAATATATAGTCCAGTCATTTTAGCAAAAAAATGGGCTCAACCTCGGAATGAGAGATAATAAGCTGGAAACTCGTATACACCTTCATTTTTGCGTTCTAAAAGTTGTCTCAAAAGTCTCATAAAATCTCGTGTCTGCGTCGTAAGTTATTCGAGGTCAAAGGACACTAAACTCGGTTTTTCGAGATTATCTAGGTTTCTATGGCTCCAGTGATGTTAATCTATTATAAAAATTGTAGAGAATAAAATTTCCTACAACTTTGGTATTAAAAAAAAATTTCTCCGATCAATAGTTCAAAAGTTACGGCCGAAAGAAAAAGGAACGCTTTTAAAAAATTTAATTATGGCATTACTTTATGTCATAATGTACAAAAACGACTGTAACTTTTCAACACATTAAAATATTGACTTCCGGTCTGAAGCATTCAATTCTTAAGACTATTTTCAATCTACAATACAATTTTTAAAATTTTGGAGGTCCTAGTTTAGCCAAAATTTAAACAAAAAAATAATTATTTTTTTGTATTTTCTTAAATTATTTTGTTTAATCAGCTCTAATTTCTGAATGAATCAAGATATCAACTTTCGGTTTTCAGCATTGAATTCCTGAGACTTTTTGCTATAAGGTATATTATTTCAAAAATGGTTAAAAAGACTTTGGTAACCTGAAATTTTAAGTTTTTCTCCGAGAGAATATAGTGAAATTTTAGTTTTGTTATAAATTACTTTGAATTTTAGGTAATCACATACCTTTAAAAGATATAAAAAATATTGTTTCTTATAGAAAAACGTCCCAGAAATCCAATGCTGGAATCCGGAAGTCGATATCTTAATTAGTTCAGATATTAGAGCTGATTAAATACAATAATCTATAACAAAATTAAAATTTCACTATATTCTCTCGGAGAAAAACTTAAAATTTCAGGTCAACAAAGTACTTTAAACCATTTTTGAAATAATGTACCTTAAAGAAAAAAGTCTCAGGAATTCAATGCTGAAAACCGAAAGTTGATATCTCGATTCATTCAGAAATTAGAGCTGATTAAACACAATAATTTAAGAAAATACAAAAAAATAATTATTTTTTTTGTTTAAATTTTGGCTAAACTTGTAATCTCCAAAATTTTAAAAATTGTATTGTAGATAGAAAATAGTGTTAAGAATTGAATGCTTCAGACCGGAAATCAATATTTTAATGTGTTGAAAAGTTACAGTCGTTTTTGTAGATTATGACATAAAATAATGCCATAATTAAATTTTTTAAAAGCGTTCCTTTTTCTTTCGGCCGTAACTTTTGAACATCGGATAAATTTTTTTTTAATATCAAAGTTGTTGGAAATTTTATTCTCTACAATTTTTATAATAGGTTAACTTCATTGGTGCTATAGAAACCTAGATAATCTCGAAAAACCGAGTTTTGTGACCTTTGACCTCGAATAACTTATGACGCAGACACGAGATTTTATGAGACTTTTGAGACAACTTTTAGAACGCCAAAATGAAGGTGTATACGAGTTTCCAGCTTATTATCTCTCATTCCGAGGTGAAACTCTAATTTGACTGGACTAATAGTAATAGTTATTTGTGTATTAAGTACGAATAAAGCATTATTTTTTTGCTCTATCCGACGAGGTGCACACAATATTTTTTCTACAGTTGTATAATGTATAATAGTATATTACATTATAATTTATAAGTCATGAAAATGTTTCATTGCAGACGGGGAGGTTTGTTTGATGAATACGAGGATGCACAGCGTCCGAGCATTTCTTCAAAGCCTCCGAGTCAAGCAAAGACATTTTTATGACGCGTGATGTATTCTATTTTTTTTTAAATCGGCAATTATAGAAGCTTAAAATTATAGAAAATATTCGGTTTGCATAAATCATCAGAGCTGTCACAAATTTTAGAAAACGTTGTCATGACAAGTAAACAAAGTGACAAATTTTATTAAAGTACTGAGAAAAATACTATTGACATTTCTTCATTCAAAAAAGCTACCTTACCAGCGATAAATGTCTCAAATGCTCAAAATACAAACATTATCATTAATATAATATTAGTTCATTGTTTCTAAATAAAGTTTTAGAAAAATTGTTAGGTATTCCTGTTATTTTTCATGCCGATTAAAAAAAAACTTATTTTAAATTATTATTTGTCGTGCTTATATAACAATTCAATGAAATCATGGATATCGATCATCATCATGACAACGTTTATATAAAAAAATATTTTCAAACAAAATGTTTACATTCGTAGTTTAAGGCCAGTTCGATGCAATAAATTTAATAGTTTCATGTTTTTGTTGCACTAGGGAGACAAAACAGTATTATACTTTGTCGCACTCGTGTGACAATTTTGAACATATCCTATAAATAAAAATTGAATAACAATATTCATATTGTACAAGGAAGAAAAACTAAATTTTTAACCTTAATGACAGCGTCAAAACGGATAAAATATTAATCGAATTTGAAACCTTTTTAATTTAGTCTGAAAGGGTTACCGAACCGATCGTGACTTTTCAGACCAACATTTTCTTAAAGCTTAGATATTGTTTAATAACCAGTATAGACTTCATTCGTCTATGCTATATATGCTATGATAATTTTTGAAAAATTTAATTTGCGCAAAAAATAATTACGTCACAGTCGAACTAGGAACGCTTTTTCTGACAAAGCGCATCTTATTGACGCTTATCAGAATATTGAGAATTTTTCAGCCGGATATATTATGCCTATAAAACCTTGAAAACTAATGAAAATTGGACCCTCATCAGTATAATTTTCCTGTAATAGTTAGCATTATCTTACTATAGATAGGGGTAGGTATAGCAGTTTTTCTTTCAAAATTTTAGACTTAAGACTTTCCGAGATGCCCATTTTAGATATATTTTTATGATATTAGAAACTTATTAAAAAATACCACTGTATAGGAGCAAACTTTAGGTAGGCACGTAAATATTTAATAGGTTAGGTACTAATTAGTTAATAAGTTGCAAAACAAAGCAAAGGTATAGGTACAACCGAATATTTTAACACGCTATTTTGCTTTGAATTTTACAGCAAGTGTAGAGCTTTAAAATAAGTCAAGCATTGAAGATAAATTAATTAGAACTAAATAACATTTAAATATTTTTAATCAATCACAATAAAAATTAGACTTGATGTGCATGTCGGAATGAATTTTTTATGTGTTTCATATTCTATAACAGTGAATACCTAATCTCTAATCACCTAATGTAATTCACTCTGATTATCGAAAAATGAATTTTCTAAAAAAGATGAGTTCAAATATAATGTTAATATTGCGTGCACGTCCATTTTAATCAAGTTTATAATCAAAACGAGAATCAAAATACGATTTATTTTCTGTAAAGGATTGTTAGTGTTGATGACTATGTGTCCTCATTGACAACAGAAAAAGGAAATAGTTATGAAAATTGGCAGTTTGATAAAATTTCTGTGTCATGCATCATAACTCAATGACAACCAGGATTTTAATATTCAATAGTTATATCCCGAGTGCTATTAATTTAATCGATTAAATTTGACATATCTTGCTTATGTAATAAATTTTTCTTAAATAGTGTTTGAGTACCTACATAATAAATTTGAAACAAAACCCCGAGACCGTAGGTCGAGGGATTTTATCTGAAATTATTATGTACGATAATTCCACTCCTGTATAAAGTAAGCCCATAAACAAAACACAAAAACTTTATTTAAATTTTTTTCTTAGCAACCAAACAAAACACTAAAATGTCATTTGCTTCATATTTCTAATCTTTGTCAGAGGAAATGATTAGATTTTGGAAATATTTGTGCAGAAGAACCAAAGGAGTCGTTAAATTATCTCGTTGAATTACATTCGCGCATTTTATTTCCGCCGAATAAATTTCTGTTTGACATTTCACAACCTTGTCACCTGACAGTAATTTGAGTAGAAAAATTGTTTTAAAATAAAACAATTTTTCTTACTAGGCAATAAGGATTCAATACAAACATAAATTTATCCGGCAAAATAAAAAACTTTTGTAATTACAGTTGATGATTATTTTTAAAAATAAGCAAGACGTCAAATTTAATCGATTCAATTCTTTAGCACGAGGGGTATATGTCAAGATTATTTCATAGATTTATGTGTACTTACAGTATTCATAAAGGAACATTTTTTGGAGCCAAAACTAAATACCTATATTTTGTTGTTATACGTAACCATTGTAACGATAGCAAATCATAAATATTAAAAATTAATAAAATAAATTCGGCATGTTTAAAGATATAGAATATCAGTAAATATAAAAATTATGTAAGTATCTTTCTTTTACGAGTACTAATCCGGCTAAATATACCTTCAAAAGTTTAAAATTTCTTTTAAAAAGATAGCTTCAATATAATATGTAATCACTGTTATATATAGCTTGGTGTCATTTATGGCCATTTGCACCACTTCGGTTTAGCGCTAACCTGTAGTTAAAGTGTTTAGTTAATTTTAACTAGTGGATTCTGTAGGGTTTAAGTGCTTAACTATAGTGATGCCGTTTGTCGAGAGTAGTCGAGAGTGCACCTGACTCTCGTCTCGACTCGGAATTTCCAAAATTAATAAAAGTCACTCTCGTCTCGTTTCGAAATTTCTCGACTAATCTCGACATGAAGTCGAGAGTCTCGAAAATCTCGAATCAACTTGGGTTGTGTGGTATTTATTTATTTGACATTCAAAACAAGTCAGTATTAGTTAGTTAGTGTTAGTGCGGCCTAGGTCCAGTCTTATGGAATTACTTATACGTATTTTGTACGAAATAACTCTTTTGTGATATATTTAACTCTAACTAATACATGTTTATTTTATTCCACGGTATACTTGACTAGTTAGGTAGGTACCTAAATTTATAATTTTTATAATTAAAATTAATTTTTGTTAATTAATAAAAATGTTTCGTATACCTATCTTTACTAAACTTATTATTTTGTTAATAACTGTTACTTACATAATTTTAGGAATAGGTATTATTTTTATTAAATATCTAATTGATTTATGTAGATCAAAATAAAGATTTTATTTTTAAACATGTAAATTTGTATACATTTATTGTTTGTTGATCTTGGGAATATTACTTAAAATACAACTTTTTTGTGAAAGATCCCATTTATGATCTGGTCCTGATATTCCAGTATCATTAGCATCTAAAAATGCGTCACGGACAAGAAGTGAAAATTTTTTGAGAGTAATTATTGTTTAATCCTATCATATTCATATTTCTGTTAATTTTAATTTTAAGCAAATAGTTACTAATCAATTATATAAGACGAGATTCGAGAGTCTCGACGAGACTCTCGGCGAGACTAGATACTGGTCTCGTCTCGGTTCGAATTTGTAGTCGAGAGTTGCCTCATGGTCTCGTCTCGATTTTCTCGACAAGACGAGACGAGACCGAGACTAGTCTCGACTCTCGCGGCAACACTACTTAACTATAAGTTAACCTACAAATTTGGACGATAATGTCGAGATATTTGAAATTTTTACTTATATTGCGCAAATTACCAGGACCAGGACGAATAGATATAATGAGCTAATCATATTTATGATTTTATTTACTAGATTACGTTTAAAAAAATTAGTTTTAGACTGAACTGAATATACTATATATTGGTACACACAATAATGATAACAAAATAATATGTTCAAATTATATGTCCATCGCTATTATTGTTTGTCCTTTTTGCTCGTCGATGAAATGAAAAATAAAATGTCACTTTATACGAATTTTATGCCAAATTTTACACTATTTCTTTATAATTTTTTTTCTCTAAAGTAGCACCATAATCAATTATAGAATATTTCTGAAGATGACATTGAAGATAAATTATTGCAATTATGAACAGACTAATATAAATAGCTTATATATGTCTCATAACGTAATTGTTAATATTACTGAAGACGATTTACGTCAAGCTACTCACAAGCTCACAAGCTAAAAAGCTAACATACTGCTGGCTACGATCAAATCCCCAGTTTCTTTGTTAAGGATTGCGCTGTAGCTTTGATTGATCCATTGCTATACATATTTAATAAATCGATTGCAGATAATACTTTTCCCGATGTTTGGAAGCTTACTAAAGTCTGCCCAGTCGTCAAATCAGGCGACTCGTCACTAATCAGTAACTACAGACCGATCTCAATCTTGAGCAACTTTGCTAAATTATTTGAAATTATCATTTACAATCAAGTTTTTTCTCAAATAAAACAGTACATCAGTCAACATCAGCATGGCTTTATGCCTCAAAGATCAACTAATACTAATTTATGTAGTTTTACACAATATGTCTCAGAAGTTTTAGATCGAAGGGGTCAAGTAGACGTCATCTACACGGACTTTACAAAAGCGTTCGACAAAATTGATCACAGTATTTTATTAGCTAAAATCCGTGATTTTGGTTTTGACGACAAGCTCATACTGTTCTTTGGATCTTATTTGAAAAATCGTTTGCAGTATGTAACTTATAATGGCTATCGCTCTAGTTATTATGTTGCCAAATCAGGTGTACCCCAGGGTTCAAACTTGGGACCTCTTTTATTTTTAATTGTAGGTAATAAATAACATCACTGATAATCTAGCATGTAACGTGTTACTCTACGCTGATGATGTTAAAATTTTCATGGAAATTAATAATGTCCGTGATTGTAATACTCTTCAATATGATTTAAACAGTATAACAGATTGGTGTAATCACAACAAATTATCTCTAAATATCGGGAAATGTCATATTATGACTTATACCCGTAAAAAGAGTCCAATTGTTTATGACTATATAATTGATAACAAGGTCCTATCTCGTAATCAAATAACTAAGGATTTAGGAGTATATTTTGATCCTAACTTGGCTTTCACTTATAATTTGAATGAAATCGTAACCTCAGCCAATAAGCTGCTTGGATTTATTCTTAGAAATAGCAAAGTTTTTTCTAATACAGGAGCTCTGTATTCGCTTTATTTCAGATAAGATCAAAGATAGAATATATGCTATACTGATATGGTTTTCAACTTATGACACTCATATAATGAAACTTGAAAAGATACAGCGCAAATTCTTGAAGTATATGTGGTTTAAATGTTATCATGTTTTTCCAGAACAATAACTAATAATTCATAATAAAGTTGATTGTCCAGATTTAATAGCTAAACTGCAGTTTCGTGTGCCAAGGAGTTCTTCTCGTTGTACCTCAACTTTTTATCTTCCTGCTTACAATTCTAATGTATTGCTTAAATCACCTATATTTGTTATGTGCAATCTGTACAATAATATTTGTAATGATATAGATATATTTTGTAATTAATTTTTTGTCGATTTTTTGTAATTAATTTTTTGTGCTTTACTTGTTTTGGGTGTATACCTGTTTGAGTAATAAATTATTATTATTATATAAACTCATAAACTCACTTGGTTATAGAAATGTCATTTTCACCTGTCAATAATTATATGTCAAACCAAACTGATTTATATTTAAAATTGATAACAATCTGTATTTATATACAGAATTCCGACAGAATAAAACGATTCTAACAGCTACACATAAAAATTATTGCAAAATTTACTAGATTTCTTTAAAACATCACTAGAATATAATTCATTTTTTGGTCTAAAATTAATAGTTCTAATATTTATAGATTAATTTAACTATGACCTAAAATTATGCTGTGCAATGCAAATAAAATTTAACCAGTAGTTAAGGTTAACCTATTGTCAGCTAACTATCAGTTTTAACCCGAACTCGTGCAAATGGCCATAAATCACTTATTTAAAATGCAAAACAATGAAAAATGAAACAATCTGATTGGCCAAATTTGTTATGAGTGAAATTAGCTATTAATGTAATAAGTGTTTGAATGGTTGTTTTTTAAGCACTGGACGTGAATATTGCACACTGAGACGAAGGTCTAAGCTGGACAACACATCGTGAGCTTAAAATAACAAATTCAGCACATATTACATACAAATTTTTTCTACAATCGCCAAATTTTTACAATAAATAGAAAATGAGACATTTCTACAAATCTTGGACATTGTTTCAAATTGACAGGAGTGTAAATTTATTTTAAAATAATAGTAGGCAAGCATGACAAAACCGAACTGGTTGCCTATAGCTGTTGTACAAACAATAATTTGTGAAAAAATATCAGAAAATTTGATCGTATCTTGAAAATTAAATGATTCCAAATTTTTTTTTTAAGAGACAAACGTATGTATTATAAAAGGAAAACTGTCCAAGATCTAGAATAGTTTATTTGTAAGTGTACAAAATGAGTGTTTTATTTTTATTGTGCTATAGAACTTTTAGAAAAGATCGTTACTCAAATGCACTAAAGCAACACTTATTTTGCAATGCAATGCATAGTTATTTTTGTATTCCACTAGTTTTGTAGGTTGCCGTCACAAGCCATTATGACGACATCGGTTTAATCGTTGAATAAGCCGTATTTAGCCACTTTGTACTACAAAAGGGGTTTTGTTGGAAGAAAGAAATTTACACCAAAAAAATTCAAACATTTTTTTTGCAAATGAAAGATTAAAGTTCATTTTATGTTCGCTGAGTGTTATTTTTTAACTAACTTTGGAGCTTAGCATGTAGCATATAGGTATGTTTTTGCATTCTCGAATGGTTTTTTGCTCGAATACAAAAGTATCATTTCACAATCTAAAATCAAAAATAACTATTTTTATTACACGATCATGGTGATTGAAACACCAACAAGAGTGCAAAAAACGCCAAAAACATATTATTCAAATAAAACACGCCGTATTTTAAAGGATACTAGGCAAAGGCAAGAACAATGTAAAAAATGCTAACAATATCTAAGGTGACGATATTTTGATATAATAATCACCGAGATAATCCCATAATTCACGCAGACAGCAAACTATTGTAGGTTTGCTTTTTACATTATGTCAATTTTGACACATGTTTGTCTGTTGAGCTGGATCTACACGCTCAAGCAATTTGCTCAAACTGGTTTGTCAAACCGTCAAACGAGTTTGTCTAGCCAATCATTGGCGTAACAAGTTCTATCTTTGCTCGATCGATAACCAAGAAGATTATTTTTGACAGAAGATACATAAAATAAATTTGAATATAGATAAATAGCCCAGTTATATTTATTGCTAGGATTGGTTAAATTTTTATAGAATTTAATTAATAATCTCTTGTATAACTATCAGCATGGATGGTCGGACTTCAGACTGCCTTCAGTATAGAGGTCGGATTACGTCTGATATCTGCCTGCCGTTTAACGTCACGATCACATCGCTCCAACTAAAACGCTTTCACATAAAATGAAAACAAAAAAATTATTATATAACGATATTTAATTTGCTATACTTAATATAAAAGGAATGCTAATTACATAATACCACCAACAAAGTGAATATTCGCTAAATAGAAGAATGGTAATGTGTTAAGGTTTATGAAGGAAACAATTCGAATTGAGTAAAAGCAGAACTATTCCGGTACGATATATAGCAAGTAGATACATTAGATTACAGAGACAGGAACTGACAGAGAAGATGGCGGGTGCGGGTGCTGGGTGTCAGCACATTACCCGGACATCCTGTAGCGCCACGCAGTAAATTCAAATTTCGCCGAATTATAAAGCCGTCGGAAAGTTCTATCTTCTTCTCTTTGCTCTCTTTGTCTTTTAGTCTGTGCGTGTCCGTCTCTTTCATCCCCAGCATGACCGAGGATAATCAATACATACCTACCCTTTTCTCTGTGTTATAATGGTGAAATTACGTTACATTACGTTCCTTTACACCTTACGTACACAAGTCTTACCAGTGATTTTGATTAATTCACGTATATAGGGCCCTGTTTCATAAAACAACAATTTACAGTCTTACAATTACAAGTACTTCTAATCAGGGATCAGGGAGTCGAACCGGAGCTGAACACGAACCCGAAAACCTAAATTAACCGAAAAAATTTAAAAACCTGAAACCGAACCCGAACCGTTATTTTAAATTTTAAAAGAGTTGAACCCGAATTCGAACCGTAATTTTTAACCGGTTAACCGAAATACATATGGGTTTTCATTTTTTATATGTTTTCCATAATGATTCACATTCAGAAACTTAAAAATTAATTAATTAGCGATATAATTTAAAAGAAAACATATTGGAAGACATATTGTTAATATGTAATAATAATTATTTTTGTATTAATAATTAATATAGGTACCTAATTCATAAAATTTTGTGCGAAAATTTTTTTTAACCCGAACCCGAATCTGTACTAACCGTTATATTAAACGGTTAACCGGAGCAAAAATTTTTGGGTTCTGAAATTCGGAGCGGTATCCCTGAACCCTTATTTTTGGTGGAGCTGAAACTGAACCCGAACCTTAAAACAATAAGGTTCGACTCCCTGCTTGTAATGCACTATGTACAAGTACAAGTGTTTCATAAAAGTTATTACAATTTTACAAACTTGTAACTTAAAAACTTACAATTATAAAATAAATATTTTATAGATTATGTAGGAACCTATAATAAATTATTTGTATTAACGTTAAACCAATGAATTAAAAGTCCATATTTTATTAAAATTTTGAAATCTAAATTATGTCATGTCTGCTCATGCATTGCTGTGTTGTTTATTATTAGTATTAGTTTGCTACTTCTGTACTGAATAGTATAAATGCGTATAAGGAAGATTTGCACTGAAAATAATTATTATTTCAAACACAAAAATAATATGTATTTTTAATCTCTTTACTATTTTTATTTTGAACAAATATTCAGAAAGGTTCTAGCTGAATTTGTGTCATCTTGTAGTTTTTGAAATTCAATCGTGATTAAAATACATTGATTCCACTTTTAAATTTTGCTTACAACTTATTATAATCATCAGAAAAATTCAACATATTCTACATATTTTTTACATAAACTCTACTTTACAAAATTACCTACCTTCGATGTAAGATTAAAAATTATTACGATTCGACAATTGTAAAAATGTAACTTGTCAAAATGTGTCAAAACACTTGTAAAATTGTAATAGTTTTCCTGTAAAATTGTAAAAATTCATAGGTACTTACAAGTTTGTAGTAATTATTTATGAAACACTTGTAACTACATTTTTGACATTATTGTAAGAAAATGACAGTTTGTTGTAAATTGTAATTGTAGTTTAATGAAACAGGGCCCAGATATACATTTTTCCTCCCGCCTAAAAGGGACCGTGAAAAATATCGATGTCGAGAGTTACAAAATAGAGGCCCAACAATTTCCAAAACACTTAAATCTTTGGTAAACTCACTAATCATTGTCTTCTTCTTGACACTGAACATCCATTTTATTCGCAGATTTCCCTAGTTTACATTGGAACACACAAATACCACGTGGCACGCGTGCGGTGTGCGAACTTCTCAAACCGAAACAAATTTCACGCTACCCACATCAAAATCAAGTTCCGCTTTAAAGCGCACCCGTTAAAAATTAATGAACCCTATGGGGAAAAATTTCTCGTTTCATGATGGCTCCCTGTCTCGCACGAGTGTTGAACCAGGGAGGGGATAACGTACGCATCTCGAGTACAAATTCAGGCGCTGTCGAGAGCGGAATTAATGATTCGCCGCCTGGATAAGCTAAGGCCGCCACCGCAGCCACCCGCAACCCACGTCGTGAGAAACTTGTTCACGAAGGTATTAATATGTATGATTACTGTGTACATTATAAACGGATTATACATAAAAGAAAAAAGGATGTTATGTGGTGTTGATTGTTATTTATCCTACTCCCTACCGGATTTTGGAAACAAATCTTCAATAATGATATCACGAATGCACGAGAGAAAATATTCTGATGTATTTGTATATTGGTAGAATATTTCTCGAGGAAAATGAGATATTTTTAATATAAAATCATTAATATTTGATCAGTCATTAAACGTCAGATCAAGTAGGTACATTGACACTTTGTACAATGCAATTGTTGAATTTTTTAATAAAAAATAGAATGTAGATAGTAATATAGCTATTAATATAACAAAAATATTATGCGATTTATAATACCGAGGATGTTGCTAAGCGACAAGGTGAAATCGAGTCTCTTTGAACATCCAAGGGGGCTTAAATCGCATATATTCGCGTTATATTCAAAGCTTAATCGTATCATCGACGACAGCGACGTTAAAACAAATCAACAATTTTATCTGTCAATCAGTTGACAGTTCGCATATTATGGAAGGTTTTGATGTTATTATGAATGTATCTAAAGTATTAAGTCCGTTACTAATGAATTATAAGTATCTACGTATTACAAGTAACTAACGTATTATGTTGTTGATAAGTATCAATAAATAATAATGATAGTTGATAGTTGATGATACGATTAACTATATTAATAATAATGAATAAGAAGTATTCTTCATCTTTTTAATTAATTTTGGTACCTACTATATTTTCATATTTTTTCAAAATAATTTATAATATGTTCCTAGCGCTTTATATTTACGACCTACCTCTATAACTAATAGGCGTAAAAGATATGATGTATGTATGTACTAGACCCCTGCGCCGCCGCGCCACGCCGCCGCCGCCGCCAATTTCTGACGAACGCCGCCGCCGTTAAAATTTTATCGGCGCGCCACCGCCGCCACCTTTTTTTGTATAAAATTATTGATCTATTTTGCAATGATTGCAAAATTATTTTTCTTATATAATGAATTTACTTTACTCATTCGTTTAGTGTTTAGTTCTAGGTTCTAATTTATGCCAAGACCAGGTAAATCGGTTTTGGAATTCAAAATGTTAAATAATTATAAAAATATGTTTAATAAATATATTGTATTTCTGTAAAACAGTGCATTGTTATAAATTTTACACTCGTTCTCCATTTACATATTTAGATTTACCACTAGTAATAAATGAAATACGCCGCGCCGCGGCGCGCCGCCGCCGATTTTCAAAAACGGCGTGACGCCGGCGCGCCGCCGGTCCGTTTTCACCAAAACGCCGCCGCCGACAACAAGGGTATCGGCGCAGGGGTTTAGTATGTACTAGTTCTCTTCAAAATTCAAATACAAAATGACAAATGAAAATGAACATTCAACACACAACTTTTAACAAATATCGCTCTTTTACTTACAAGGCATTACGAATTCGTAGCGGTAGAAATATTATAAAAGTAGTAATAATAATTGTTGCGATCGCGTTGTATTAGGCACTTTGTTTACTTTTATTAACTTTATCTGCAGTTATGTTGAAGTGTTTCTTTGTGTACTAAAAATGAACACATAAAGTCTAATTTTAACATTTAGTACAAAATAAAATACTAAATTGTCGACTGGCGAAAAATAGTTCACAAAAAATGACGTATTATTTATACAGGGTGTCTCTGTACTTCGGGAAAAAAATTAAAGGGTATATACTGTAAGATGTACTGATCATGGAACATAAAGATTTTTTTTAATTCGCAAAATTAAGGGTGGTTTACTTGAAATGAACATTTTTAGAACCACTGAAACAGCGTACTTTATTAAAAGAAACATAATTTTTAATTACACAACATCGGACATTTATTTGGCGTTGTGTAAACAATTACTACTTGTATTATTAGTAGATTTAAATAAAATCATTAAAAATAGCTATCAACCAGTGGCTAACAAAATGTTTCCTTTAAATACCATGGAAATTATTTTGCGAATTTGAAAAAAATTCTTTTTGTTCCATGATCGTCTTATAGTATATAGTCTTTAATTTTTTTCCCGAAGTACAGAGACACCCTATATGTAATACGCTAAAATATAAATGTAAATGTTCTTTTTCTTCTAGCCTTCCAGCCAGAGGTCACAGCTCCTTTTGGGGGGCCCGACCTTCCCTGGCTTGCCCGCTGGCGCCGCCACTGCCTGAAGTCGAATCAAAATAATTTCAAGCTTTGTTATTAGTAATTCTTCTGCCGCCAGGAATACAAATGTGAAGCTTTATTTTAATTAGTTTCGTCACGTAGGTACATGACAAGGATTATAATCATCAATTGATTAGATGACTTTATACCATTATGGCTAGCAGTAAAATTTTGATTATCAGAGGCGCCGGCTTATGGTAGGGAGCGAAAATATTCTCTGAGAGAACATTGCTAAATACACTCCACAAAAGAAAAAATAATAATAATAAGTTTTTTCTACAAACACTATTAAAATTAAACTTTTAACACGGTCTACTGCTGTTAAAAATGCAATATTCTATGACGCCGTGTTAAAAATGAACTGTCAATCACTTTTAACGTGCGTTAAAAGTAAACTGCCAATCACTTTTAACGCACGTTAAAAGTAAATTTCATCTCTTAATAAACAACTCTCAATTTTTATTGAATTCATAGACTACGTGTTTCATTATATTACTATATAAATATCTTTTGTTACTGAACTGTCAAAAATAATTAAATAAATTATTTCTTATATTAAAATATAAAACGATGTTTGTAGAAAAAATAGTGTATGATATACGTGTTAAAAGTGCTTTAATTTTGTTAGAAGGGTTACGCCACTCCGCTTCGCGTCGTGTCCTAAACTTCCCGTCTCACAAAATAAAATGTCACTTTTAACACTTATATCATAAATAACTATTATCACCATGTTGTTCAATTGGGACGAAAACATTTTTGGTACACCATACATGTTGTCAAAGATTGACATTCTTGTATCAAAAACATTGTTTTTTCCGAGGTTTTTTCTTAGGGGGTGCCTGGGGGTGAATTGGATTTGGCGTCACATTAATTTGCATAAAATTTAAGAGGAAACTTCAGTCTTGTGACAATTCAAAGAATCATTGATATCTGTGCAAAATTAGCCGAGTTATGACCGAAAAGGCACAAAATGCAATTATTTTTCAAAAATTCATTACGCCAAATTATCGAAAGTACTCAATTTTTTTTCCCGGCAGAAAAATTAATTAACTTTATCGCTTTGGTAGTGGATGGAATTCACGTATATTTTTTTGAACCCGGTACATGGTGTCAAAGTTTGACATAATTTTGGGTGCATTGTCAAGAGGTGCGTTTTTTTGTCCAGTGTATTAGTTTAATTTTTATTTATTGTGTTTAATTAATTATTGTATGCGTTGACCAGTGATTAAAAACAAATATTTTATAAAATATTGTGAGCGGAATAAGATTCTGAAACAAAAAAGAAATATTTGTATCCGTTTAAAAATTAAAGATAATCTCAATTAGTTATATAAAATGAATTATCTTTTAGCAAAAATAACCTGTATGGGTATAAAACTTCGCGTGCACAAATAAGTGTATTATAGAATAGGTACTATATTTTTATATACCAAATACCAATATACCTTTATTAGATTTGTTAAATTGTGTTTTAATTTTTGCGTTATTAACGTTTATACGAAAATTATTCAAAAACAGTAGAAAAAGAAAACAATAACAAAATACGACTAGCATGTGATGATAGAGAATTTCTTGCTCTATTTTCATGTATGTACATTTATGAGGTAATCCTTGTTCTTCGTGAGGAAATTACAAAATTCTAGCGCGAGAAACAAATTTTGCGTCGCGCGAAACGATCCTCCTTTTATTTTCGACGGCTCTAGTGCCTGAACTACAATTGCTAAGGCAATGATTCGGATCATCCTATGTTGAGAATTTATTTATCTAAAATTCGCTTATTATAAAAGTTTATGTGTGATTAACCGTTTGCGAGATAATTGCGAAAAACTAGTGCAGTGTACCTGTTCGGGGAAGTTTTTTCAGGATTTTGGGGGGACGTGGCACCCACGGCGAGGTAACCCGACGGATATTTGATTCTACAGTACTCCCAAATATATATCCAAAATTTCAGGACTAGGTATATAAATTATTTCTGCCAAATGGCATTTTTAGAGCTAATTTGACTGGACTATTTGTGTAGGTAATATTATATGTATATTATACTTTTGTTTACGAATGAAAAAGTATATTTTTGTGACTTGCGTACTTCCATTATAATAATACTCTAACCTAAATGTCAAAACTTTACCGAAGCGTTTCACAAGTTACTGAGGGAACCGTCACTTTCAGTTACCAAAGAATTACTATAATATAACATCACGGTAAATCTGGGTTTAGTTTTGGAACATACCCTTAATATCTAATTAATAATCTAATGTGCATTAAAAAGATAAAATGTAATAGAACTAACTACGTTGTGCAAATATATCAAATTTCAGTTCTTGTCAAGATTATTCAACAATGTAATTCGAGCACATTTAACCACCGGTTTCCCTCGTAAGTCTCATTTGAGTCATTGTTGTAGATGAAAAACGAAATTGGCAAAAGTTAAATTTTCAGTAGTACCTAATAATATAACAAGAGAGTGAAAATATATAATTTGACAGATCTTTCGAAAGCTGGTTGCCAGGCAATAGTCACGAGCTCGAGTGGCTATTGCCAAATGGCAACAAGTTTGAGAAAGAATCTGGAGAATTATTATCTAATTTATCGAACTCTCGAGTTATATTTAATTAGATTATTTTTTGACTGACAAATTTAATTCAAAAAGGGGAACAAAAAAAACAGTCGATTTCTCCTATTTTGATGCTTAATAAATCCGATAGATGTCTCTTAATGCTCCGATTACGATTTTCATTTCAGTCAAACGTTACAAGAACATACATAATTATGAACATGATTACCAAAGTAAACAAAAACATTACAAACAAAACATAATAACCAAAATTAAGTACTACCTATTTAAATTAGTGCAATGAAAAACGCAGTAATTGAATATATTTCGAGCTTCACTGTTTACTGTCAACTTGTATTACTTTTTAGGTTAAGTACTTTCTTTTCTCTTAAATTATTTACTATAGATGAATGATGTTCTTGATTTAATTGTAGGTATGGTTTTATTGAACTGGCATAATTGTGAACAGTGGTTTTAATAAGCTCTTGTTCGCCTACAGCAGCCTTTGATTAGGTTAGTTTCTGCACTTGATCTGACAGAATGATTTGTGATTTTTTTAGTTATTGTATTGTATCCAAACCAACTTTATTTGCAGATTATTTCATCAATTTGGAAATAGATCTGATTCCAACGGCAAGGTTTTTGCCAAGCCTGATTTGAAGTTAGAAACATAGATCAGTTTTAATATTTTCTGTGAGTTTACTAAGAAGTTTTTTTATAAAGACGAGCAGGGCAAATATCTGGATTTGTTATATTCTGAGTCAATCATTTACTCATAAAAGGAATGCGTTGAAAAGTAAATATTTATTTGACATTTTAAAAACAAACAAATGCTACAAGACATTATTCACGGGAATAATCACAAGAGCTTTTTCCCCACTATAACAATAACAGGATTGGTTAAAAGGTGCACACGTGACAAAGAATAAAACATTTCATTGGTTATAAGAAACGTCAAAAAATAATCGCGTATATTTAGTCACTTATGCAATTTTTTGTGGGAAAACAAAAACATTTCTAAATTGGCCTCCTAAAGGGGCTGATAGAGTAAAATTCAAATAGCTAGGACCCTGAGCTGCGCGAGAAGGCAGAGCTTGTCATGTACTGTCCGTTTTACAAAAGTAGAGCTAGCGAGTATATGCTACGCTGCACTTTTTTCAAAGATATAACTCAATCACAATCAATTACAAAATCCACAACGTTACACGAAGCAAAACACTACGAACGTCAACATGAGAATAACATATTGAAGCTGATGTTCTGTAGAACAGACAGTAGCGTAGTTTCCTCTTGTTACTTCGCGCAGGGTTCTGCTTAAATGAATTTACCTCTACTTGCAGCATTGCAACTTGCGCTACAAATAGCAAGCAGTTCCAGCGCAGAATATGCACTTAATTAACTTACAACGGACAATAACAGCGCCGCACAAATGAAGTTAATAGTGAATTGAACATGTATTTGAGAGTTAGTTGATCATTCGCCTTGAATGTTTTTCATAATTGTGTGACAAAGTAAATTGTGTATAATTCATATCTCAAAATAAATCCAATTATTTATTAATAATATTTACCCAAGGCAATAGGTATGAAAGATATGTACCTATAATTATTTATGTACCTATGTATTTAATGAAATTACCAATGAACTTTCTAACAATTAACCATTTCAAGCTAGTTTCAATTTTCATAAGAAAATTGATTGTTGACGTTTTCCATAGGTGGGTAATCAAATTTGAGGCATATCTTTAAAGAATTTTAGCTCAAAAACTAGAAGAGTTAGGAAAAAAGTAATTGCGGTAGGAGCGCTCGCTCCCCTGGAATCAATTATTATCACATTTTAGAATAAGTTATAAAACATAATAATTAATAATTTCAACGATCTTTATATTTTTTTATCTACGACTACTATGAAAAGTTTATATTTATGCTTTCAATTGTCAACGTAAAGTTGATTGTTACTGAGGACCAAGCAAAAAAACATTTTATTGCGTGTCTCCTATGACAACGCGCAATAAAGTACTTTTTGATTACATAAAATAAAAGAAAATGACAGAATCAAACAATTTTTTTTATTTATTTATTTCGATATATTATTGGTATCGTCATGGTTACGAATAAAACATCAATTGATTGAACGCAGATAGAACTAACTGAATACTATTATTATTATAACAAATAATTTTAGTCGTAGATAAAATTATGTGTATATTACGAGCATAAAGTGTCTTTGTTCCTCTTGCACTATTGCAGCTCTCGCCTTCGGCTCGCGCTGCAATTACCGTGCGCGAGTAACAAAGAGTCACTTTATGCTCTTAATACACAAATAACGATTATTGAAGGCCCCCCCTCATCTTTACAAAAAATCTAGCTAACGCCCATGATTTTACATTAGACAAGGGTACGACAGCTAACATCCCGTTTATAATACGACCTTTTATTTGCAAATCATAACATCAATATATTGATCTAAGTTTGAGATAAAATATTTATGAAGACAAAGTAAAGGAAGTTCGGTTCAAAGTAAACAGTGAAACCGGAACTCAACGTCTTAGGATGAACTCAGGCGCACTGAGTGTAAACTGAAACCGGAGGATTTGTTCCGACAACCGACAGTTTATGAAGGCGAACTCTGAAGTTGAACCCCTACTCGACAAGTCCTGAAGTCTTGAATCACCGAACCAAATGCTATTATGAGGTCGAGTCGCAGTTACAAATTTATTTCAGGATTTAGAGATCAGAATACAGTAAGTAAAACTATAACAGCAAAATAATTAATATTAAGTGTGTATAAAATAATGCTGATGGCTTTTTATAAATAAATATCTACATAACTTTCTATAATTTAGAACTTTTTTTGTACGATCGGTCAGTTTTTAGCGTTTACTGGCTCTGTTTCCAAGGTAGTAGGTTTTGTTTACAAATTAGAAGGCGGTAAAGCAATCTTAGAAGGCGGTAAGCACTAAACAACAACAGAAACCAAGGTAACAGCATCAAGATGCAAATTAAACCTTGTATAATAATATAGTTGGCAACATTGTTTATAAAATATATTTAAAGTAATAAATGTTATGTTGGCTACTTGGTTTGGTTAGCCGGATGTTCAGTCGTAGCGTAGAGCTGGAGCTGATGGCACATGGACTTAATAAAATAATAAAAGGTTATTTCATTGTAATTCATAGCTTGTTGTTCTTAAGTAATCCTGGCCTATAAGTCCTTACATTACCAATATAATACAAACCTGCACATGCATAACAAAAAATAAACATTATTTTAAAATTGTATCTTTATTGTATCGACCGGGTAAAAAATATTATAAGCATCACGATCGTTATGTGCATTTTGTACCAGTTTGGAATAATATTGGAAACATCGACTACGTATCGGTCTCCAAACGTAATCCTCAACCGGTAAACTGCACATACTGCCCTTGATACTTAATATACTATTATATGTTTCTAATTTAACACTTACCAATGTTTTAAACCTTCATTAGACAAATACTGAGGCTGTATTTGTATTCTCGAATTCACAATAAACAAGTCTTAAATATTTTAATGTCTGCATTAAATTCAACAACTCTTTCATTCATTAAGTTGCGGAGCGCTGAAATCAGCTTGCACAGGCATTTACGTACTTGTAATATTATCCCCTTTGCGGCAACGCCACCACATTCTCCGCCGGAATTCCTTATTTTACTTGCAAGTCCAACATCAAAGAGAACCATAAGCCCGCCTAACTTGTCTAGCAAAGGAGATATAAAGACCAAATAAATTTTGTTCTTGTAAGAAAAACAAACGACGAATAACCTTCACCTCACTTTGACTAAAATACTAAAAGAAAAGCAAATGCCAACAGGTTAAACATGATGAATAGGATAAATTGCCAAATTGCAATGCTCGGTATGCATGTTCTATAGTTGATTTCTTAACTAAACGGAGCAATCTGAAGTTGGAATGCTAAAACTGATCGTTTTTGATTGGCTGATGTAACACCAGTTTTACACCACACAAATTTTGTAATGTAAACAAACGAATGTTCTCCATCTTGTCTCGTCAGCTGTTTTCAGTGACTGTATCGAGTTTGCCCGCTGATAGGTCAAATTTAATTTTGCCGCCAAAAAAATCTAGTGATATTTTTCTCGTATTTACACAGTGTAAATACGGGTCAGCGAGACAACTTCAGATTGCTGCAAATTTACAGGCATAACTAATAGCATGAGCCGCGAAATTGGTGACGTATAGACCGCCCTCTACAAAATTGTTTTTTCTTCTTGATATTACAATATATTTTATGTTATTAAATATAATAAATTATAACTATATTATAATGCCCTCAGGAATTTTGCAATAATTATTTATAATAACGTTTCGTGATTTTGAGTTGCACAGAACCGGCTCTAGGGTTGTCGGCGCCCTGCTGCAGAATTAATTTTTTTTTTAATTCTAGGTCAAATATCATTAAATATGAAATTTACATTGTTTAGATGCTAGATGTAACAAGCAATAGTTAGGTAGGTGTATTTGCTATATTCTCTACCTTACCAAAGTTCCAAAACGATCTATTAGTAGGGTAAAAACAATGAGAGATGAGAAGAATGAGAACTACAAAAGTGTTTTTACCAATAGATAAATTTTTATGTTGAATTTTAAGAAACATTACAACAAAAACGTTATATCAATGATTAAAACATAAGTTAGAGAAGGCGAGTTTTCCTAGCAAGAGTTCGAAATGTGCTACACAAGCGCCTAGGCGCGAGTGACCGAACGAACGAGTGCTTGAGTAGGTAGCCTTCCGTAGCGAATGTTTTATACTATTAATTTTCTCTGTTTAGGCCAGTTTTTGATTTAATATAATAGTAATTTACTTTACAAGTGGGCAAAGTAAGGAATTATCCACGAGGGAAATCTTAACTCACGAGGCCGAAAACTGAGTGTGATAATTTTCTCGAATGGGTCCTTTTTGCCCACGTGTGAAGTATAACGTTTTATCCAACACGTCTTAATAACTGCTTAAATATTTTAAAAATATTAAGTTTCAACCTAAAACATCGTTTCTATGGTTACTTATAACAAGCAAAGTAACAATTTACCCACAAGTGGGTTAGTGGGTATAATTTTGATCAAAGCCACTAGTGGGCAATCTTTTACTTTGCTTTAAAATCACCATAGTTATGATGCTTTTATTAAGAGGTGTTGGATAAACTAATTTATTTATTTGATAGTTTCTATTAGGAATTTTTTTGGGTAGAATAATTAGGTTGGTGACAGAAATTTGTGCTCGACAATTGATAAGTTTTTGTTTGTTGCCACGGTGTTTTGTGTATTATTTGAATTTGTTTTATATTAATAAAATAAATTAAAATGTCAGATAGAAAAATGTATTAATGAAGCACTCGACGAAGATTATTTTTCAATAAAAGTAAGCTAAGTAATTTAGTAATTACATTTAAATTTTAATTTTACAACAATATTTTTAGGTTGTGCTAATAATACAAGACTAATTCAATTTTTGTAAGTAGGTATGTTAATTTTGAGACCGGCACCGACTGTAGTAAAAAACAAAACTAGTATTTAACAAATGTTATTAAGTTTATCGATGTATGAAATAATATAAATATCAATTCTGTTTGTAAGTTTCATTTGATTAAAATTAATAAAATAAACGTCAAAAGTGTATCCCATTTTTTAAAATTAGTCGTTGCCCCTTGCCTAGATATTTTGTTTATTTAATGCAGTGTTATCAGTTGCTGATAACAAAATTTCACCAAAAATAGTAGGTAACGAAGTTCTTACTAGCATCAAAATTAAAACTTGTAAGAAATAATTCCAGTTACGAAACAGAGAAAAATATTTACATTTTGTTCTTTGTGGCAATCGCAAATAATAGTAAAGTATCTTAGAAAATTAATAATTTACTTATTTTGTGTTGAAGGTACTATAGTCTCTTGGTAAATCAAATTTTTATTTTATTTTGGTTGAATCTTCAATTTTTCCTATAAACCATCTAAAGATTGCATCAAGTTAGTATAAGGAGTTTACTTGAAAAAACAAATTTTGGCGTGTGAATAGAAGTAGGAAAATTAATAGCAAAGTAACACTTTGTAATTTCATCTTCCTACTTCGTTCCACACGCCAAATTTATCTTATTCAATTCATCATTACTTGGATCATCTTACAACTTTTAAGGAGATTACTTCTTAACCGATTCATAACCTTTAATCTTGACTATTTGTTACCTGATTTTTCTTCAAGATAAGATATAATAGATGGAATCTGATGAGGCAAAATTACCTGGAAAGAAAAGAAAAACTATATTAGTAAAGAACGTATAAAATTACATTATTAGATATTTTTTATAAAATCGTACAATAATGAGTTACCTTAACTTCGAAAAATTGTAGTGAAAAGTAAAAGTACAGCTTTAGTTCCGCGTTTTTCGACTTATCAGAGCGGACACGAATCGAATGTCAAACTACTAACTGTTACTATTGTAGCAACCGGTAATAATCACCCTTGTTTTGTGTTGACATTTTGCAAATTATTTAGTGAATTGAAGATAATTTAGTAAAAAATATAATATACAGAGTGTATCATAAGTTTAACGTTAACACTAGGTATACCTACATACTGTTTGACTGATTACGCATCAAAAAGAATTTTTAAAATTCAGGCCAAAGTTCTTGGATTTTAAGTACCTACCTACTGGATGTACTTTAAAATACTTTAGTACCTACTTTTGTAATATTTAAGTACAATTTTATTATTTAAGGTTGATGTCTAGTAAAATCGATGACGATAGAAATAAATAAAATTTTAATCATGATAATATTTATACACCAAATGGAATACATGAATATTTATTTAAGAGACGAATAAACATTCTTATCTCACGTGGTTTATACTAGATATTTATACACCAAGTGAGATACATGAATGTTTATTCAAGAGAAGAAAGTTTAGCCCCCTAGTCCGAAGGGCGAGGGTGATAATTTCTTCGAGTGAATAAACATTCGTATCTCACGTGGTTTATGTAATATTTTATTTTTTTTATTTATTATTACATTTATTAGAGAAAGAATGGATTTACAGATGTGCCTTTATAGAAATAAAATTTTAATAATTCACAATTGTTAATAAATTGATCTTTTAAGTATATAATCCTTCTTCAAATTCAATTTTATCATTCTTGTACTGGCCACAAAACAAAGAAGGTAGTTGGGCTTTTTCAGTGGGATTCGAACCAACAACCTGATGCTAGCCGATCGGACTACAGTGAGTTTCAGCATGTTTGTCCTCGCGGCTATATTTGATATTTGTTAATAAGATTTTCTTCTACCTATAGTACTCGGCTTTAATTTTTGTTTTTTAAATAAAGTTTTAACATACTTCCCCATCCAATCTTTTTGCAAAAATTCCTGCGGACACCCATTCAAGTACTTAAAAAGTACTTGAAAAATACTTATTATGAGTATCTACTTGCAGTACTTAAGAATGAGTATACTTTCAAATGGCTAACTTAATACCTACTTGATTGCAGATACTCCGTTGCCAGTACTTGCACTTAATAGTTAATACTTAAGTACTTTCAAGCTGGTACTTGCTCAAGCTCTGTATAACTGACGCATAGAGAAGTGATGATAACGTGCGAAGACATAGCTCATGTCAAGTATGTTTCAGCTTAATACAGGGTCTGTACTACACATCCAAGTTGAGATGAGTTTCGTAAGCGACAGCGACAGCAGCAAAGGAATTTACATTTTGGGCAGCTGGTTGCTGTTTACAGGAATCCTAACATCTTAAGATAACAGTTCCCGTGATATTTTCTCTTTCTTGGCCCGCTCAAAACGTTGCCACGACGAGTTGTTTACGAAAAGTTTTGTACCAGATTAATTTGGATATCAATGCTACAATGCTTATTAGTTATAATAGGAGTATATTTTGGATTTGTTTTGATTTAGAAGATATATTTATTTATATTTTATACGACTCAATTTATTTAGGAATGAATTGATCAAGTTAATTTTAAATTTATTGTAGTGTGTAATATGTATACCTGCATTTCGTCAATTTTATTTTAATGAATAAATTGATCAATTTATTGACGAATTAGAACAATTTTGTAGTTGCCAACCAGTTAACCTTTGAGTTAATTATAGATAAATCAGGTTACCATACTTAAATTTTAAGATAAAGTGTGAGTCAATGTTTAAGCAGTATTTAAATTTCATAATATATTGGCGTAAACTGGACCACTAAAACAAATACAAAATTTTCTTATGCAACCAGGACTACAGTTGAGTTGAACAAGTGGTCGGCTTAAAGGTCCCGAGTGTGGGAATGTGTTTCAGATGATATTTGTAGCGACGTCAGCGATTGCAGCGCTGTGGCAAGTTTTGGAAGTATTCTTACAAAGACTGCATTGTGTGTATGAAAATAAAGTGTAGAGATATATATTTTAATACAAAATTGACAGAAAAATATGTCCCTGGGCAAAATTTAAGTATAAAACAGTGAAAGATGTTTAGGTTTTATAAATGATATAAATTCATAATTTTCATAATGATCTTTGTGCTTAACCGAAAATCACTGTTACATTTACGGGATGTACAATTATTAATAGGTACATCATTTGAAAACTGTAAGTTTGTAAGTTGGTATTGTATTGTATTAATTCTTTATATTATTTAACGCGCATAGCGCATATGTTGATATATATCAAATATAATTTTTTTATTAGAACAGTTTATCAAATAACCGTTGGCGCCATCATCGATTACTAGTTGAATATCCTCTATTGCAAGATGTTTTTGCAATTAACAACAATCACACCTTGCCAGTCGAGAAACTTGAAGCACGGAACTCCGGGTTTCTACATCATCACGTGCAGTGAACTACACTGTAGGATATGGGCTATTTGCATGCAAAAAAGGTCAAAACATGATCAAATATGAATTTTATTTAAAAAATATGTCTTTTTAGTAAATTGAGTAAGAAAATTTTATGTGACGTCATTATCTTGAACATGAGGAGGGAAGCAAATGAAGAATGTAACCTGTGGTTGGTCGTTTTAACTCCCCGTACAAGCAATTGTTATGGGACGATTACTACATACAATTGTCATAATTAGCGTACTATAGTGATTATCTTTATGATTCTATGTTTCAGAAAAGATCGTCCACACAAAATGACTTCAATGGCTATAATGGTCTATATTCTTATCGCTTCTCCAAATAATGTGAATGGGTTTGAGATCTTCTTACAAAAGACTTGAAAGATAATATCCTAGAACCTACGCGGAAAATTTCTACACTTACATATACAGAGGAGAGTATATCGAATTTATAAAAGTAAGCAAACAAATCCATGTGTGTGAATTTTGAATATTTGTTTACAAATTAAAAGTAGGTAGGTATTTACTCCAAAATTTATTTTTAGTTTTCGGTTTGTTCTCATCATGAAGTTGCATGGAGTATTTATTGGAGATCATTAAGAATGTTCAATTAAAATATCTTTGCATACAATTTTTTAGAAATACCTTCTCGGAATTCTCAGCAAAGTACCTTCAAGTTTCAATGATAGCGCTACAAATACATATAAATACCAAAAAATTATTATATCCTCTCAAAAAAATCACAGCTATGTAATGCATACGCCAAGGGGAATCGCGATAAAAATTAAATTACATACTAGAGACAGATTGATATTTTGAGATTACAAAAACTGAATGAATAACTTTACAGATACGAAAGAAGTGATATTACCAAATTATGCACTAAGTATATGCTCAAAGTTAATGAGAAAATCAAATACTTGACAGCCCGTTTTTATTATTTCCCTACACTTCTTAATGAGTAATTGTAATTTGAATGTGACGGGCCGCCAAGTATTGAAAACAGGTAAGGTATTTCATTTTCTGATGATTTTTGAGCATATAATTGGCGTATAACTGGGTGTTATCACTTCTTTCGTATCTGTAAAGTTATTCGTTAAGTTTTTTGAATCACTAAACATCATTGTCTGTAATATGAAATTTAATTTTTACTGCGATTCCTCTTGGCGTATGCTTTACTTTTTTTGTGATGTTTTTGAGGAGATCGAATTTACGAGGAATATAAGTTGTATGTACCTGTGACCGTTAGCATTTCACTGCTAAATAGATTTTATTTATACGTTGACAAATTTTAAAACCAAAAATTGAAAATAAAATCAAAGCCATTCAAAATTACTATAATTTTATTTTTACAAAAATCTACATTCTTAATCTTTTTTATGAAAACTTTTATTCTCTTATGTTGTTATCATTTCAAACAATGTAAACATTGACAACGCTACATCTATCTAGTAATGATTGATACCATATTATGTTAAAAAATATTCAGTGAAATGAAATACTGAGAATATATTTAATTCGAACAGTTTAACTGTTACACAGTTATGAATCATAATTTGCATGTCGTATTTTGACAAAGTTTTAATTCATGTCAGAAGCAAGAATAATTAAATCATGTCTGAACTGTCTTAAAGTTATTTTAACTTTTAAATTTATATTCTAAAAATGATACTTGCTTTATTATATATTGTATCAGTGAATATAATCTGTAAGGATAGCCGTAAGTTGATGACTTACCTTCATGTTCATAGATGATTTACAATGACTATTAGTTATCTGATAGCTGGAACACCCACGTTTATAAATAGGTGGAATGACTTGTAAGTAATTCGTCGACCTGTACGCCTATGTGATTTCATTATTAACCATTGTTTATAGTGAATATATTTTAGAACAAATTTATGGATTTATATGAGAGTAATAATACCAGATTGCAAAGTACAGTTCACTTATGGCTTTAAGTAGGTATTAGGTAATTAATTATTAATTTCAAACATTTCAAACTCGAGTACGATTTACCTACCGTATATTGTTTGCAAAAGCAATAGTACATAAATTTCAAATGAGATTATCATATAATGCAGCGGTATTTCACAAATAATTATCAATTTACGAGAATAACTGTACTAATTATTAACATATATTTATTGTTCTACGTTAAATGCACCAACCTTGTTTGTAAAACAATACTAATCATAACATTACAAAAAATTACCACACTTAGCTAATTATTGAAATAAATTAGCATTTAAGTACAAATTATTTAAAATAACTACCTATTTACTTCCACCCATGAATGAAACGGTACATTATATTTCGAGCCTCGTTCTCGTAATTACAACTATGTAGTAACGCTTTGCCGGTACGATTATGTCACAATGTTTAGTAAAAACAAAAACGTAATGTGTTACGTCCCCCTAGATTCCTCTGTCTCCGATCTCCGTGATAATATTTAATCATTACGCTTTCTTGTGCGGTTGTGGTCACATCGGCTCCGATTAATTAAATGTTATAAAGTTAGTGTACAGTGTTCTGCAATTATTTAAGAAGATTGGGAAAAGAAGAGAGGATAGAGACTCGCGGATGAGGAAAAATGGAAACTCGAATGGAAAATAGCGCAGTCCTCGGCAAATTCAAATTCTTCTTCTTCAGAGGAAATTTTAGAATATAAACAAGGTAAATTATTACCGGTGGTGGTCATGATTTTCGAATTTTGGTTTCAATAAGTTGATTATTGCATTTATTACAAGTCCGAAAGTTGGTTATACACTTATAACTATAACAATTAAATTGAGGGTGATGCGGTTTTGCATATGTTTTTATTTTTATAATATTGAATCGGTATTTTTCTTAGAGGGGCAAGAACCATTATACTTCGAAGTCTTAGTTTAGCACTGTTTTATTTGACTTCTTAGTTAGCATAAAGGGGCAAGTACCCTTATAGAGGGGCAAGTACCCTTATACTTCGAAGTCTTAGTTTAGCACTGTTTTATTTGACTTCTTAGTTAGCATAAAGGGGCAAGTACCCTTATAGAGGGGCAAGTACCCTTATACTTCGAAGTCTTAGTTTAGCACTGTTTTATTTGACTTCTTAGTTAGCATAAAGGGGCAAGTACCCTTATAAAAGGGGGCAAGTACCCTTATAAAGGGGCAAGTACCCTTATAAAGGGGCAAGTACCCTTATAAAGGGGCAAGTACCCTTATAAAAGGGCAAGTACTCTTATAAAGGGGCAAGTACCCTTATAGAGGGGCAAGTACCCTTATAGAAGGGCAAGTACCCTTATACTTCGAAGTCTTAGTTTAGCACTGTTTTATTTGACTTCTTAGTTAGCAAAAAGGGGCAAGTACCCTTATAGAGAGGCAAGAACTCTTATAGAGGGGCAAGAACCCTTATACTTCAAAGTCTTAGTTTAGCACTGTTTTATTTGACTTAGCAGTACGAGTTCACACAAGAGGTGAAACATCTGCAATTACATAACTGAAAATCACGCAAGTAGTGAAGCAGTTACATAATGGATCTTATCGATTTCGGTTCTATAAAGATTAAAACATTATACATATTACTCATCCCAAAAAGTATATATCTTCAAACAGTTAGCAGCTAGATTAATTTAACACGAGACATTAAACAGTCTGTTTTAATTGACCTCTTAATTAGCAGTACGAGTTCACACAAGTGGTGAAACATCTGCAATTATATAACTGAAACTCACGCAAGTAGGTAGTGAAGCAATTACAAAATGGATCTTATTGATTTAAATTTTACAAAAATTAAAACATGCATATTACTTATCCTAAAAGTAAATATTTTCAAACTTCTTAAAAGAAGAAAAATATGCAATTAGTCATTCGAGAAGTAAATTACTAGCCTTGTCAGACTAATTAGCATCGGAGATTCTCGTATCTCCGAAATAATTACCCATTAACAAATTCGAAATCGAACCACTCTTCATGCAACAAACACGCATCTGCATCTGCATCCAGATGCTGAAAAACAATAGAATAACTGGATCAGGACAGAGGTCGGAAAGGCGACTAAAAAATTATAACTTCACAAAATACGCGTCTAGCGAAGTTCCCTACTTTACCGCACCAAAACTGAAACCCGAAATAAAAGCTCTTTTGCCAGATTAGTCTCAAAAGAGACAATCATTTTCTGGACTCGCAGAACCAGTTAGGGACTGCAATAACTGTAATTGGAAAAACTCTATCCAATATTTTGTCAGAAGAGGAGTGGGTTAAATATTTTATAACTGGAAACGCTCACCACCTCAGGGCTACACAGGCGCAGATGGGCGCTCGAGGCGCGACAGCATAGGCCCAAAAACCGAGTTGTAGTTTCGCAGACTCACAACCGAGCTGCAGCGATACAAACAAGGTTCAGGTTTTCAGCGAAAACTTAACGCCGGTCAGCTGTAAACATGCAGTCTCAACGACGACAACACAGCAATATTAATTCCAGAGGTAAGTGCTGGTCGTCTTAAAGTTTCTAACAAATATGGAAATTATTTACAAAGGATACCTTTGTAGTTGAGCTGCATTAAGGGTTACGAGTTGCCCTTCGCTAGTCAGCTAAAGCAAAAATTTGTGCCAAAGGTAACTAAAAATAACTGAACACAGTTACATATTGCTATACAGAATTCAATAAATTATTTTCACCAACTGTTTGAAAATGGAGAACACCAGAAAAGCGACTAAATTACTTAGTCTCGGTTCATTTAGATGCCCACTGGGATCTAAAGGATGTATAGATTTTTTTAAATTTCCAGTAGCTAAAAGTAGCAGCAAATATTGAGTTTTTCTTACAATAATAAATTGGATCAGTTCACTGGTTTGCCGTTGGACTTTGTACAAGTCCTTTTCATTTTACAAAAATTATGAGGATAGTAGTACAGAGCTTAAGATAGCAAGGAGTTCTATAACTTTTATTTAGATGATTTTTTGTATTTTGTCAATTAATTTGAACATTGTTTATCTAATTTGCGAAAGATTATTGATCGTTTACAATACCATGGGTTGTACTAAATATTTGAAAAAAGTAGTTTAACACCTAGTACTAAATATTATATTTAGAGGTATTATAAATTCTAGTAATTACTTGTTGGAATTACCAGAACATAAGAAAATTATGTTAATTAACAAAATAAAATTTTTGTTGGGAAAGAAATTAATTTCAATCAGTTCTTTTGTACAGCTGGCTTTACACAAAAGCAGTTGGAGACAGATAAAAACATAGCTCTGTCTAAAAGTAACGGCGATTTGGATAAAATTATGTTTTTACCCGATAAATTAAACACAAAATTAAATGGTCGATAAATAATTTAAGTTCTAAAAAAAACATTTCAAATTCGATTTGAATTTAATAATTTTTCCTGATACTTCGAAGCATGGTTCGGGTATATTTTGTGCAGGTCAAACTGCACAGGGTCTTTGGAATCGTGCTTAAAGAAAAGAACATATTATGAACTATTTGTATTTACTGGCAATTTTATAGACCTTCACTGATTTGCAAGAGTTAAAGTAAATTGCGAAAGCTGGTTGAGAATAGACAATACAACAGCGATCTCATATGTTAATAAAATGAGTGGAGCGCAACTTAACAAATTACATAATTTAGCAAAATTGTGCGAACAGAAAAATATTTGGCTTTACGCCTAGTATATACCATCCAAAAGAAAATAAATGCTAAATGTGAAAAGTTCTGTTCATGGCAGTGATCCTTATTGTTTAATTATTGTTGATGCACTCACTATATCATGGAAAAACCTATATAATTATGCGTTTCCACCGTTTGCCATGATTTTCAAGGTCTTACATAAAATTATAGAAGATTAAGCAGAGGGAATTTTAGTATATTGGTAAGCAACCTGGTTTCCTTTTTTTGTTAGTTTAAAAGATAAACCATTAGTTTGTCACTCTGCTAATACATTATTGTTATCCTCTTGCAGAACATAAGTTCACCCATTTGCAACCAATCTATCCTTAATAGCAGGAAGATTCTGTGGGAAGCGTTCGAAACCGAAACTCTAAATTATTCGCCAGCCACTGTTGATATTTTAATATCTTTTTTATCGGGCGCAACGCTAAAACAATATCAGGGGTTTTTTATAAACTAAAAATTTTGTTCCGTGATAGTCACGGATATGAGTTGTTTATGACGACAGAATATAACTTATAGTCCAGTAAATGAAGGGTCCAACCTTGACAAAATCGCTCACCAATGTAATTTTTATATTAATTTGTCGGGATTGACAGGTAATTTAAAATAAGAAAAAGTTCTGTAAAAAATTTTCTTGTACGGGGGAGAAAAAGTCCCAAAGGTTCCAAAAATCGTTTTTCCGCCAATATCTGCTTAAATATAGCATTTAGAGAATTTTTTGTTTAGAGAAAAATCAAGATCAAAAATGGTCCTTATGATTTTTCTCTAAAATTAGACCGTTTTCCGAGATAAACGGGCCCAAGCGCACCCTGGATTTTGAGCTTCTGCGCTGCATGCCGGAGAGCATGCTCCATGCATCTACACAGGAGCGGGCGGACAAAAGTCCAATAACTTGGGTAAAAATGTATATTTTTTTTTATTATTCAGTTTCGGTGAAAGGGGAAATCTACAGCTATCATACCCGGTGACTCGAGTCACGTTTTGATTTTTTGATATTTTAGATATTTTAGTATTTCAATTTATACAAGGTGCGGTTTACGGCAACCCCAATTCAGCACGGTCGGCAATTTCCTATATTCTGGGGGCCTATTAACAAATAGCACTTTTATAAAGAGATTTTTTTAAGGGAATATTCAGATTGAAACCATTATTTCCTAAGATTCAGTAAAATATGGGATACTAATATCGTAGGTATTAGACAAATTAGCAACTGAAAGTCATTTAGATAAATTATCATTAAAAAATCTAACAAAAAGATTAAGTACCTTATTTGCACTAGTTTCAGTGCATAGAGTCCAAATTTTAGCAGAAATTGAGATAAATAATATTCATCAAACACAGACCGGCATTGAAATTGAGATAAATTCTTTCATTGAAACCTCAGGACCAAGCCGAAATCAATTTTTTCTAGATTTTCTTAGAAAAACCTAATTTACGTGTGGCTAGTACTAAATCTTTATTTAGAGAAAACCAAATTAGTGCGGCATACCAATAAATGGTTTTATTTCCTGGAATAAACCACATACAGCTGTAGGTGCATAAACTTTTTCTAGATGAATTAAAACAGTTTCAGATGAATGTGAAATTAATATAAAGCCGGTTTTCAGCGCATAGTACAAGACATGCGTCAACATTAGCAGGGTGTAAGAGGAATTAGTTTGGATGTAAGTAATAAGAAACACAGCTGGCTGGTCGCGGAATTTCCAGATATTGCAAAGTGTTATAATAGACAAGTGTCTAATTATAATAAGGAAAATTTTGGGGTTACAATCATAAATGGATAACTATAACAATGCTGGTTTGTTATTAAGTATGTGGTTGGTTTTAGGGCAAAATATAGCAATAAAATTTCAGCTTTTTCATAAATCTAAACATCTACATAGTTGTAATTACGAGAACGAGGCTCGAAATATAATTGAAGATTAAATGAACTTACCTGTAAGTGAAGTTCAATCGAAATTATATGAGAGCCTCGTTCGAAGTAATTACAACCTCCCACCCATTTCCCAACCCCATAGGAAAATAGCAGAAATTTTCTTTCAGCTCTAAACGAAATGATTAAATATTATCACGGAGATCGGAGACAGAGGAATCTAGGGGGACGGGGACGTAACACATTACGTTTTTGTTTTTACTAAACATTGTGACATAATCGTACCGGCAAAGCGTTACTACATAGTTGTAATTACTTCGAACGAGGCTCTCATATAATTTCGATTGAACTTCACTTACAGGTAAGTTCATTTAATCTTCAATTATCCGAACTCATATCAATGCTTCATTTTACTTCTTTAGTACTAATAACAATAAGAAACGTGAAATAAATGGTTCGTATTCGTGCAAGGGGTGTAGTCGAGTTAGGGCGGCGCCCTGGTATTTCTTTTAGAGCCTTTAATTTAATGGAAAATTATAAGTTGTACAATAAGTAGCCATAGCAAGTATAGTATACGATTTTAATCATTATTATATTTCTTTGTTAATTGGGGTATGTTTATATTATATTTATCTAAGTAGGTACTTACCTACTTATCTAAAGTTACTTAAATTATGTACCTACTTACTTCTTTTAATATGAAAATTATGAGTAGGTATGTAATTTTACATAGTTAGACAAAATTACATTTTTATGTAAATATACTATATTTCAACTATGAAATTTGAATTCCAGTAACAATTATTATTAATGGTGGGATTCTGTTCAAATCTGTAGTTGCTACAGATCTATAAAACTGTAAATATTAAACAATATCGCAATGAAATTTATAAGCATATGAACATTTTTATATTTGCCAACTAACAGATATTGATGTGATTTTGTTCAATATTTAAAGATTTACAAATTTGTAAACCTTACAGAATTGAACAGAATCCCACCATAGGCCTGACACTCCGTTTACGCAACGCAAACTGAACTAATTATATCAGATGGCATCATTTATAGTATTCCGTTCGAGTACCGCTAACGCACCCGTTAACGCAAAAGATGATCATGATTCATGTTTTGCGTTTGCGGGCTGAACGGTTCCCAATCAAATGCATAACACAAAATAAAATATTGTGACAATCAAGTGACAGTGACAATAATTTCAACCATGTCGTAGTAAATAAATTAATGAATAAATATTATAACATCCTAGATGGATAATTTAAATGAGAAATGTAACTAATGTAACACAGAACAAATCTCGCCAAAAATGTCAAACCTGTGCGTCAAACCACATAACCTCTAAAACGCACGTCAAGGTGCGTTTCTAACGTAAATTTATAAATTGATGTAAAAATATCTAACGTGAACAGAACGGCATCGTTTGCGTTGCGTAAACGGAGCGTCAATCTATAAATCAGGCTTTATAGTTATTTTACAGAATTTTTTTACATGAAGATTTTCAATAACAGGAATATAAATTCTATTTAAATTATGCTAGACGCAGCAAAAATGTTACTTTAATTTATGTGGATTAATCACTTTTAATATCGGGTATGTCCATATTAATGAAATAATAAAATTTATCACGAAATACTTAATATAGATAAAAATTATCAAATGTCAGAAAGGTAACACACGCCTACTAAAAGGTGTAACAAAAATTGAAACTTTTCGATAATATATCGAACGGGTTAACGGATGTGTGATATTGTTTATTTTCGTAACTGTATGGAAACTGTTAGTTTCGTATCTTCTCTACAAAAATATGTATACATCTAAACAAATCATAGTGAACAAAGTGTGTACAATAATTCAAAAGCAATATTTCAGCATTTCTCTAAATCAATTCGTGAAAGCAATCGAAGTTTAGATGGCGGCTCTGCCTGTCGACGACATGAGGGAGCTGAAGATGTCCCAGTTGGCTCTGAACGCGAGCGAGCTGGGAGCTTGAGACGCATCCAGACCAGCAGAACATCAGAACGTGGGTCGTGTCGAGTGCTGCTGCTGCTGCCAACGCCTGCACATCAACTTATAAGAATTCCAAGCGACACGACACGTATCCGGCAAGGACAAAGGCTGCTGCTGGTCACTAGGACGTGCTGCGCAAACTTGACGCAAACATCTGACCCATGTCATCAAATAAGTTAATTGTAAATTCTAACTTTCAAAAATACTCATGAGCTTTCGCTCAACTCTACTATCTTTGTCTATCCTAAATTAAATTTTAATAGTTAATATAGTTCGTAAAAAGTTTTATGTAAACAATGTCAACTATCACTGGCATAATATTTTATATTATACGTGATTTAACAATTCTCGTATTCGTAAATATTGTAAAAGGATTCTGGACTACTAGATACCGGAGAATAAAACTAGTTTATAGTGCAATTTTAAAATGAAACCAGAAACAGCGAAATGGATTAAAACATTCGTAGATAATATACGTATATTTGTTTTGTATCCATATATAAATATTTAATTTAAGATATTTAATAAAATTGTTTTTGTATCAAAATTTACTGGGTTCCTATAAGAATAATATTAAATATTATATTTGGTTCAAAATAGCTATTTAACTATCTAGCGAGTTATTGAGGAGCGATTAATAATTGAGACATTTTCGCTTCTCTCCATACGCGTTATTTGTCGCTACAACTGTCAAAATAATTTCGTTTAATTCTGAGCAGCATTTTTCTACAACTTAGCGCCAGCTAATATAATACTTATACTATAATACATGAGTTGAACGCCTGTAAAAAATCGTTGATTTATATAAATCATGCATTAATAGGGGTAATTAATGAATGATTATTTTACATCAATGATGATTACATTTACATTAATAAACGTTCAACGGAAAATGTGTTTTATTTCTTGAATTATCGTAGACGAAAACACACAGATATCGTGATTGTATACAAAAAAATTCTAACTAGAAAATTTTGACTTATTAATTACAATACCTATTGTCCTTATACTCGTAGATAGATAGACTATGAGACCGGAAACACTGAACATTAAAACGATTGCTTATTAAATTATACATCTATCCTAAAATAAATTACATACAGTGAAAATAAGACTCATTCACATAATAAGTATTTAGTTTTACGATATTTATGTTTTATGTTTACGTCTCGGTTTACGTTTAAGATTATTTAAATTCATGTAACTATACGAGTATTCGCATTTCCCACTTTCAAGCACTAAAGTTTGAAAACTTCAAATTTTAAGTACATGTTTACATTTGCCACTTTCTAAAGCTATATTAAGTTTATTATGTGAATTATATGTTTTTGTAACAAATAAAATTGTTAACTTTCAAACTAAATGCTTAAATGTGAACGAGGCAATGGCTGTTAAAATAAAAGTAAATAATTCGTTGTACACCACTTTGTCTAACAGAAGGAAAACACATATTTCAAAGTCTGAAATATTAATTTGATTTGTAAATGTAAGATACCAATAGCCCTGGCGAAGGCGGATATAAACTTACACGAAGCAGCACTATTTTACTCTCTTGAAGGCGAAGGGATTGCGCCTGGTTGTGGTCTGTGGTGGCACGTGACGCAATGCATCGCGGCACCTCTCCATCTTGCAGCTCGCCTGCTCGCCTCGTTTATTATAGGTAAAGCCAAAGCGGAGCCAATGTGCCGGATGAAGCATGCATTTTTAATCAACACACATCCGTCTATAATTAAAAATTCATTGGGAAAAGTTGCAAGTGCATTCCGGTTTTCACTTTGATTCAAAGTATAGTATAGGATAATCATCGTTGGTGCAGCAGCCCTTAAGTAGGCGCGCACTTGCGATTTTCTGTCGCGCGAATATATAGTTGCACAAATTGAACACACAGTTTTAGGCTAGGTGCACACATGCACAGAAAATATATTATGATACACGCCCTTGCGACTAAACAATTGCAACTTTGTCAGTTTTAAAATGGATTTTCAAGGAACATGTGTTATAGATCTGTTCTGCGTTTAAAAATAAAATAAAAACAGCTAATAGTATATTATATATTGAGGGACTAAAGTGCATGATTTAATCCTGAGGGTGAAGTTTATTTCACGAGCCGAAGGAGAGGGAAATAATCACCTGAGGGATTAAAGGTACTTTAGTCCTCTGGTATATACGCTATTTTTTGCACTTCCTCCTCAAACGAATGCAAAATAGTTTAAAAAAATACACATTTTTTAATTTTGACAGTAAATTTTATGACAAATATTTATGTTGTTACCATAGATACTCTGTAACAAGTAGCACGTATTTACTTGACAACGGGATTAATAAATTCAATTCCTTGACAACGGGATTAAATATGAGAAATAATCCCTTGGGATCAAATTAAGAACCTTAGTCTCTAAAAATAAAGACTAAAGAACAGGTTTAGTCCCGGAAGTGCAAAAATAATATTGGGTACATTCCACAAATTACAATTGTATTATAGGTACCCAACCTTCATTTACATTTTATAAACTACCCGAAGAAATTTTTAAATTAAAAGTTCTACCTAATGAATATTAAGAGCTTTGATGAATTAAATTTACTTGCAACTAGAATTTAAAATAAGAGTAAAAATATATTAAAATTAGCCAGTTCCTCATCATATATAAAATGCGACTAAATAGCAGTAAAAGCAAGTGCGCGTAGGTCCATTTCCTTTTCTATGTAACACATTTTAAATTGCGACAATCGCGTCGCTGGTTGCATCTTTTTAATCGTTGCTATTATTTAGTCGCATGTGCGCGCTTTTCCATTTAAAACTGTGTGTTCTATTTATGCGACTATATAATCGCGCGACAGAAAATCGCAAGTGCGCGGTCTTCCATATAAAACTATGCGTTCTATTCGTGCGACATTATAATCGCGCGACAGAAAATCGCACAAATAGAACACACAGTTTTAAATGGGAAAGGGCACACATGGCAACTAAATAATACCAGCGATTAAAAAGATGCAACCAGCCCTATTTTTTTTAGCGACACGGCTGAAAATGAGTTACAAAGAAAGGAATTAATCTACGCACACTTGCTTCTGCTGCTGCATTCTATATTTGGTGAGATACCGACCAATATGAATATATTTGTACGTCTATTTCAATTTCTAGGTTCAATTATTTGATATAATTTACCAGAGCTCTTCATATTAATTCCGTAGAGTTGACAACATAAATCTTGGGGGTATTTATGAAATCTAAATGAAGGTTATAAAATTTCTTCTTTAAAAGCTTTTAGCTTGGCTATTAATGGAATAAAAAAGATCTACAACACATGTTTCTTTAAAATCAATTTTAAAACTGACATACTCGTAGTTGCATTGTTTAATCGCAGCGACCGAAAATCGCAAGTGCACGCCTAGCCTTCGAACATGAAAATGTTCGCAACCTTTGAAAGCCAAAGTGGCATCGAAGAGATTCTTATGTGTTATGTAACCAGAACTACATACATTTAAAGCGAATAAGTGGTTAGTTTGGAAACGCCCGAATGCGATTTAATTGCAAGATGTGTTTTGTACAATTTTAACGACAATCACAGACTGCCGACCCAGACGAGGGACGAGAGACTTGAACTACGGAACTCCGGGATTCTACGTCATCACATGTAGTGAACTGTACTTAAAAACGCACAGCTTCTACCTTGACAACAACAATTGAAAAAAGAAGAGCAACATACCGGGTGTAGAATTGTTTTCTGACCTATAGGAAATACAATGTTAAAATTTTAATTTTTTAAAGTTTTTACCTATTGATTTTAGAGTAAAAGTGTAAATACAAAAGATGTTCAGAATAAAAAACTGCATCGAATAAGTTTAAATTTTTTATTCAAATCGATTTCTTTCACGAAATAAACATGAAATAAAAATTAACAATTTAGGCTAGTTTCAGACTGCCATGTAAAATTAAACAAAACAAAAATATTTATTCCGTCACTCTGACACTTGACAGATTTGAAATAGTTGTTCTAATTGATTTATTGGACCATAAAAAGAATTCACTAATCAAAAAAATAAATTAATAATGATTTTATTTTCCTTCTTTTCTTCCTAAGGTAGGTACATTTTATCGTAATTAATTGAAGTATTTATTTTTTTGATCTGACTAATTCATTTTATTTTTCATGGCACTCTGTAAACAAAACAGCTCAAATTTATTAAATTTAATTTACGTTTATCTCGTGACAGGAACGTTTTATATCAATAAATAAGGGCTCGTTGGATGCAGTTTTTTATTCTGAACATCTTTTGTATTTACAGTTTGGCTCTAAAAGCAATAGGAAAAAACTTAGAGCAAAATTAAAATTTTAACATTGTAATTCCTATAGGTTAGAAAAAAATTCTACACCCGGTAGACAAAAATAATATTAATTTGAGTATACCTTGGAAAAGATATATTAAATAAGAAACTAAATATAAAAATTTGTCTCCATAGTTTGGATTTGTATTTGTTGATAACTTATCCCAGTGGCCTTCGCCTTGTCAAAATTGTTACTCTATCCTGTTTGAAATAATGAAAGAATTTTGACAGTTAATTAGGGCGTAATTTAGAAGTTTGGTTTACTAACGCACAGCTCTTAGAAAGAATAAAATCAGAATTGACAATTATTATATTGACAGGACATTATTGTGTTTGTGTAGACCGCTCTTGACAACAGCACGTAGCAACCAATGGAATCATATGAATCTATGTGTCAAAATTCTATCTTTATTTCAAACATGGTATAAATGATCAAATCTGATCAAATCCTTAAATCAAGCAATCTAGTGTGAAAGTAAAGTAACACAATGATTCGTTTTCAAGATCGTTGGAATACGACTCCCTAAACAGGTCTTCTTTCTCTAAATCACATTACCTTTGAAGGAAGGGCAGAAAGGCGAAACCCAGTGAGGCGTTCGCGCTCACAAACACAAAGATGAAAATTTATAAATCGAGTTTACGTGGCGTTACCTTGCACGTGGGTCTCTAGATCTACGTACACAGAACACGTCCTGTGTGTAAGGGATGACAATGAGTGTGCGTGACTCGTGTGTTGACAGACTGATGCTGGAGACAGTGTGGATCCTTGAATTATGGATGCGTGATGATGTAGATTACATCAAAATGAAGTGACTGCCAAGAGTCTTTTATTTCATTAGTAAATACAACGATTTTTTCCAAATTAAGAAAAGGGAAATTTTACAGGACACTGTAAGGCAAAGAAAACGCAAAATGTGTGTTATGTAGTATGTACGTAAAATTTAACCGACACAATAACAATCAAAATAGAAAAGGCGGTAGAAATGTACTTACTAACAACTGCAATTATATACCTACGTCCTTCATCCCTCAAAATTGTAACAAGTCTACATATGTTATCACAATAAAATACCTATGTGCGAAGACAGTCATATTAGTTTAATAGGTCAGGAGTTACCAATTAAATATGTGTGTATTGCGAATACTAGTTTTGATAACTTAGGACTTGTACAGGTGACAGAAAGGGTAATATGAGTTCCAGACCAGTTGCGGTTCCGGTTCCAGTATATGACAGCATAGAGCAAAATGGTTGTACTTTTTACTTTATTAACATTGTTATTTATTCGTTAATTTCATTAAATAATATGTTTATTCGTTTGTACATCTGACTATTAATTTATACTATAGTTGCCCATTCTTGACAAGGACCCAACTTAATAATATTGTTACCCCGTAAGGGTGAAGGGTGTTACAAAATACTTAATAAAGAAAATTTTGGTAACAGTGTAATTATTTTGGAATATATCACCCTTTCCTATGGGCGGATTGGAACTTAAAATTTTATCGGAATTTCAAGTAATCAGTCCGGTCCCAATTGTAGATAGACGATAGAGTCCGATCCAGCTAAGAAAAGGTCTGTTACGTCATCGGGGATGCGCGAATTAGTGAATTCGCATTAGTAGTGTGTGTATTTTATTTGTATACTGTGAAAAAATCTATAAATGTGTTGCATAAATTTTCACAAATTATTTAGGTAGGTACCTACTACCTATTTCACGAGTCTGGCTAATAACGTATTAACAACATCAAGTTCTTTTCGACATTGTAAAAAAGTTCGATTTTAGTTGATGTAATTATTTACGCCACTGAACAGGTCGTTTCATTATGAGTAACTATGGCAACGGCTTACCGGACGAGTTTTTGTTTCTGCACATATGACGTCGCAGGCCTTTTCTTAGCTGGAACGAACTCTACTTCTACTATCCCTGTTCGTAGAAAATAGCATCGCAGGTGAACAACTTTTATGGTGCAAGACCAGACGCCAACTATTAATACGGGGATCTAAATAAATTTTACAAGAAAAAATCTATTGTATTTCTGCAGAGTGACAACTTCTACCCACTAAATTTTGTTTTGTAAAAAACACCGAAAATATGAAAAATCTTATAGAGAAATATATTTGTTTATAAATATTTTATTACTATCTCTCAATTAAATTGTATTTTTAAGTCCTAAAGATTTTATATTTTAAAATTCATAATTTTAAAAGACAATCGAAAACACGGCAACAGCGCTAGTATTTTAGCTGCTTTACGTTGGCTGCAGTGATTCTAACCTAACTATTGCTGTCACACAACTGTCAAGTGTTGTCAGAGGTAGTAAATGCAATAGCTCATATTTGTTCTTTTGACGCTCCAAGATTAATGCAAGCTATAAGAAATGAGAACTTAACAGATAGTTTTCGTCCAGTCATTCATTATTTCCAAGACACTTTAAAATTATTTAAAACAGATTTCCTGAACGTAGATCTAAAAAGCAACAACTAACTTTAACAACTTTGTCGTCGGAAACATTATCATTATCTACAAAGTATGCTCATAACGCTGAATATGATGTCTATTTATTAGAACAATTGGTAGAAATTCATCTTTCTGTTTCAGAAATAATTAGTAATGGGGAAAGCTTTGATCAAGTATATGACAAACTTACACAAAAGATACAGATATTATTATTTCTACTGTACAGCCTTTAAAAAGAGTCAGATCTCCTGGAATGATTAAAAGATTAGCGACATTTGGAATTAGTTACGAAATAATTGCAAACAAATTTAGTGATCATGAACCCGTCATATCCCTTGTAGAGATTTTAGTAGATGAACACGAATAATTCTTACTCAAATAGTTCTTCCTACTAATTTTCGATAGTTTCGTAACGGTTTTTGTATGCGCATTGGGAAAGTGTGTCCAATTTCCTAAAAATGACTTGTGTATGTGTATTTTCTTTTATTTGTTGTGAAAATGTAAATATAATATCATTTGTTACAAACTTTATAAAATAATATGCTTCAACATAAACGCACTCTTACTTTCCAACAGTATTTTAAATTTCGCGCCAATCTATGATTTCCGACGTTGCCGTAGTTATCGCTCTTTTAGTTATGTGAGCATTATTGTCACGTTTTAAATTTTATTTATTTGAATAACTCAATAACGGTGTGGAAGAATCCACTGAATTTTAGTTTCATGATTTATTAATGTCTGATTTATAATTACTGTAAATCTCTTTCTGGTGGTATTATTTTTATAGATTACACAGCCCTTTAAAAATGTATTCTCATTTACTCCCATGTAAAACAGAAATTTTAAAAAAATTATTTTTAAAAAACGGTGTGGACGATTGATCTAAAATTTTAACAGTGAACGATAAATACATCCATCTTCAACTTGTAAAAATTTCAGATGAATGGTAATATTTTCAAAAACAGTATCGAACCTCCTTTTAATCGATCCAATATTGAGACGGCCCACGGAGCTTTCCGGCTTTCTGCATTTGTTTTGAATGATGTTAAGTCAAGAAAGCCATCAATAAACAGTGTTGAAGCAAATATTGTTAACGTCAATCGTGCACTCTGGGGAATAACCAAGTGTTTTATTTTAACTCATATTTTTAAAGTATTTCTCCATGTGCATGCCTACACCATCAAATATAATTCTCAATATGTTATTAATGCGTGATATTTATAGTCTGCTTTTATGAGAATTGTAGATATACATTAAATTAAAATATTGGAAATTTTAAACACAATTTCGTTGACATTCACTTCATATCAGTTATTGTAAACTAGCGCCGCGCAGCCAAGAAGATCTCGCTATCATTTAATGGTGTCGATAAATTTAAAATGGTGACCACGTAGTGCTGGTGGTACATTATATTCTTAATGTGCACCACAAAAAGAAAATTACATTTTTATGGATCAGTTCCAAAAAATATTTGTCAATGTACAGATGCTTTTACCTTGCATAAAACTCTGATATCGCACTTTTTTCAAATTTGGAGGAGAGATTTATTGCCTGTTTTATTTTACCACGTAGACCTATCTTTGCGCCGTACTCGAGTATTTATTTCAATTTTATGTGCCCACATATCTCTTCTACACATTTATTATAATAATTATGAATTAATATGATGTCACTTCTGTTAAAGCATGACATTTTTCTAATAAAATATTACGCAATTGAAAAAATACTCTTTACCAAAAATTAGAGTAAAACTGATGTAAAAATAAGGGATTTGTAAATGTAATGAAATTTTAGTTTTTTTATTCCTCTGTTAAATTTTAAGTTTCAATTTAGTATCGTCTGGCGGACATTCGGGTCTAATTACATAAATCATTGCCAAGAGAGTTGTATTTATTAACCCTCCTCATCCATGACTAATAGCAATTTTATTAGATGAAGGATAATTATTCGAGATCTTCAATATTCAATATTCAGTAGTCACTACCAAAGGACTGCTGAAGTCAAAATTCATAATTATAAGAGTATTATATTTGACACGTAATCCAAAAGGAAATCATCCAACTTTCAAATCTTAGTAACCGCATCTGCTTACCGCAAAACAATTAAAATAAGAAAAAAAAAACAACAAATAAATAAAGCATTTTTGTAGTTGGTGCAGCACTCATTATAGGTAAGGTCTAATTTCGGTCACGCTCCTGTAACATGTATGTATCATTATCCAAGGAATTTATTGTAACCGTATAATAATAGTGCATGAATTAGTAAAGTAAATGTAAAATTCCCCTTAACTAATGTAGTTTTCTAATAGTATATTTAAATATTTAATATGTTTATTTTGTGTTCTAATACCAATTAAAGTATTGGCAAACATTTCTTTTAGGTACGTGATCAAGGTACAAAATAAAAATAATAATATTAAATTCGTAGTTAACGCCAATGACAAGAAAAATAAAAAAAGAAAAGTTCTCCAAGTCGTTAAACGAAAACTAAATAATTGAAGATCACGTTTCGTTTTAACGAGCAACACTAACACAATTTCTGATCCATTCGTTGATTTGGTTTGACGAATGAAATAAAACTTAACTTTCAGTGAACGTGGTATTTATTGAACATTGTTTGTAATTTGTTTTCTACTGTTTGTTTTTCATTTTCAACTATTAAATTTTATTTTATTGGTAAGAATTCAACAATGGGCATTTTTACCGCACTATAATATGCGGAATGTTTTTATTGGAAATCGATCATTTGGTTTTAGGATTATTTAATTGAATAACAATTAGATCGAACTGATCTAAGACAATTTAAAATTCACGACTTCTATCTCGATTCAATACAATAACAGATTACTAAATTAGTACCTGCTAGTACTAGTAAAAATTATTAAATTGATTTGGAAGAATTAAGTAAAAATTCAAGACTGCCGCTAGTACGATATTTAGTATCATAACTAATAACCACACATTCCAGATTACTAATTATTAGTATGTAGTAACTACTAGTAAAAAACATATAAAATATCGTTCTTATAATCTTGAATTCTCGGGGGGTAATATCATAAGAGATGATAATTTTTTGAGAATTGTTTTAGTCCCAATTCACAATGAGCATAAGCATAACAACTTCATAACATAATACGTAAAAAAAATTACGTTTGTTCACAATGATCATAAACATAAGTGGACATAAAGTGAGTGAATTAAGTGATTTTTGGATGTGAAGTTGGTAAGTAGGGTTAATTTTATTTTTTTGTTGGCTGTATTGTATTAGCTCATTGTGTTTAATAATAATAATAAAATTAATTTGTAATTCAATATTAATCATTTTCAATGCCTCTTGTTATACACATCTATCATCTGTCAGATTTACGCTGCCATGTCGTGAATGCAGATAATTGTTCATTTGACGCATGCGCTTTGTACAAAATAGTACTTATTTTTGACATAAAGTTGAACTGATCCCAACTTTACGTTCTTCTTACGTATCTACATAAACGTGACATAAACGTAAGAAATACATAACGACATTGTGAACACGGCCATTAAAATACATTGGCACAACTTTATGTTTACGTAGTTTCTTATGTAGTTCTTATGCTTATGCTCATTGTGAATTGGGACTTATCGTTTCCACAATTTCATGACACAAAACATCATTTGAAAATTTCCCGAAAGTTGAGGGAAAATTTCCGTGATGTTTTGTGGAGTGAAACTGCAATACGTTGCTGCGGAATAGACAACTAACGTATACGTATAACTAAATAAAATCTAATCTACATTACATGTTGTCAGATACATCATTTTCAATTCTATCGGTTGCACAACGTCATCCGACGTCATCATTACGCAATACGATTGGTTAAACCACCTGACAAAAAATATTCGTGAATATCATAATATTATTGGTGAAATTTAAAATTTAATAGTTATTCATTTTATTAATTAAAAAGACAAATTGAAATTAAGATAGGTTATGGCAAATATTGCCATTTGTCACATAATTTGAACAATTTATTTTCGCAGGTCTTCTTTGGTGCGGAACAGAAGCAGGCGCAGAAAAACCAATGACATTTACAAAAACCGTCATTTCATGTTCCAAGATGTTTTTTACTATTTTTACGGCAACGCAGGATTTCAGGGCTATTACTATAAAACGTAATCAATTCAACGAGCAAAAAACAGCTAATGTCGTTTATTACTTCGCCGTTCAGAAAGGGATTAAAGAATTATTTTTGCAAAGACCATTTTAACGTTTTTTCGAAAACTTACATAAAAAGCTCTAAGAATTTTTTTATAAGGAATTTTGTAATCTTTTGTAATCTATAATTTCTATTTATTATTGACCATTAAGAGATAAAATCATACACTCCTGTCATTTTCAAAAATGGCGATTACTACATAGCGCATGTATATGTCAATTATTAATTTAAAGGGAGCAAATAATTGCAGTTACATATTTGGCACCAAATCTGATATAGATAGTAGAAATAAACCGAGAAATAATCTCCATTTTACATTGAGCAATATTGCAGATGCAAGTGCAACTTTTGACAAATTGATTCAATCATGAGTGTAATACAGAAATTGCACGCTCAACAAGCAGAAGCAATCTTGAGGCAACGGTTTCATGGAAGACTTACAGGCAATCCACAGTTATTTCTAGTTATTTTTAGTTCGTTATGATGCTACCAACTGAACATAAACATCAAAAAATTAATTTATGTTTGAAAGTGCGTTAGTGGTTATAATGCCATTCTATCCTTATTTTCCAACAATATACAATACCTACAACAAATCCAAGAGGTTATATAAGTTCACAAACTATTGGTAAATTTATTAATAAATTTATACATTAAATAAGTAATTGTATGTTGCTGATGTTGCTCAGTGTAAAATGAAAAAAATGTTTTCTGCAATTTTCTTGTTCAACTCTGACTTGAATATTATACATTTAAAATTGATTGTATCCTTTAAATATTTAACGGTGAGTGATTGGCTCAACGGTAAAGTGTTTGCCTAGCATGCTAGGATAAGGGTCCCGAGTTCGACCAAAACATGACTGGGCCTAGTGGTTAGATTAGAAGTCAATCTTGTTGAATTATTAAAAAAAAAATAATAATAATATTTGCTTCGATTAATTTTCTAAATGATTATAGAACATACCTAATACTGAAAATTAGATCATAGTAGCTCTTTTGTATTATAAAATAATTGCTTATTGTTTTTTTGTAAACACATTCACTTGTCAATCGGATGAAGGGAACGCAGAGTTCCCGGAACGTCGTATATATAAATGAAAATTACAGAATTTAACCCAAATAAAATAATTCATTTATCATTATGAGTTCCAAAAACTTCTATCAATCTCTAATATTATTCTATTTAATTTTTTTAAATACTGAACTAAACTCAGGTTTATTACGCATTTCAAAAGTACTGCATCATAAATCATAATTGATTTTTAAAACACTAAAAAGCATGCGAAAACACAAGACAAGAGCACACCGTGTTTTAAAGTTTACTAATCAACAACAATATAAATGCTAACTATTTATTTTATCTATATATGATATTTTGACATATATCATAGACTACTTTATACTTTACTATACACTACTATTTTATAAAGTAAATAAAAATGCTGTTGTCAAGCTATTTTCTAAATTATGGTGCAGGTGTATAACAAAAATAGCGTATAAATACAACACAAAATTTTTATGTAACTGTAACCAAAACTTAATTTATAATAATAATCACAATCAACAGGTGAGTTAATTGTCTATAAGATACAGTTTCAGAAGACCCATGACGTTAGAGAAATCCTCTACAGAACATGAATGTGGGTCACAGCTTCAAAAGTCAAAAGTTACCTATTTACATATTACACGATTTTCCTTTTAACTTCATTACAACGAGGAAAACCCGAGTAATGTCTGTACTGTAGTATTTTTAAATAACTCTATTTTTTATAAAAATATTTAAATAATTTTTCTTACAGAGTGATTGACAAAAGTGTGAATATAATGGACAAAAGTTTATTATTGATTTTGCTTTATTAAAACACACATAATCAATTATTATCAAATCATATTAAGGGCACGGTAAAATGTATGTATTTTAAAACTTCCTAATTTACTCAAAAATTATTAAAGATATAATTGTGCGAAACATTCTAAAATAAAGATAAAAGTGTGTAGATGGACTTAACAGTATTTTTTTGTCAACATTTTATGTACATAATTGAAGAATTAAATAAAACTAAAAAGTATCCGAAATGGTCATTTTAAAAATCACTTTTCTCTTGATTTAAAAACGTTTTATGTACAAATTTTACCTTTAGATCCTGAGGAAAAACATGAAGATTCATATTATTTAAAGTTCGTTCATTAACTTTATCTAGTATGTCTTAAAATTAAGTAGTTTTGGTTTCTCCATAAGACTGTAATGTAAATATAGTTCAGCGTTTTACCGCACCTAGCGGTGTCGCTCACACAGTTATCTAAACTGTATACCGCGCTAGAAAAGTAACTCCGCCTGTTCAAGTATATAACAAATAGCTAGCAAACGAAATTTAAAATTGTGCACTGCATCACTGCTGCATATTTGAACATAACTAACAAATTAATCAGGTATTATAGGCTCGATTATAGGTTATTTATTGAAATAAAATATGTTTATAAATGCAACGATGAATAAAGAAGTAATAGAAATAGAACATAAAATAATTTTTATTTAACTTCATTGTAACATTTTTATCTCCGAATGTACAAGATTCCCGAGTCGCCAGTCGCGACTTCAGAACTCTCATCTATTGTTTGCAAGTGCCAGTCTGTCATTGAAAAAGAAAAAGTATCGAATTGAAACTACAAATAAATATTATTAATTAAATATTTGTTTAAATTTGGATACCTAGCATTAAATTTATTAATTTTCATATTACATCCAAATAAAAAAATTAGGTAATCAGTAATCAGTGCATTTATAGCAAATATAATTCAATACAATATGACCTATTTACTAAAAAATTAAGAAATATGAAACAGTGCAAAATGTAGACAATAATTGAAAACATAAATATAAACTTTTCATAGTAGTCGTAGATAAAACATATTTTTTCTATAACACTAGTCTGCGAAATGTGTTTAGTGTCCTCGAGAATTTTTTAGCCTCGGCCTATTTCACTCGGGCACTGAACAGTCATTTCACAGACAAGAGACAAATAACTATTTGGTTTGGACTATTATATATTTTTTTTAAACTTGTCAGAAATTACGCATTTTCATCTGACCAGTTTACTGTTTACTCAAAAACAAAGAAATATGGAATAATGCAAAATGTACCTATATACTCAAATCAAGTAAGGATTATTCATGTGTTCATTATGAGTCAGGTCTATGGTATAATTTAAAAAATACAAGTGATATAAAAATAGCGATTTAGTTTATTTTACTGCTCCGTTTCTTTTTTGGTACGTAATAAATTAAAAATAATAATAAAATAATAATATAATAAAAATACTATAGTGTATACGATTTCAAAAATGAAGCTATAGGTATATTTTAAAAGTATGTCACAGTACTTATCTCATTGTTATAATAATTAATAATTTTAATCGTATTATCAACTGTTATTACCTTTTATTATGCTAAATGTAGGTATTGATAATAATTATAAACAACATAATACATTAGTTACTTATAATACCTTAGGTACTCGTAATTCGTTAGATACAACCATAATAACATCAAAACCTTTCATAATATGCAAATTGTCAACTAATTAACACATAAAATTGTTGATTTGTTTTAACATCGCTGTCGCTGTCGTTGATTATACGCGAATACATGCGAGGCCCCCTTGCATGTTCAAAGAGACTCGGTTTTACCTCGTCGCTTAGCAATATCCTCGATATTATAAATCGCATAATATTCTAGTTATACTAATATCTAGTGTCGTCTTTTAATGTATATTTTTTGTTATTATGGGTGCTTGTTGCATAATGTTCCCCTGCACAATACGCAAGTAACTGTTTTGATAGTTATGACAATCAACAATGCAAATGTATTACTATTGAGCGATTGAGTGAGCGCATCCCTGTCCCGCTCTTCTTCCTTCCCTAATGCCTAACCAGAATAAATATTTCGCCGATCGCAAGAATTTGATTGTTGACAACAATGTTATTAGTAGTGATTGGATTTTGTTGTTGAAAAATTTGCAGAAATAGGTACCTACCTACATAAATAGGCTATAACAATTCTGGTTTTAGATGTACTAAATATCTTAAATTTGGTACTAAAAGTATTTTAAGGTTGTAAATTTTTAATAATTTTGTTGAACTTAAAATTTGACAACTTCTAAATTACAAATTGTAGGTAAATTTGTGAAAATTAACAAATAAAGAATACCTAATAAAATCTGAAAAATACGATTTAGGTACCTACATTAGAAATAAGGGTACTTAATAAGTAAATTAGGTCAAGTTCAATTAAAATTTTTTTTAGGTAAAATATGTAATTTTCTTCTGGCTCATAAAATAAAAATACTAAAAGCCCATCTCTATTAATTAGGTAGGTAGGTACTGATTTTCAAGTTATTTGATATTTTTCATTTCTTTCCGTTTTCAAATGCTAACGTTTATTACTTTGAAGATTTTTTTAAATATTCGGTGACTTTTAGCCATTGGTCTTCTAACTGGTGACATTTCAGTTTATATTAAATATAATACTTAAACAACTCAAAACCTATCATCAGATAATTTCTCCGTCGCATCCCAATAAAGCAGAATGAGCACCCTCGGTCGTATCACGAAGACTCACGAGTCAGCGAGTCACGAACACGAATGGCCTAGGCCGCGCCTACATGGAAGTAAATTTTGATATCTCTAGCGGCTAGGACAAATATACTGGTGGCGCCCACAGAGAGCGTGTTGCGGTTGTTAGCACAAGCACATTTTTTACCGTGCCCTTAATCATAGACGGGGTGTTCAAAAACAGCAAGGGCGAAGTATCCTTATTGTTAAGCGGACCTTACACGTTTAGTAATAATAATGACATTACCTTATCATATTGGCATTTATCGTGCGAGGGTTACGAAATAGAAATGATGGACGATATATGATAAAAATCAGGATGTTTTGATTGTGGGACATCATTACTGAAAAATGGGGGAGATGTTTGTCATGTTAACACTTCTGTACGAATAGGTACCTACATAAAGTTTAGACTTTAAAACAACCAGTTTATTATAGTTCGTCAAAAGTATGTGTTTCCTATTATTTTATCATTAGTTTAAAAATAATTTGTGTAAATTAGCAGAATTATAAAAGGTACAGTCAAAGTAAATCATGCAATACAATAAGATATCTGTAATAATTATTTCATCTTAATTGCGATATTAATATACAGACAAGAAGTGTTCAAAAATATTTGTAAGTATTCTTATTCTACGCAGATACTAATTTAGTTAATTTTGAATTTACATAGTAAAATATTGAGCAATATACTTTATAAAAAGCAAAATTAATGACATTTTGTGCAATTAAAAAAGAAATTTTGTCTGTGTAAATTCTTGAATCTGCTTTAAAATTTTAGTGCAGTATTTAAAGGAATGTTAGGTTTTCAAAGTTTGTAAAATGGGCTCTCAGTCTCAGCCAAAAATGATGAAATATCACTAGTTTATTTTAAATTTATGTGAATCAAAAATAAGAAAATAACTACAAAATGTTTTTTAATTCTTAAGTTGTTATTCATATTCGTCAAAAAAATGAAAAGGGTTCCATTATTTTAGGTGTTGTCTATAATTTTTATCCTAGACTTATTTGACTGATATTTTGGTACTTTTTTTAGTAGGTATACTCGTTTTTAATGTTTATTAACTTTATTCAATATATAAATACATTCACATGTCCTCAAATTAAATAGTCACTCAAAATTACTATTATTAACAAATGACCGGCGAGCCTTTCACATCACCTCACCGTGTATTGTACAAAATTTTACTTGTTAGGTAGGTACTCATTTGTAAACCAAAATAAAAATTAAAAAAATAAACAAATTATGTAATTCACATAGGTATAACTATTTTTGTCAAAAATTGTCTTAAATGCTTTCTTATAAGCCTTGAAAGTATTAATGTGGCAAAGTGAATCATTTATTATGAACATATGAACAGCTAGTAACTTTTACAGTTTAGTAATAACTTTCAAAGGTAATAAAGTGATTGACCGACAGCGTACTTCGATTGTTCATATTTCAACCCATTCGCACGCACTCTTAAATATACTTTTCTTCCCGGGTTTTAGTCAACCACGCTTCGAGAACTCCAAGGGCGCGTGGATTGTGGTTCTGGTAAAAACAGGAAGAGCTCGCACAAGTCATGAGCCGTGGGAATGTTGTAACTTCGTGAAGCCAGGTAGCAGAGGTGTCTACTGTCTTGCTTCGCGAGCTTAAAAATTCCCTAAAAATGTCCACTATAAATAAATTAACCTTGATTTAGTGATTTTTTTCAAAAGCTCCTTCTGTTCCAGTTGAGTTGAATTAGATAAACTAAATCTATCAGTTGATTAAGAAACTACAGAAAATTAAAGAAATACATTGTTATTTTTATTACAGGTATTACAGGTATAAATTGAGTGTATAGTACAAATAATATAATCAAACTTAAACTAATATAATAATAAAAAATTGAAAGTTTTAAGTCGATGTGTAAGGTTGTCCTAGCGGTGCGGCTAGAGCCACTCTAAGTTTATTCCAGAACTCCTGCTGTTTGGCAGGATCAGATGGTTGGGGCCAGTCAAGGTAGATCCTTGCATTCATGAGGTAACGTAGTAATGGCGAGGCTCGACGGACAGGTTGCAAGCGCACGAGCAGTAGCGAGTCACCAGCACCGTTACACAGCAGCTGATGGCAGTGAGCCAACTGCGCCTCCCAGCGACACCAACGGCTGCGCGTAAACGCCTCGCTCAGCACAAGAAGCGTGCGTCGCGACGTCAGTAACGCGTGCAGAACCGCTTCTGCCACAGGCGCACCGACCACAAAGTCGCGCTGGAAAACACACAGCCGAAGTGCCGGCTCCAGCGTGGCTAGCAGATGCGACACCCACAAGGCATCCTCCACAGAGTACACTACAAATGCATCAAACGCGAACTCATTTCGCTCCTTTATCCCCTTCCGCATCTTCCAAGGATAGTGCCGTGCGAAACTTAGACGCCATAGGAACAACCAATACTTGATGTGCCATCGATACCAGTAGCCCAACATTGCACACAGTAAAATTATTATCAGGAAGACAGATCCTATAATCACTTCAGATAATATACAAATTTCTTGACATTCGTTTGTACTATTTAAACTAAACATAAATGAAACGATAGATTTTCCTCTCCACTTTTCTGGAGCAACACATTGGGCAACGAAGTCTTCTGCCGGTTGTAAGATTATTGCCATCTTATTATGCTGAATCCACGATGCAGCTGAATAAAGCGTGCAGTCACACCAGAAAGGATTATCTTGCAAGTAAAGGTTTTGCACAGATTTCCAATCTTCCAACATTGCGACTGTGATGTTGATGAATTTATTTTGACTAAGATACAACAATGATAAGTTAGAAGATGGTAAAATTCTGTTACTCCAAGATGGAAGTTTGTTATCCGACAATATTAATTCATTTAGATTATTTAAGTGGATTAACTGATTTGATAATATAGTATGTATATTATTATTGTCCAGTCCTAAATGAGTTAAGTTTCCTACATGAGTAAATAGACTTGGAGTATTAGAAAGACTTTGTAAAGAACATCCACCTAGTAACAATACCTTCAGATTGCCCAAACCTAGAAATGTATCGGCTGTCAAAGGCATTAGACCAAGTAAAGGATTGTTGGTCAATTCTAAATGTAATAATTTCTTCATGTTAGTAAAAGTTCCACTTTCAATATACGATAGAGAAGAATTTTTAATAGTTAATTTTACAATAGTTGTTAAACCATCAAATGTAGATTTTGTCAAAGAGCCAATATTGTTGTAGCAAATGTTTAAAAGTGTTAGATTATTCATGTGATTTCGAAATATGTTTGGAAATATATAGAAATATGATGGCGAGTGATCATCATTTGGATTAGAACTGATATCGAGAAAATATAAACCCTTTGGTACAGTAAGCGCATACGGAATGGTAGTTATCTTGTTTCCTTTCAAAAGTAATCGTTGCAAATTTGAAAGCGGTATAAATGCATCATCACTTATTTCAAAAATTGAACAGAAACGTATATCCAGATTTAATAATCTCGGCATATATGGAAACCAATGATTATCAATGGTATTGAATGTGTTTCCCGCAAGAATTAAATAACTTAGATTTGATTTTCCAAGTGCTTCAAGCATTGGATAGGGGGATATTTTCCGTAAACCTGCTTGATAGAGATTCAGTCTATCTAAATTAATACCCAATTCTAATGTGCGTTTGATGAATGTAGTTAAAGTTGTTCGATTAAATAAATTTTGACATAATCTAAGTTGGGTTAAGTATTTCAAAGGTGTTAAACACTCTGGATGGATGACTTCAATTTGGCAAAGAATTATATCTAATTGATCCAACCGTGATCCATTCATTGAATGAAAATCATTAAATTGTATTTCATAAAATGAATGTTCTTCCAAACAGAGAACTTTTATGTTCGGTATGTAAAGTGGAGAACATGCTCTAGTTATATCAGAAATTTGTGCAAAACCGTTTTTCGATACACATAAAATCTCTAAACTCACAAGTCCTTCAAATGCTTTCTCATGAAGAAATTTTAACTGTCCATTAGACAAAATTGTTAAATTCTTCAACTGTTTCATGGTAATAAAAACTCCTGGCTCTATTGTCCTTAACTTTAAATTTCCTTCTATTTCCAATGCCGTCAAGTTACTCAGATTACGAAAATCTTCTTTGCGGATCATTTCAACAGATGATAACTGCAATTTGAAAAAAGGCAAAGTAACAACAATTGCAGCAGGAAAATTTCTACAGTTTTCTCCAAAACAAACTGTTCTTTTTCCTGAGCCTTCTCGACAAGTGCAGTTGTTTATAGTAGTTAAATATCTGGCTATTGGCACATCAAGTGGACTGTAGAATACTTGCCAATCAGGAAATACTAAATTTGTATCCTCATCGTGAATGTACTGCGAGATGCAGATCAAAACTTGTAGTTTAAGCAGTATCAATGCTAGTGTTTTCATAATTTACCAATACCAATACTTCTAAATAATAAAATGTTTTTTAAAGTATAATCATTTGAATTTTCCGTAATACATTTAGTGTAACACGAATATTAATTACAAAAATTAAATATTTATACTCAGCACTTCTCACATGAATGCAGTTCGAACAATGATTGTTATTGAGCAATGTATTTATTTTTTCCAAAACATATATCTTATCATAAACTATATTTAAACAACATTTATAATACAAAATATGATAAAATAGTGAGTAATAAATACTAGCTTTTCCATAATGTATTTCACGAGTATTTCAGTTTGATAAAATAACTGTTAAACTGTCCTTTGATTAGTAGTTGTGCGATTACAAAAATCTAACGTGGTCAGCATAATCCTAGGTATAACCGTCATCACGTACATAAAAAATAATTTTTATACATACATACATACATCTCTAAAGCCTGTTTTACATTATACTTTTTTCGGTTAGAAACTGGAACTAGATCTTTTTTTTGGTCTAGAATCACATCCATGTTTTGTATTAGTTTCTTGATCAGACGGTAATCGATGTTACCAACCGTTAAACCGTAATTTTTACGTTTTGTTATTCATTAGAAATATGAATGGAAAATGTAAATAACAAAAAATATTTAAAATACCTAATTCATCATTATGAAATATAAGTGCAATATGAAAAAGTCAAGAACCCGAAGTCGCTTCTGATTGTTGATGTTAATGTATGTTTGTGTACATTCTGTTGGCAACTCAAAATGCGCGTTTACTGCGCAGGTCTAGTATGAAAATTGGATGGAAATAGGACTGGAACAATTTTTTTAAGTCGGAAAAAGACGTTTCCAGTATGAAACTTGGATGGAAATTTTCATATTTTGCATTCTAAAACCTAATATGAAACTGGTCAAAGTTTCTAGCCGACAAAAGTATGATATGTAAAACAGGCTTAAGTAGAGTTTAATTTATTAATATCATACTTTAATAATGCGTTTACATAAAATTATTAACATACAAGTATCTACGAGGGTGTATTGACATATAGTTAGCCTAGGTCGTTTTGCATGAATTAAAATAATTTGCGTTACCATAGCAATAAATATATTAAATGTGACTGTGAAATTTTACTTAAAAAGTTGATGCATTGTTATGTACGTAATTAAATTTCAAAAAAGTATGTCGCCCGTAATTGAGAAAATCTCTATACTGGAGTAGGTATCAGGCAATCATTTCTTGTTTTTGCGCCTGCACGCAAATAACACGTTGTCATGTGTACAATTTGTGATCTAGAGGGTTCTAATTCACAAGATTTATTTCCCTCGGACTATTATATTTTCCCATATATTGTACATTTTTACATGCAGAACCGCAGTGTGAAAACACGCCCGTGTAGCCTTAGCCTTAATCTTATGAATAATGAAACGCTATAATTGTAGACGCTTAACATTTTTTTAAATAATAACTACCTGCGGTAGGTACCTGGCATAACCCGGAAATTTTCTCTTTATAACCCCCACCGCTAATGGTTCAATCGAATAACTTACTCTTACTCTGATCAGAAGAGACCTGCATGCAAAATTTCATGAGGATCAAACAAACAGTTAGATTCTAAATTTTTGATCCCCACCCCCTAATTGTCCGATCGAATTAAAAATACTTTAAAATCTGACTCTGGCTAAAAGAGACCTGCTACATACAAAATTTCATGAGGATCGACAAGCGATCTAGATTATAAATTTTTAACTTCCACTACTACTAATGGCTGATCTAAATAAAACATACCTTAAAGTCAGACTCTAGTCAAGAGAGAAAGGTCATCTGTATCATGAACTAATAAACGAACGGCGTATATATTTGTCTTTGTCGTACTTGCATTGTCTAATACAGGGCTGACCAACCCAAATTGCATTGACGACCTAAAATTTCCCAAAGGCCGCACATATCGTAAATAAAATAATTGGAAAAATTTGTTCTTATCATTTTTTCCGGCTTTACAAATAAATTTTGTACTTACCAATATTTTTAATGATAAATTTGAGGGAAAATACTATAGATATAAAAAGTAAACATGTATTGAACGAACGACAATAGTTATTTGTAAGAGCGTAAAGTGACTCTTTGTTACTCGAGCACGGCAATTGCAGCGCGAGCCGAAGGCGAGAGATGCAATAGTGCAAGAGGAACAAAGACACTACGCTCGTAATACACACATAATTTTATCTACGATTAAAATTATTTGTTATAATAATAATAGTATTCAGTTAATTCAATCTGCGTTCAATCAATTTATGTTTTATTCATAACCATGACGATACCAACAATATCGAAACAAATAAATACAAAAATTTGTTTGACTCTGTCATTTTATTTTATTTTATGTAATCAAAAAGTACTTTATTGCGCGTTGTCATAGGAGACGCACAATAAAATGTTTTTTTGCTTGGTCCTCAGTAACAATCAACTTTACGTTGACAATTGAAAGCATAAATATAAACTTTTCATAGTAGTCGTAGATAAAATAGATTTGTAAATACACTGAATTCTGGTTTTATATTATAAAAAATTGTTTTAACAATACAAATTATTGATTATGTAACAAAAAAATATTTTAAATTATATTTTAAAGACAAATATCAATGATGCAATTTTGTTCAGTGTGATATTTGTGTTTCTTTACGCTTATTTAATATTTCTATATCTATTTTAATATTCGACGTTGCACATCATATCTGATTTTACGGTGGTTATTGACGTTCTATTTAAATTTTTGTTGTATTTCATTTTAGACCGCGAGCCGCACATAAGAGTGCGGGTTGGCCACTCCTGGTCTAAGTAGCTTTGGATTGAACACATTTATCTTTCAAAAATTGATATTGTTTCGTGTGTTACGACTAGCATAGCAAATGCTCGTTCCACTCAACACTGTTATTGTAACGTAAGTTCAGTTATTATTAGGTACTGAATATGACAATATGGGCGGCACTTAAATCTTACTTCGTCGTTTTACAATGACCTTTTTCAGACTTCTTTCATCTCAAATACTATACCTTACAATTTGACTCTGGTCAAAAGAGACCTGAATTTCATGTGGATCGGTCAAACGGTTTGATTGATTAATCCCCATCCCTAATAGTCTGATCGAGTTCAAACATTATATTCTCGGTCCGATTTAAGAAAAAACGAGAGAAAAAAAACTAGCATTTTAATTTTATTCAAAGGTGTACCTATACCGAATTTCGTCGCGAAAATCAAATATTGCGTATTTTGATTTAAATATAAAATAGTTGTTGATAGGTGTTACCTGCTTACAAAATTAAACTATTTAATTTTTTTGTAGATCTGTAGATACCAATAAAAACAAAAACAGTATTTTTTGTTATAGTGGGAAACACCCACAGTTTGCGTTAAGTGTTTCCCGATTTCGCTGACTCATTCACTGTCTGTCTGAAGTGGCGAAGACTGATGAAATTTCGCGATGAATTTAAGTATAAGGGCCAAGCAGCAGGAATTCCAGTCATCATTAGGCGCATAGTTTGCTCGCGTCGACTTGACCCGGTCTTGATGTAGATTAATCGTGTAAATCACCGTGGCCTGTGGTTCACCCTAGTCATTAAGGTTATTTTAATTATCATGCGAGATGAGATGTGAAAATTCAAACACGGAGTTTATAAAATATTATCCAAAGACATGAACTTTGATGGTTAACGAAAAACTTGCAGATTTCAAGTTTGCTTCAGATTATGGAAACACATAATTACCCGCATCATTAATAATATTTTGAACTCAATTTGAGAGAATAATGAATTTATGAAAATTTAAGTCAACATGACATCATTATTGATTTCATATCAATCTCAGTTCGTAAAGTACAACATATCGTATAGTACAAGTAGGTATCACTTACCCGCATTTACCTAAAAAAACTATTAAGTTAAAATTGCTAATAGTAATTTATATATTTGAAAACAGACATGAAAATATAAAATTTAAATTAAAGCTATCAAATGATTGCTTTTTGTCTATTAACGAAAAAGACTTTTTTGCATCCTGCTATTCTTTGGTAGAAGAAACAGTTGCAATGAAATAAAATAATTTTATTTTTCCAAAATATATAATGAAAAGTTAAAATGTTCAAAATATATGGACCAATGGACCATACCGTTATTGGCTGCAATTTTTGTTTTAAGGTAGGTGCGACAAATAAAGTAATAATAAATTATTTTTATTATTTATATAGAAAGGTATTTGGTAATAACAAATACGCAAAAATAAACTTCACTATACAACAAAATAGAAGTACTCTATCAGCAAAATAAATAATATGTTATTAATTTTTGGGCTTTATTTCTTGTATGACAGAAATAATGTCCACTGTTTAGTATGCATCATACTCATGTTCTTCGTCTTCAGATTATGGATTATCTGTAACCAATGCAACACTCATGCATCCATGTGCGACACAGGTTATACTCATTAGCATTGCGAATTTCACGTATGTAAATTGCAAATGTTAATGTTAAGTACATTTTCTCAAGGGATGTGAAGCTGCATGTTTTTCACTACCTAAAAATACCTAAAAATTAGTTATTAGATCACATAGAAGAACAGAAAATTGACTTGTAATTTTTTTCTCATTCTTGTTAGCGGGCTTTATTACTGCATTTGTATTGGCATAACTTGGAATTATTTTCAACATTCTTTAAATAATTTACAACAAAACTCAATTACTATCTGATTATTATGGTTCCAACATAATGTAATGATGTAGGTATGACTAAAGGACCCCGCACATAATCCTATGATTTTGGCCCTCGGTGAAATTAGTATAATCAGGACGCAGATGCTTTGTAATAAAAAGAGTGCCTACAAAAATGTGTGCGTTAGGTTAGGTTACATTACTTGATTTTATTTAAGTACTCCGCTTTGCGTCGTACTTAATATAAATATGGAATATCGCGCTGTCATAATGTAAATAACAATTTTTCTCGAAATGCAAAAGTAGCATGTTGCAATCTATTTTAGTCTATTGTCTTGAATGATTGAAATAATATAGTACGTTTAAAGTATACATAATAAATGTAGTTTGACATACTGACTACGGATGAAGCTTTGGTGTGTGAAGTAGGTAGCAATAGCGCTTTCAGGTGATTAGATATTACTACAGTTCTACCAACCAAAGATAAGATACTTCATTTTGCTATAATGTAATATATAATTGCTGTCGTAAATACAAATTACATTCTTTCGGTAAGCGTAAGATAGATGTCTTTCATTTCGAACTCATTTGAAAATAGCGAATTTGAATGAATATAAATGTCTTCCATTTAAGCAAAAACACATTAATCTACCAGCTGAACACAAGCTCAAACATTTTATCTCTGATTCCATTCAAATATGCATTATCACGACCACGAGACAAAATTAACGCAATCCTTAATGGATTTGCAACAGCTAAATACGATTGCGCTTATAAAATTCATACCTACTTCAAATTTATAATAGTTATTTATGATCACATTCGTCACTTAAAAATTATTAAAAAATAGCCTACGTAATGTATTTATCTCGGTATTTAATTATAATCAATAGGCAAAATGTCAAAAACGACAGCTTCTTGCTCTTTGGTAAGTAGGTTGCGGTTGCGAGTAGCCGAGTAGGTTTCTTAAAATTGCTAGTAAAGAAACAAACCCTCTGCATATAAAAGCACCAATAATTATTGATGAGTTCGATACATGAGTTCTATTCACTTTTGTTAATCTGCACACTGCAACATCGTTCGTCACAGTGAAAAGCGCTTCAGAATAATGCATTCGGCAATTGCAGTACAGAATCAGAGGCACTCAATTCTAAACGATTCCATAACAAAATAATTTTTTCGGAGGCAGCTGACAATATTAACTTTTAATGTGACTCTCGATTTCGACCACATGTCGACACCTCGTCAAAATATAAGTTCGTACTTCGTACGCACTTTTATAGATGTTTAGCAAGGATGTCTCTGGATGTGGCCATGACGACATTCTGAATTATTAGTAAATTAAAGTTAAAAAGGCAGCCTAACCTCGAAATGATAGTATCTGCAGATGGAAAGACTACAAGTTTTTGTCAATTTTGTTTATGCAGCAATGTAGCATTAGAAGTTCATAAACCAATACATGCATGTGCATAATACAAGTACTGAGATACTTATTTTTAAAAAAATTAATTTGTCATGTTATTATAAGCTTCAATCACTCTTATTTGAGTTTGTTCAGTATATCTAGTATCTAGTTAGAATGAAACTAACAAGCAAAGATCAGAGCTGAAGTAAACAAAAAAAGAATGATTAGTGAAAGAGTAAAGTAGCGGATGTTGGGTGCGTGGGTGTTGTTGTGTTCTAGGTTCTCTGGACACCAGCAGCAGGTAGAATGCAGAAAGAAGAGAAAGTACGTAGAAGCTTTTAACAAGATCTCGGATTACGGTGTCCGTTTTCTTCTTGTTCAAATAAAAGAGGCGACTGGACATCGAGGAAACTGGACACATACTCGACCTGTTGTATGTGAGAGAAATATGCAATACCAACAGGTACTCAGATCACAACCTTCATGTAATAAACTGTCAATTTAAGGCTATAAGATGTATTATTGTTATTAAGGTAATTAATTTTGAATAAAGAATTTTAAAAATCTCACAATATACAAAATAATGTTTTTATAATATTAACATGTTAACAGGGGTGGACTGACGAACTCAATAATGGGCCGATTGAGAAGCGGGTAGATAAAGCTTTGCAAAGTTCGTGCAAAATTTGATCAGTTTTCGTATAAAAAGCTGACGTACTGTCTTGCACAAAAAAATCTGCTTGCTGTACTATTTCCTACTGCTAGGGCCAGTAATTGGAGTCGATTACTTGAAAGCCCGGTAGAAATTTAAGTCCTAATCCGTTCCTGAATGTTACGAAGTGAAACAAAAACCGCAGACGATATATTTTTCATCACATATACCTGATAAGAGATGATAAGGTGTATTGTGGCATGCTGTATTTCGTATTTGGAGATCAAAAGTTACCTGAAAAAAAAAATTGAAATTAGTGGTTGGAAATTTTATCAAGGACAATAATAAATTATAACTGCAATCACACATCTTTATTTTCTATAATACCGACGTGTTTACACCACTTGTGTCTTCAAATGTAGTAGGTATAGATTAATAATTTAGATAGGTAAAGTAGTAATAAATATGCATCGAGATTCTAGGCAGGGTTGGTCTGATTTAAATCAAAGTGATTTAAAAAAAATCATTGATTTAAATCATTTTTAAAAAAAAATTGTATTAATTTAACAAAACAAGTGTCTTAATTCAATTTCAATATTTAGTTATTAAATGAAATAATATTAAACAAAAAACAAAATCCTTTCAATGGATTCATAAGTCGAGCGTACCTATAGTTTAAGGAATTCGTGTTAAAACTTGAAATGTGCAATAATAATCCAAACTACATATTTTTAAAGGAATTTTTCATATAAATGGTTAAATAATAATTACTGGAGCAATATTTAGTGCTTTATTAAAGAAAATTTTAAAAAATCAAAAAATCATGATTAATTCAAAAAATCAATGATTTTTTATTTTTTGAAAACGAATTATGATGAACGAATTTATGATGAAACTATCAAAAATATTAATAAAATTAATGTTTAAATGCGCATATTATTATTTAATCAATTGGATTGTGAGTAAAATAGTATATAAACCTTGGGGGAAAGCATATTCTAGCCTCACTCAAAGCTTATCTCGGTGATGCGCACCTCAGTCTTCTAATAATGCAGCATTTCTCTGTTCGGTATGTAATATACTATTAATTTCAATTATTGCTTTAAACCGCTCCGAAGCGGTTCACAACCACCGGTTCGGCTCCGGTTATAGCTTTGCCAAATTATTTTTTAACGGTTCGGTTTGGTTCACGGTACACTTAAATAGTTAAATAGTTGCGGTTCGTTCCAGTTTTCATTTCTGTACCGGTTTGGTTCTTGTTCCTGTGTATTAGTGATGTGAATTAAAAAATTTAATTCTGAAATTTGAAACTTTTCATTGAAATTTTCACAAGAAAGCCATATACATATTTCTGAAATTTTTGAATCTTTCGAAATTTTCAATGATTTCTTGAAACTTGTTAATAATTTCGTTAAAAAAAATGAATTTTGAAATGTTTCACTGTAACTTTCGTGGATTTAATGAAAATTAAAAAATTACCGCCATTTTGGTAGGGGTGACAAAAAGGTTGAGCAAAATGCAGTTTTCTATCTTTTGTTTAATTATACACACAATATTTTATCTAATTTTAAAATTATTATTATTTGTCGTGCTTATAACAATTCAATGAAGTCATGGTTATCGATCATCATGACATCGTTTATAAACAAAACAAAAAAATTTCAACCAAAATGTTCACAATCGTAGTTTGAGGACAAGTTGACGCAATAAATTTTATAGTAAATAACTAGTGCGACAATTTTGTACATATCCTAACTAAAAATGGAATAACAATGTTTATATTGTACAACGATTGTAGACCAAATATTTTTTCTATTAAAAAAAAAAACGTGGTAAACGGCGCCTATGGTTCCAAGCGTTCCAAGTATGTATTTTAGATTGATATTTCCTCGGATACATCGTTGGAGATCCTACATAAACAAAAATGACAAATGCTTGTCTGAATGAATGAATGACGTTCCATTAATTTCATAAAATGAATCTGGTTCCTCAAAAGCAATTTGCTATGTTTCAGACTTCGATTTGTAGATATTAAGGTTCAAATTTATTTACTTTGAATAAAATAACATATTGATTTTCAAGACTGGTACAGAATTACATTTAAATTGTCATAGTTAAATGATTCAGTATAGATACCATTTGTACTATGTATCATCATTGTAATTTATATTCACCTAAAATAGAACATAATATACAAAGTGATAAACATGTCACACTAAAACTAATTTTGGAGTTATCTAACGTGTATTCAGAAAATCCATGCCTGGTAGAACTTTTTGATTATATTTTACGAGTCATTTTACGTAGGTATTCGGTGCAAGATATACTGCTTAACTAATTAAATTTTGAAGTTTATGTTATTAAATAGATCATAAGATATAATTAATCGACTGTAAGTGAATGATTCAAAACAACTATTTGGCAATCAGTCAAGTCAACAAGAATTACTTGCTATAATGATTTATTACGCACAACGTGTCGATCGCGCAGCAATCATCATCAGATGCACAAATCTGCTTAGTTCAAATACATTTTAAGAACACTACAGCACATTCGACGCCATTCACAGCGTAATGGCGTCGAATGTGCTAGAACGTTGTGCATTTTGTAAATGTATACTAAGTTCAAGTTCTTTTTTACCTCAATGGACCCTAATTCTTATCAAAATAAAATTAAAATTCAATGAAAACATGAACACTAAAGGTACGGACGTATATAAAAACCTCGTTTAATTGAGTTAACTTGTGTTTGTTAGACGAGTATAAAGCTGCAGCGAATCCGAGAATGGTATCACATAAACGGCGACAAAATCACAAGACAATTCCATTACGGGGTTGCAGACAATGGTGCTATTTCAGGTTGGTAACAACAAGAAACGAAAGATAATCGAATAAGTGAACCCAACATCGAACGTGACATACCTACCTACAACTTATTAACGTGATGTCCGTGATTTTGTGGGGACAAATCAAATTCAAGTTCATCTAAGATTCAATGCTACAAATTAACAAAATAAAAACAATTACAATTTAATATAATAGTAAAACTTATTGTTCTCTAAACATGATTTTAAAGAATTTTTCTCGGGATTACTAAAATAACATTAGGATATTGGATTTTATATACCAACTAAAAGCTTTACAATATTATTTATTTTAAACTTAAAATTTAGAAAATTTTAATTTTCTTAACAGGAAACAAGAAAATAAACCAAATCGTATAATATTGATTAAATATGAGAGAAATATAAATATAATTATTATAATCCAATTCATTGACTTGAAAATATGTAGGGGAAGGGGAGATGTGTCTAAAATGACAAACTACTTTTTAATATTATTTTTACATTATAATTTATCAGTAAAAATAAGTTATTATTACATCATTCGTACAAGAATAGATCAATCTAATATGGAAACACAAAACTATCATATTTTATACAACAGTGCAAATTTTTTCATTTTTGAAAATATATATGTCATTTAGACAACGAATAAATTTTCAATGCTTACGTTTTCTTAATATTTATTAAAAATACCAGAAAATACCTACATTTTTTTCTTAAAATACAGAATAAACTTGTCATAGGAAAACACGTGTGAAACATTCATATTAATACAGGACATATGAATTTTTGAAGATTCAATATTCGGCTTGTGACATCATCACTCTAAATTGGCTGTGATACTTAAACGATGGGCCATACAAAATAAGAATTTAAAATAAATAATTAATTAAAATATGTATTTGAAGGTAGATACAACATATGTAACGATAAAGGTGACTCAAAGTCAAAGTAGGTTGGTATAAAAGAAATAATTATCAAGCATTATTATTAAAATATTGGTTTATTATTATTATTATTTATATAACTAGTGCCGCATAATAAAATGCAATAATAGGCTGCAAATCTATATCCCATAAGCAAGACTGAACAATTTAAATGAATTTACAACTATTAAGGTGCGATTCCTTAGAAGCGGTCGCCCCAGCGTCAGCCGCTGAGCGTCAGTCGCACAGCGGCTAGGACTCAACACTCAACTGCTCTTGAGGCAGTCGGCTCGCTACGACTGTAGCCGCTCGCGATCGTCGCTAGCGGCCGCAGCGTTAAGGGAAGTAACTACATAAATAAGTATAGAAACCAGTGGACAGCGTCTGACGCTAGCGGCGACCGCTTCTAAGGAATCGCACCTTTAGGTATAAAGCAGCATTAAATTGATACTTTGTCACTTGGGACAGTTTATTTTTGAAATTAGTACCTCCCCATGCCACGAACCGCGCCTCCTATTTCCATTACCTCTCGTGCTCTTCCACCAATGAAACAGTTTACAATCATGACATCACGTCTCAGTAAATTTAAAATTCAATAGCCTATAAACTTTTTAACAAAATTGTTTTAAAAAATTCTGTTTTCACATAAGTATTCACGATTTACCTCGCGATTTACCAATAAGTTTTAATTTTTAATACGAATTTCTCGTTTGTCGAGTATGGTGCATAACCCTATTTTTATTAATATCTTTTATGTTTTATTTTACATTTGTGGGACATGAAATTTACAACATGTAAACTGCTGATGTAGAATAGTCAAATGGAAGTTCCTAAATAGGTACCACTAATAATAAAATTACATAAGTAGATATCGAGAATTTTTTTGTAAACATACTAATTCATTTGCAATTCTGAAGATTAAAGCTAGATTCAGACCTACCCATGTATAAGTGCTAAATTAACCAACCAACGCTTCCACAAAATTTTAACGTTAAGCGCTGGTTGGTTAAATTAGCCTCTTATACTTATAATTGGATAGGTCTGAATCTAGCATAGAATAAGCAGCTACTTGTGTAATAGTATGTCGTGTAAGTATTTATTACCTGTACAAACTGGCGTATGCAATCATTGCCATGTTCGCGCAGGAACGTCTGCAAAGTCTCCATGCCCTGTGCGGATAACAGCCGGTAACCATTGTTGTTGTTGTTATTATTATTGTTATTGTTCGTCGTTGTGGTGTTGTTGTTCAGGTTGCTCAATGAGAAATACATGATGAGGCTGTGAGGAGTATTGTTGTACATGGATAACTTTTCAACACTGCACAGTTAGCGCTGCCACCATGTTTTGTTTATTTTTAACATGTTTTTCGGATCACTTATTATTATTTCTGTTTAAAATATCACTTAAGTTAATTAATAACTTATACTTTTAGACTAGTTACTAAAACTTTTCTTGATATCCAAGCAAAAATTAAAATATATTTTTTCTACAACCTATTAATGATAACATTTCATGTGTGCTGTCAGTTGGTGAAACGTCATATTTTAACTCGAGGGATAGAAATACTTCTATTCCTTGAGTAAATTACAGTTATTGTTTTGTCACCTTTGTCACATGCTATAACATTTAAACAAGTAGTAACGACCTACTATTCTAAAATTCGCATTGGGAGACAAACATCACAACTTGCGTTAAAGTCTGTTACTTCTATACCTTATAATATAATAAATAATTATATTTCAAAATAATTGAATCTGACATTTTTCTTAGTAGGTAGGTAGTTACTTTATTCGTAAAGATAAAAAATAGATAGAATTCGCTTTGTAACTTTTATATTTGTGTATCTTAAGGTGATTCTCTACCTATGTCAACATTCAAATTAACTTATTTCGATTTTAAAGCACAATTTTAAAATTCTGCATCGACCATTTTGTAGATTGTACTTTTATCTTCAACAATATCTTTAGATTACTATATTTAACAAAACAGTAAACGCTGTGGAGTGGCCCGCGAAATCCATGTTTTTGCTGTTTTCTGGCACGGTAGAGGATCGTCTTAAAAATACATTTTTTCAAAATCGGCATGAAAATCGTCATTTCCAGACTAATTTGCGTCATGAAAGTAAGATTTTCATGACTAGGCATGAAAATTTTATTTTCATGCCTAGTCATTTTTACTTTCAACTTTGTTTACTTGTCATGACAACTTTTTCTAAAATTTGTCACAGCTCTGATGATTTATGCAAACCTAATTTTTTTTATAATTTTAAGCTTAATTGCCGATTTAAAAAAATAGAATACATCACGCGTCATAAAAATGTCTTTGCTTGACTCGGAGGCTTTGAAGAAATGCTCGGACGCTGCGCATCCTCGCATTCTTCAAACGCCTCCTCGTCTGCAATGAAACATTTTCATGACTTGTAATGTAATATACTATTTTCTTAGCACTTTTGTTTAATATTATATTTTACTTTTAAATGATGTACAACAGGTCTCGTTTGAAATATAATTTGAAAACATATATCATATCGTTTGTGAATTACTAATGTTTGAGAAAATAAAGATACGATAGGTACCTACCTAGCATAAATTTTTGATATACAACCTAAATGATAAATGATAAATAAATAATTGCTAAAATATTTTGCATTTACTATATCAACTGAATTTTTGATATAAAACCTAAATGATAAATTATAAATAAATAATTGCTAAAATATTTTGCATTTACTATATGAGGAGCTTATTTTCAAAACGCAATTATTCCGTTTTGGCAGTTTTCGAATGGGAACGGAAAAACGGTCACACAAATATGGTAATACTGTAGTAAAATAAAAGTTTGTGAAGCGATTTCTATAGGAAATATTCATTTTTGATAAAATCTCTCTAAGCTCAACGATAGGCCTTGTTTTGATGTACATAGTTCCATCTTTGGTTTAATTTTTTTTTAAAAGGAAATAATTGCGGTTTGAAAATAAGCTCCTCATATACCTAGGTATGTACAAATTAAAACACAAATAACTAAATTGTGTAAAAATTTCAGCTTGGAACGCCGATTTCCCTAACAAGTGAAAACAATAATAATTATTATTCTCGAACACTACTATTAGTATATTTATTTTAAAATAGAAACTTAAAAAACCGAGTAAAAAACTATATTAAAGGTCATATATTTAGTACATTCATAAAGTTGTGTCCACTTTGAGTTCTATTTTTATGATTTTCCAGAGTCTCTTCTCTCAGATAAAAGTTAGAGCTGTAGTCCGCAGCGACGTATAAAATTTAATCTGCGCTCAGACGTAATGAAACTTTATATGACAAACTGTGAATAAGGTACAGGGTAGGGTACAGGGTGAATCCATTTAATAAGTTTAGGACAGAGGTGTCTATGGATAGAGGTTACACAAATACTGTATTCGTTTCCAAAGCATAACCCGGATTCTTAGTTTATTTTATAAAAGGTTATAAACATAGTTGCTAACATAAATTAAATTTCATTTCAATTATACACTGACTATATCTATAAAAAATATGTTAAAATTTCATTTTTATTTCTTGTGTTCTTTATTTCTGCAAAACTATATTATGTGAGTATATAAGATTGCCTAGTCATTTGATTATTTGTAAAAAGGCGTTTTGTATAAATGTAAAATTATTACAAATATTTCTGATAAAATTTAACTTCGTATCTTAATAATTATAATTATATAATTATAATTTCAAACATATTTCCTTCAAAAACTGATAACATATTACCGAAAGTGTCGAACACATTAAATTTGATATTAATAACTATTAATACAACAAAAATATTATTAAGGTTGAAGGTATTTAACGTATTAAGTTCGTAATTAATGTATTATAAGTAACTGACGTATTTTAAGTAACTAACGTATTATGTTGTTCATGATTGTCAATAAATGTTTAATTTTATTAAAGGTTATAATTATTATAGTTATTTATGTATCAAGGGAATCATGATGATGTTTATGCATTATGCTCATCCGAGGGCGACATGTTTACAATTGTCAAGAGTCCCTGGCCCGAGGATCTGTAAATCGCCCGAGGGCTATAAACATCAATGATGCCGGGGGTGCATACAATATTTTATGTCTAAAGCCCTGTTCGCACGAGGATTCTTTGAAGATTCTGAATCCTGGAAAAGAAAAAGTTTTCTTCTTGCTAGTGAGAATTACCTGTTAAATTGCGGTGCCGCTAATTTGAATCTTCAATTAGTCTTTAATATGAAGAATTTATAATTTATTGATTGCTTCAAAAGTCAAAATGATTTTTTTTAAAGATTCTGAATCTTGGTAGAATCTTCAAAGAATCCTCGTGCGAACAGGGCTTTACTATTTTATTTAAGATATTTCGCGCGTGGCATTTCGCTTTGACGTTTCAAATTTTGTTAATATTTTTGGTATCCTAGCAACGGATATGAAATTTAAAATATTAATTTCAGAAGAAAAACAACTTGTGTCAATATTACCATGGTAATTTCTTAATGCCCTAGGACATAATGTAGTATATAACATACCTCTTATCCATGACATAAATAAACAATTAGGTCATACTAGGAAGACATAAAGAATATAAAGATATAGTCTAGATCGTCGTATGATGGATAAGGAAATAAATAAAGAACTCGCTCCTACTTGCAAACGTTTCGAATCATTATTGACTCCTCCTGAGTGCTGTGTGTATACGTATAGTACAGATAAACAACACAATCTTAGCTAACAGTAGTAAGGTACAATCATCACAAATGTTTATCATTTACAAAAAGATTAATTACTGACAAAGAATAAGATAATAAACTAATAACATACCTGGAGCAAACAATTATAATAAACTTAGAAAAGTTCTGTTCATTTGTGATGATTGTACCTTATTGCTACTCTAAGATTATGTTGTTTTTCTGTAAGTACCTACTTTATGTGTATAGAGCATTGAGCAAGAGTCAATAATGGTTTGAAACGTTTGCTAGTAGAAGTGAGTTTTATATTTATTTTCTTATCCATCATTCGACGATCTAGATCATCTTTAATAATCAATTTAGGTTTTAGGATACGATTTCAATTTCAAATTAAATTCGATTTTAGTCATACGAGTATAATATTAAAATGGATTTTTTCTACGATAGTGCGAATTCACATGTTTTCAGATATTCAAATTGATGATGAAAGTAGGTTTTTGAAACATTGACTGGTGAAAATAATGTCCACACTCATTTTGTGCATTGAGTGCGAATTTTTCAAAAAGTACATTTTTCATACCAAAAACACTTTATTTGTTGTAATCTCTGTAATAAATATTCAAATGGACGATTTTCTCTGAAGACATAAATCATTTTGCTGAACTAGAAATTGTGCAGTTATTGGAAGGTCAAAGCTTTTAAGATATTTTTGACTTCAGGGGTTCAAAGTTCAAATAAACTCACTCTCACTGTCACTACAACATTCTGCATGAAATGTCATTATTTTTATCATAAATCACCATAAATGCAAAATTACAAAATCGAACTGTCAGTTTGTAGATATTGTTATTATTTTCAGCTCTGACAGCAAGCCTTAAGCCTGTTTCTTAAATTTGTAAATATTATATTTAGTGATGGCACCGAGGATGGCACGAAGATCCGGCTTTGATACCGAATCCGGCCGTTCAGGCCTCTTGGCCGGAATTCCGGTTCCGGCCGGATCGTCTATAAAATCCGGCCGGATGTTTTATTATTATTTTTTTTGAATTATTTTATTAGATATAGGTAAGAAACAAAAATTTATTAATAAATATAGGTAGAATATTATACAAAATAACAATAATAAACAAATTAAAGGTAAATATAATAATGTTACATGTTAGAATCAAGCAACTAATTCATATTCAAAATTACATTTTTCTAAATTATGGTGGATAAATCATAACTTTGTCAACTGGGTCGCGCTAGCGGGGCGTTTACAGTGTACAGTATAGCAGTACACAGACTGAGGCCAAAATAGTTACGATTTTTACCGAAATATGACGAACGATCCGGCCGCCGGAATTCCGGCGATCCGGCTAAATAAGAGGCCGAAATTCCGGGATCCGGTAATCCAGCCAAACAGCGATCCGTGCCATCACTAATTATATTTCCAAATTTTTTTAATTAATTTGGAATATTTCCCACTTTCGTAGAAAATATAGTATGTAACACACTTGTGGAATGGGTCATTGAAAAACTCGTATAATAGGAGAACTCGCTGCCGCTCGTGCTAATATCTAATTGCTTTATTTCGGCTTTATTTAAATACAAAATGTAAAAAACTTTCATAAATCAAATAAATTATACGAAACTTTTCGCAACAATTTATTCACAACAGCACAACACAATGTATAAAAATTGACAGTTATTTCATTAATTTAAAATATAAATATCATGATAAATACACAAAATGACAAACTAATGCAATAATCATTAAAGAGTAAGTAGACAGGAACTCATGTTTTATATGGGACAATCTCCAAAGCAACAAAATAAATCCAATTTTAACTTTGCTCTTTCAAGAACCGCTTTTAGTAATTAAGACGCAAATTGAACACTGAATCTGAATAGAAATTTTGTTTTGGCAGCCAAACGCTAATGGTTTAACGATAATAAAGCATTACGCGAAAAACAAGATTCTATGATTTTCTAATTCCCTGCGACTTAAAGTTCTGATATACCAAACCGATTATTTCAAATTATCCAAGGAAAATTACCACCATAATTTTATTTTGAAAGATTTATAGTATAATTTTGAATTAGGTAAGGTAGAAAAGCACTACTATTCGATTACCAGAAGTTCTCTACAAAAGGAATTCCAATAGAATTTTTAAAATAATCTCAAAATAAACATTTTGTGGATGTAAATGAATAAAATTATAAATCATAATACATAAAACACACTTTTCGCACTTCAACCCAGGAGTACGTTTCAAAACGTTTTATCCGAGTATAATTCTGAAGTCAATAACGTCGTAGTATTTGGAACTTGTATAAGTCTGTGAAGTATAAATAATGTTAAATCCTATCTTTATTAATATGAGACTTCCGAATATCTTCCACGAGTGCTTGCTTTTATTTCCCGATTTTTATGTACGCAACTTTCAGCTACGGTAGATGCATGTGTTTTTGATGTTTCCACCCCTGAAATATTATACTAACTGGAAGTCGCCTGGCGCGGTTTTACTCTATGCTAGAAGTGAAGCCATTTGAAGCCTGCTTGGGGATGACTTGGAGATCTTCGTATGCTATCGAAGATAACCATAGGCGAAATTAGGTGTAATATTTGGATGGGGAGAAGGGGTGAAAAATTATTTTAAAAAGATTGTTGAGATTTTTTAAATTATTAAGCTTTTATTATTGTAAATAATCTTATTATATTTTATTGATAATTGCAGAACACAAATTAAATGGAAGAATGAATTACAATATGGAGACTTTTCTTTCATTATGTCAGTTTGACATTTAAATTAAAAAGTGATTAAATTTTCAATTTGAGTGTAAATTTGTAAATACACAACCAGTAAATATTTCAGGTTTCTATTGTAAATAGAATTCAAAAATAGAGCGGCGGTGTCAGTATGACATTTTTTTTACCAAATCTACACTCGTTCATTTAATACATTGAATATATGACGAAATTGGAAAGCACTCCGGAAACAATTAATGTACATGTGAAATTACAAGTGAAAATTACCAAAATATTGCACAAAAATAATAATTACATTTACTTTAATCCACATTAAATCTGGCAGTTATAGGTATGAGTTTCAAATTTTGTATTTAAGATAAATTGTTATGGAGGGACTAATTTTTATTTAATTGCGCCTATAGGTATAACCGAACAAGAGTTTTCTTGGTCGGTAGGGCACTCCGCTGATGTTTCGCTGTTCGCTGGAAGTGTTTTCGTCAAGTTGGTTGGGTAATTTAGTTCCCGCCTTTTCATGCTGCTTGGCGCTACTCCGAAATTTAACGAACGTAAACGAAAGCGATCCGAGTCATCCAAATTCACCGTTCAAATTGCTTCACTGGACATAACCGTATGCGTCTTCCAGTTAGTATACTCGTACTTCAGTGGTTTTCACATTTCGCGGTATTATTTTGAACTATGTCTACGTTTGTAGGTCCGAAATCCGAATATCTTTCTTGAGGTTCTTGCTTCCATTTTCAGATTTGTAACTTAAGGCAACGGTAAGTAAGGATGATTTTAATCCACCATGACGGTTAATACATAATTATAGCATTAGTTTGTTCATTCTCTTCATCATTGCTAGTAAACTGGTTTCGCTTATTTTAACAGTTTTTTGATGAAACTAAGTTTATTACAAAATGACTTTGTTTTCTAATAGTTTAACAAAGAATCCAGCCGGGTGAAATGAAAATGTAAATCAAAGTAATAGAAAATGACAAGATTATGACATTCTAATAATAAATATAAATTCTAATATAAAAGTTGAACCAGAGTGTACAAGGAATAGAGGATGCGCCGCAGGTCAAAGTAAAATGCTTTAAAAATGAAAGGTTTTTTTTCAAGGGATGTGAAGTTGTATGTTTTTCATCCATGAATTTCATGTGTCTCAGATTATAGAAATAGAATTAATATACAAAAATTAAATTTTGATCATTCTTTTTTATGAGGTTAAGGCTCATGGGGAGGGGGGTAAATAGCACCTTTAACCCCCCCTCCCCCGCCCTTTGTATGTATGCCAGACTCAATACTTGTTTAACCGAATTCAAATAAGTACTACTTTATACTGAACTTCAAAAATAAATTATGTGATACAGTTTTTAAATTAATTATGTGTTGCGTGGTATTAAAAATAAAATAAAACCAATCCGATTTTATTAGATTGAGCAACTATTTGTTTCAGAGTGGGCAATGTCCACTCTGCTACGGTCCTGGCTTGACAGAACTGTGAACAATTTCTTACAATGTATTAGTCAATATTTCTTGTAATTGAATTTATGCTTTACTAAGTACAATTTCCCAACATTATGTTAACTTCGACACTCCTAAAAACTAATGCCTAATTTATAAATACAATTTAATCTCATATGCATATTGCATACAAGGATAAACATACGAGCATGTATATTTAAACTCATCACATGTACTTCATAAATCACGAGAGTGAATCACCAGTACTATTTTTATTAGAAAATAAATACGAGCAGCTAAGCTACTAAAATTATGAATTTTCTTTAGCTGACGTTGAAGTTAAATTTATTTAAATCACTTCAAGCGGAAACACTTCAATTTAATTGATCTTTAAAATAAAGAGCAACCCTACTAAGACCTGTTATACAATCACGAAACAGAATCAAATCAATTGAATCACAATAGTTTGTTGAAGAACATTATACGAGACATGAGAAACCATTCTCAAGCAACACAACCGCAGTTAATCACAAACAATATAAGAAATACACACACAACACACGTACACACACACATGTAACATCACGGATAGGGTGACGTCGCAGGATAACCGTGCCAGTCCGACGCCGGTATCGCACTGAACAGAGGGCGTCGCGACGACCGGCAACCGGTGAACGACGCGAGCCACACCGGCGCAGCGCGCCGCGGCGCAAGCATGCTTGACAGCGAACAAACACGAGAGAAACAGTTACAATGGTGTTATTCAAATATGCTAATTTATTTTATTTAATAATTAGGGTTCCGTCTCAGATTTACCTTATGGTGAGACTCAGTTGTCCGTCCGTTCCGTATCTATCGCAGGCTTATAACTTCGAAACGGTTAATTATATAAGTTGAAATTTGGCATGTAAATAAATCGGGATAACGCCAATCTAGATGTATAGGTAATTGTTTTTTTTTAATTTCAAACCTCCAGGAAGGGTACAACAAAAAAAACAACAAAAATTATTCGGCATTGTTTGTTGGAAAAAGCATGCACATTTCAAATAATACCAAAAGATGTTTTTAGGTGGCTATTGCATAAATAGTAGTTTTACATAACTTTTTTTGACATCTGCCGCTTTTACTTCATGGTCGCATTTACTTTGGCCGCTATTGTTTTGCTCGTTTCTTTAAATAACAAATGGAATTACCAACAAATTAACTAGCAAAAAAAATTATATAAATTCATTTATGATATGAATTTTTTAAAGTATAATTTTATATGATAGCCACCTAAAAATGTTGTGTGCGCCTCGCTTAAAAATGTTTTTAGCCTCATCTGAATTGCTGGCCTCGGCCTAAGCCTCGACTGCAAACTTCAGATTTTCAACCTTGATACACAAATAATTATTTAAATTTGTTACGTGCGTTTTTGATACTAGGTTAATTTATAAAAATTTAACAAATTGGGCATTCCCTCATCTCCGAAAGTACTGACGTTAAAATTTTGAAAAAAATCTGGTAAGACAATGATAAAGAATACAGGAAAACAATAGCGAAGGTCAGATTTTGATTAGTTTTCGAGATTTTACACAAAACAATTAATGGAAAAAGTGCAGAATAACTGCCATTAATACTGGTTTTCGCATGTTATATCTGTCCTATACCTAATAGGTTACTTTCTTTACGTTTGCTAAATTTTTGAAAATTAAAAGATTGTATATATTTATCTGTCAATATATTATCAAGTTAAACCTTAATTTAGTTTTTGTCATACCTGCACAAAAAGTAACCTTTTTCGTGCCTGTTTTCCGTGCGCAAAGTGGCTTATTTTTTAACTAGACAAAAAATGCGTGCGCAAAGTACAAGCGTGCGGGAATAGCGTGCGCAAAATTTCACTTTGCGCACGCAAATTGAACACTCACACAGTTTTCTGTAGTTACCGACACGAAATGTACGCGTAACACTAGCGCCACACACGTGATAATCTAATACTACAAGCACGTGAACAGCTGTAGTACCTACTTCTCTATGCATAGTTTCTACTGTGGACTATTGTGCAGATTGTGCATTGGATATTGGATCTAATGGACAATAATATTTTATTCTTATATTTTAATGTTCTTTTCTTTACTGTTAATAATTAGTTTCTTATGCTTTTACATGTAGGTAAATATTAGTTACTTTTTTATTTTATACATATTCATTTTAAAAGTATTCATTTTATCTTTTGATAAGTAAGGTCACTCAAAAGGTTACTTTTTGTGCAGTAATGACAAATAATATCGTGTGCATCTCGTGAGCAAAGGCGCCGTAGCGACCCTCGGCCACCTCGGCTCGCCTCGGTAGACCTCGAGCCGCTACTGCTTGGGCTGCAACGAAGCCAAGCGCAATTGCTTACTTTGCGCACTAGATACACAATATACTATTTTATTTGTTTGAAAAATCGACAAACGCAGCATATAGGGAACTTGTATTGATTATATACATGGGAATCGTTTTTTCAGTAAATATAAACAATTCTGGATAAGTATTAAATTAATATAAATTATATATTTAGTTTTAACATTTGACAAAATGCTCTGCGCTAGTGGCGAATCTAGAAAATCTCTGAGGAGATGAATTTCTATATAAAAAAAGTATGGGAGTGTTGTTATCTGAAAGTAAAGGAAAAATAGCGCCGCAGACGCCAAATTTTTTTAGTTCAAGGTAAACGGCTGATCCATTAAAAATTTGGTTTTTCTATAGAGGGAAAATTACATATATTTACCCTCTTTCGCGAGTAGAATTCAAAATAAATAACAAATTTATAAAATAAATGAAATGAAAATTGGGCAATTTATTTATCTGTAATTTGTCAGGCAATGATTTCTTAAACATTTTCTCAAGGGTGAAGGAGGGAAATCGCTTATTCTCAAAATACGTACGTCCACTTAATTAAGTTTTGAGTTATTTACCAATTTATATTTATGACGATTTATAAAAAGTTACATGAATGCGATTTCCTTTAAATCACAATCTTTCTTAAAAAACATATTTTTTATTCAATTCCTTGCTATTTAAATAAATAATTATGGATTTACAGCAAATTGAAAAATTTTTGTGTTGAAAATTAATTTGGGTTCATGTATTTTTAAAATGAAAGGTTATTTTTCTAACTTCTTACATTTCTTGATACAGTGTTATTATTTTTCTAGAAACTCAAACAAGTTCTTCATAATATAAACATGTTATTACCACGCTGACGTATTTGGAAGAATAATACTATTGTGTAACCTTTTATATAATTAGAGGTAATAAACAAGTAAATAAATGATATTCATTTCTATTCATGTTTCAAACAAGTTCACGCAGCGCCCTGCGTGCTATTCTATACGGTGCGCGATATAGACAACTAGCCTTTTTTAACCGATTTAAAAAAGAAGGTTCTATATTCGACGTATTTGTATGTATGTATGTATGTATGTAATGTATGTATGTATGTATATCTGCGATTATCTCGAAAACCAATAGTCCGATTCCGATTATAGTCCAGGGAAGTTAGGAAATTAATCGGAAATTTTTAGGGACAGCAGATATCGAGATGCGGTTTTCTGCATTGTGTTCAGAAAGCTTCCAGGAAAAAAGTCTATATCGTACGTACATAAAGTTGGCATCCCACTTGTAGCACCCAGCAAAAAAAATTGTCTGGTATTTTGTTACTTTTTTGTTGCTATTTTGTTACATCAGAATCAATTTTGTACCTTGAGCCGTTTTCTTATAACGCGCATGGGTGCTAGCTTCAAATTTAAGTTAGCACCCAACGCTGTTACTCAGCTCCTAATACACGTACAGTAATGAAACTGGTATCAGAATTTGTTACTTCTCAAGTACTTTACGAAACCAAGGTCAAATTTTAACAAAGGGTTATTATCAACCCCTCAATTGTAATTATTTGAAAATGACAGCGCTACCAAGTAAAATGCATAGTTTTGCGCATATAAAAGCTCATAAATATTTATTTATGCAAAAAATAATTTGTTACATAAAATTCTATAAAGCAGATAAAAAAAATTGCTGTGACATTCATAGAATACCGCTTCTTAATCTTATCTTTGCCCTTACAAGTTGTTTTCCATTTAATATTATAAAAAAACTAGTAACAATATCAAATTCTATAACAATATAATATAATTAAAGAAGATCTAAATAAACTATTTACTGCATGCTGGGTTCTAGGATTAACAAATTATAAACAGGGTTAAAATATGGAATACGCGATTTTTAAATACTTATAAGATTTAAACTTGCTTTACTACAAAAAGAAATTAGTAACAAATTATCTAATTGTTCATAATACTTAAATAATAGTATAACAAATTATTTACTGTAATATCAATTTACTGTAATGCTAGGGGTAAAAAATTAAAAACAGGGTTAAAGAATGGAAAACGCAGTTTTTTAATACTTCTAAGCTTTAAACTTGTTTTATTGCAAAAAGAAATAAGCAACAAATTCTCTAATTGTTCAAAATATTTAAATAATAGTATAACAAACTTATTACTGTAATATAAATGATGGGTGCTTGGAGTAACAAATTTAAAACAGGGTTGAAGAATGGAAAATGCAGTTTTTTAATACTTCTAAACTTTAAACTTGTTTTATTGCAAAAAGAAATTAGCAACAAATTCTCTAATTGTTCATAATACTTAAATAATAGTATAACAAACTTATTACTGTAATATAAATGATGGGTGCTAGGGGTAACACATTTAAAACAGGGTTAAAGAATGGAAAACGCAGTTTTTTAATACTTCTAAGCTTTCAACGTGTTTTATTGCAAAAAGATATTAGCAAAAAATTCTCTAATTGTTCATAATACTTAAATAATAGTATAACAAACTTATTACTGTAATATAAATGATGGGTGCTAGGGGTAACAAATTTAAAACAGGATTAAAGTATATGGAATACGCGATTTTTAAATACTTATAAGATTTAAACTTGTTTTACTACAAAAAGAAATTAGCAACAAATTCTCTAATTGTTCATAATACTTAAATAATAGTATAACAAAGGTATTACTGTAATATAAATGATGGGTGCTAGGGGTAACAAATTTAAAACAGGGTTAAAGAATGGAAAACGCAGTTTTTTAATACTTCTAAGCTTTCAACTTGTTTTATAGCAAAAGAAATTAGCAACAAATTCTCTAATTGTTCAAAATATTTAAATAATAGTATAACAAACTATATACTATAATATCAATGATGGGTGCTAGGGGTAACAAATTAAAAACAGGGTTAAAGTATATGGAATACGCGATTTTTAAATACTTCTAAGATTTAAACTTGTTTTATTGCAAAAATAAATTAGCAACAAATTCTCTAATTGCTCATCATACTTAAATGATAGTATACCAAACTATTTCCTGTAATATGAATGATGGGTACTTCTCTTATTATTCAAAAAACTTGAATAATAGTATAACAAACTATTTATTATAATATCAATGATGGGTGCTAGGGGTAACAAATTCAAAACAGGGTTAAAAATGGAAAACGCAGTACCACAGTTCGCGCATATCCGGTTCCATCTTATTTTGCGACTACTCTACGTGTGCAGCGTGTTTCACTTCGTATTGTATACGGTATTTCGTAGCACGGCAGCACTGCTATACTGCAGCGCAAGTGCATCAATTTTGTAGAGAATAAAATTCCACGTATTTTGAGTACCATATCGCATTTTTGTGTAAAAAAACGCTTGCGGCGCATATTATACTCGCTTCGCTCACTTGGAGGGGTGGGGCGCAATAACAGAACTTCGCAGAAGGGCACCGACTACCCCAGGACCAGCTCTGGTTCTAAAATATGTTTTTCTGTGATAAATATCCATGATTATAGTAATACATCGTTTCATCAGGGATATGGCAACCGAAATCGATAACCGAAAAAATCTTATTCAGGGTGTCCTATGAAACTTTTTTAGTTGGTTAAATTATACAAAAGTTGCCCCTTTAGGGGGCCATTTTAGAAAGTTTTTAATTTGCTCTATTAAGACGGGTCATAGCCACCTATGAGCTCCATATACTTTGAATTTGGTTTGAATTTCTCAAAATCTGTAGGAGATAAATAATTTTGAGGACTGCTGTTCAAAACTACATGTAGAACGTACAAATTAGAAACTTGTACTAATTCAAACAAAAAAGATATAGCTGAAAACCGAAACCCTGTTTTAAATTTGTTACCCCTAGCACCCATCATTTATATTACAGGAAATAGTTTGGAATACTGTTTATTTAAGTATTATGAGCAATTAGAGAATTTGTTGCTAATTTCTTTTTGCAATAAAACAAGTTTAAATCTTATAAGTATTTAAAAATCGCGTATTCCATATACTTTAACCCTGTTTATAATTTGTTACCCCTAGGACCCATCATTGATATTACAGGAAATAGTTTGTTATACTATTATTTAAGTATTATAAACAATTAGAGAATTTGTTGCTAATTTCTTATTTTAGTAAAACAAGTTTAAATCTTATAAGTATTTAAAAATCGCGTATTCCATATACTTTAACCCTGTTTTAAATTTGTTACCCCTAGCACCCATCATTTATATTACAGTAATAAGTTTGTTATACTATTATTTAAATATTTTGAACAATTAGAGAATTTGTTGCTAGTTTATTTTTGCAATAAAACAAGTTTAAAGCTTAGAAGTATTAAAAAACTGCATTTTCCATTCTTAAACCCTGTTTTAAATTTGTTACTCCTAGCACCCATCGTTGATATTATAGTAAATAGTTTGTTATACTATTATTTAAGTATTATGAACAATTAGAGAATTTGTTGCGAATTTCTTTTTGTAGTAAAACAAGTTTAAATCTTATAAGTATTTAAAAATCGCGTATTCCATATACTTTAACCCTGTTTTAAATTTGTTACCCCTAGCACCCATCATTTATATTCCAGTAATAAGTTTCTTATACTGTTATTTAAATATTTTGAACAATTAGAGAATTTGTTGCTAATTTCTTTTGCTATAAAACAAGTTGAAAGCTTAGAAGTATTAAAAGCTGCGATTTCCATTCTTTAACCCTGTTTTTAATTTGTTACCTCTAGCACCCATCATTGATATTATAGTAAATAGTTTGTTATACTATTATTCAAGTTTTTTGAATAATAAGAGAATTTGTTGCTAATTTATTTTTGTGGTAAAGCAAGTTAAAATTTTATAAGTATTTAAAAATCGCGTATTCCATACTTTAACCCTGTTTATAATTTGTTACCCCTAGTACCCATCATTGATATTACAGGAAATAGTTTGGTATACTATCATTTAAGTATGATGAGCAATTAGAGAATTTGTTGCTAATTTCTTTTTGCAATAAAACAAGTTTAAATCTTATAAGTATTTAAAAATCGCGTATTCCATATACTTTAACCCTGTTTTTAATTTGTTACCCCTAGCACCCATCATTGATATTATAGTATATAGTTTGTTATACTATTATTTAAATATTTGGAACAATTAGAGAATTTGTTGCTAATTTCTTTTGCTATAAAACAAGTTGAAAGCTTAGAAGTATTAAAAAACTGCGTTTTCCATTCTTTAACCCTGTTTTAAATTTGTTACCCCTAGCACCCATCATTTATATTACAGTAATAAGTTTGTTATACTATTATTTAAGTATTATGAACAATTAGAGAATTTGTTGCTAATTTCTTTTTGTAGTAAAACAAGTTGAAAGCTTAGAAGTATTAAAAAACTGCGTTTTCCATTCTTTAACCCTGTTTTGAATTTGTTACCCCTAGCACCCATCATTGATATTATAATAAATAGTTTGTTATACTATTATTCAAGTTTTTTGAATAATAAGAGAATTTGTTGCTAATTTATTTTTGTGGTAAAGTAAGTTAAAATTTTATAAGTATTTAAAAATCGCGTATTCCATATACTTTAATCCTGTTTTAAATTTGTTACCCCTAGCACCCATCATTTATATTACAGTAATAAGTTTGTTATACTATTATTTAAGTATTATGAACAATTAGAGAATTTGTTGCTAATTTCTTTTTGCAATAAAACACGTTGAAAGCTTAGAAGTATTAAAAAACTGCGTTTTCCATTCTTTAACCCTGTTTTAAATTTGTTACCCCTAGCACCCATCATTTATATTACAGTAATAAGTTTGTTATACTATTATTTAAGTATTATGAACAATTAGAGAATTTGTTGCTAATTTCTTTTTGCAATAAAACACGTTGAAAGTTTAGAAGTATTAAAAAACTGCATTTTCCATTCTTCAACCCTGTTTTAAATTTGTTACCCCTAGCACCCATCGTTGATATTATAGTAAATAGTTTGTTATACTATTATTTAAGTATTATGAACAATTAGAGAATTTGTTGCTAATTTCTTTTTGCAATAAAACACGTTGAAAGCTTAGAAGTATTAAAAAACTGCGTTTTCCATTCTTTAACCCTGTTTTAAATTTGTTACCCCTAACACCCATCATTTATATTACAGTAATAAGTTTGTTATACTATTATTTAAGTATTATGAACAATTAGAGAATTTGTTGCTAATTTCTTTTTGCAATAAAACAAGTTTAAAGTTTAGAAGTATTAAAAAACTGCATTTTCCATTCTTCAACCCTGTTTTAAATTTGTTACTCCAAGCACCCATCATTTATATTACAGTAATAAGTTTGTTATACTATTATTTAAATATTTTGAACAATTAGAGAATTTGTTGCTTATTTCTTTTTGCAATAAAACAAGTTTAAAGCTTAGAAGTATTAAAAAACTGCGTTTTCCATTCTTTAACCCTGTTTTTAATTTTTTACCCCTAGCATTACAGTAAATTGATATTACAGTAAATAATTTGTTATACTATTATTTAAGTATTATGAACAATTAGATAATTTGTTACTAATTTCTTTTTGTAGTAAAGCAAGTTTAAATCTTATAAGTATTTAAAAATCGCGTATTCCATATTTTAACCCTGTTTATAATTTGTTAATCCTAGAACCCAGCATGCAGTAAATAGTTTATTTAGATCTTCTTTAATTATATTATATTGTTATAGAATTTGATATTGTTACTAGTTTTTTTATAATATTAAATGGAAAACAACTTGTAAGGGCAAAGATAAGATTAAGAAGCGGTATTCTATGAATGTCACAGCAATTTTTTTTATCTGCTTTATAGAATTTTATGTAACAAATTATTTTTTGCATAAATAAATATTTATGAGCTTTTATATGCGCAAAACTATGCATTTTACTTGGTAGCGCTGTCATTTTCAAATAATTACAATTGAGGGGTTGATAATAACCCTTTGTTAAAATTTGACCTTGGTTTCGTAAAGTACTTGAGAAGTAACAAATTCTGATACCAGTTTCATTACTGTACGTGTATTAGGAGCTGAGTAACAGCGTTGGGTGCTAACTTAAATTTGAAGCTAGCACCCATGCGCGTTATAAGAAAACGGCTCAAGGTACAAAATTGATTCTGATGTAACAAAATAGCAACAAAAAAGTAACAAAATACCAGACAATTTTTTTTGCTGGGTGCTACAAGTGGGATGCCAACTTTATGTACGTCTATATCGTCTGGTCCGCACCGCTGAAGGGACGATGCCCTCTTCGGTGCTAAGCGTTATCAAAACGCGAGGAGAACAACAGGGTTAATTTCATTGGATTTAAAGATCACTACTTGTCGTTCACATAGGTACACTAAGATATTTTAATCGCTGATGTGATGTCAATTCAAATATTATTTCTCCACTTCACATTATACAGAGTGTTTCTATACCTCTGCACGCAACTTGAATAGGTTATATAATTTGATATACTGATTACAGAAAAGAAAGATTTTTTCAAAATTCGCAAAAATAAGGGTAGTGAAAATATTAGTTCCATTGGTTTGAACGTCCATTTAACTGTATATTTATTATATTGCGAGTATTTATAAAATAAAATTATAAATAGTATCGGACTATCTACAAATAGACACTTTTTATATAATAATTAATAAATAAACAGTTAAATTGACTTGCACACCAGTGGCACAAAATTTTTCACTACCCTTATTTTTGCGAACTTCTTTCTTTTCTGTAATCAGTATATCACTTTTGACGTTTATTTTATTAATTTGAATCAAATGAAACCTACAAACTGAATTAATGTTTATATTTCATACAAATATAAACTTAATAATACCTATTACTAATCTTGTTCTTTACCATAGCTGGTCTCCAAATTAACATACCATTTGTTCAAATTAATCCAAACTTCATTCGTTTGCAAATCATCTTGGATCATTCGTTTGAGTTTTTGATATTGTTACAAAAATTGAAATGATTTTGTACTCAATTCCATCTATTCATCCCGATTCATTCCTTCTGTTGCGTTTATTTAAATCACACTTTTGTATCATGCACACAGATCCAAACACTCCAAAATTCAAGAAAAGGGCCAAGTTATTCAGCCAAGCTATTGAAATAACTGCGCATGAATGTATTAAAATAGAAGCCGAAAATAAGGTTAATATTGTTGTACTAATATTAAAAGTTTTTGATATGAAGGATTTAAAATTACAATAATCATTTTTATAACGAAGTTTTTTATTGCAGACCAAACGAACTTACCTGTAAGTTACCTGTAAGTTCGATCGAAATTATACGAAGAGCCTCGTTCGAAGAAATTACAACATTAACAATGTAGTTACGCCTGCCGATACGGTTATGCCACTATGTTTAAATTAAATTAAAAACACTAATGGCCATTTGCACCGCTCCCACTTAAATTTTAAGTGTCACTTAAATGAAAAATATCGAATCGAACTCATGACAGCAATGTTATTTCTACGTTTGACAATTTGATTTTGATTTAATATTTTTCATTTAAGGAAAACTTAAAATTTAAGTGCAACTGGCCATTAAAAGTTTATATCACCATCTTCCACTTACTAGTCCATCTACAACTGTTCATTAAGTTTAGAACTGAAAAAACAAATTTCTGGTATTTTCACTCTTCATATAATTTTGATCGTACTTCACTTACAGGTAAGGTCGATTGATCTACAACCATATTGCAAGCCTCGTTCTCGTAATTACAATATTAACAATGTAGATGTTTAGAGTTGGATAGTTGATTTTGTTTTATTATTACTGTTATTTTTATTTCCAAATACCCTTTTTGTTATAATCTAACGCCAATCCAACCATTTAAAATAGCTGATCCTAAAAAACCTCTCAAATAGAACTAACTATTGTTTATTGTTAACTTTAGCAAAGGTCTTTAATTCTCAAGACTATCCTGCTGTCTTTCTAAATAAACATATATACTAGTGCCCTTTTTGATGGCCGAAGAAATAATCGCATTACAGTATTAATTCCGCTTATTAAGTACCTTCAGATTTTTGTATCTGATTAAAGTTCATGCAAGAACTATCTTATGTGGCTTCGCCCAAGATGCAAAAAGATTACTATAGTTTTTTCTTATCGGTTTTTTAAATGCAGAGATAACTTATAAACGTAGCTCGCGTGCTCGCGTCCTGGTCCTGGCCCTGAGGTTTATATTATAATGTTCGAAATCGTAATAAATAATAAGTAGTTTAAATTAATTTGAGGTTTGTTGTATGTTTGTTAAATCGATTTGAGCTAAAGGTTTGCACTCTGTGTTGAAATTAACGCTAATTAGATAGCCAATCATTTCGATAACATTTCTAAGAATAAATCATTCATATATTTTGTAAAATTTTAATTTATCATGATATATTTAGGGGTGCTTAATTAGATTCTAAATATTGTAGTGGGATAGGGTTTCTGGACAGACGTTTTTAGGAACTTGTGTAAAAAGTACTCCTCGACAGTTTATTTGCATTTATTAGGATGAGGAATATTCAGTGCTGTTCCTTTATTGATAACCTTAAAACTGTAAAGAAATTACATGAGTCACAGGAATCATACAAATGAAATCCATCAATAATACCTGGTGTCAAACATAGATTGTTTTTAACTTCCGTTGTTCTCAAACAATCGCTTTAATAATTTAATAACTCGCTCACGGCCAAAACTAAACAAGGACCAGCATTCGCATTTCCGGAAATGGATCACCTGTTCGATTAATTAGTCGGATATTTGCGCATGTGCGGTGAACACGCAGAGTGGTGTAGTGGAGTTGGTGCGAACGCGGCTATTTTGAATATTTCCTTTACAATATACCCTTTAAAAATCTATTATGTTGCGCTTTTTGTACACGCACCTCCTGAAATTAACGAGCTAGCCGCTCGGGCTGTGTAAGTGTGTCATACGAAGCTTCTAGATTAAATCTGTTAATTAAGAACTCCAAAATATTATTTACTGTTGGTTGATTGCTTATATTCTTTTTAAACAATTTTTTTCCAACCAGTAGTATTGATTTAGTGTTAGAATCTGATATATAAAATCGAGCGTAAAACCATTAAAATCCTGCAGAGTGGAGGAAAACATAAAAATTAAAGCTGTCAAAACGCGAATAAATCAGTTTCCTTATTATAATGCGTCGAAATGTAAGTCGCGTAAATCTAAATTTTTCTCTTCTCACAATTAATTCTCAAATTAATTATTTTAATTTATGAAATTGAATGCCACCCATGCTATTTACATAAGAAATAGCAGTGGTATTGTCCTCTTAATAAAATATTGCAATTCCTTATGTTTCCTGTAAAACAGTAAAAGATTTCGTATATCAATTTTGGATTTAATTCAAGGCATTAAGTTTACAATTCAACCACCTAAACTTTGTTCTCAGTGTAATTGGGTAAATTTTTACATTCTTCGGGTAGCATGGTATGCGTGGTAATGGGCAGATAATACTCATAATGTCTAAAGTTGTTGTATGCATTTATAATAAGCAAACTAAAACTTCCTTACCCTAATTTCAACTAAACTCATCATCACAAATTAAAATACTTCTTCCGTCCTCTTCCTTCATACTTTGAGAACTCATATGTAAAACAGTTAAGCGTCTTAAGTTTATATTGTGCTGCTTGCACATTGCTAAACAAAGATCCCAAGTTAAAGTTTACGGCAAAATATTTGCATAAAACAGTAACACAGTGTCACTGTTTACGTTTTAGCATCCGGTGAGACTGGAGGTGAAACTGAATACCAGAAGACCACACAAGTGATGGGTGATGCAAAGAATTAATTACTTATACAAAGTTCAACAGTGTTGTATTATATTTAATCTTTGATCTTTTATACAGGGTGTTTCAGGTCGAGTGTAACAAACTTTAACAGCTTATTCCTGAGGTTATTTTAAGCAAAAAATGTCATTGAACATAGGTCCAATTCTTTCTAGTTTACAAAATACAAGAGGTTGAAGTTTTATAAATAACATGAATTTTTTTAAATTTTTATATTTAAGACACTTTTGAAAAGCAAATCGGTTTTATAGAAAAATTAATTAGTTTGACATAACAGCTGTAATTTAGTGACATTGGCATTTCGAGATTAAACATGTAAGTTATATAGAAATAATACAAGCAATATCTAAATTAAGTATATTAAGCGTTTATATTAATAAATGAATAAGTTTACTTAATTGGTGGTAGATAATCAGCAACAGCGAGAAATTTCTGGGATTTAGATGATGACCTTCGGAATTGCAACAAGATGTAACATTACTTAAAGAGTTTATTATTTTGAAAACAATTCCTAATGTTTTACAATTCTAATGAATGTTATATTAATGTAGATAAATCATATAAATTTAAATTTCTCATGTAAGTTATTGTCCTGTACTTATAAAAACTTAGAGAAAATAAATTTTAACGATATCATTGACATGTTTAGCGAATTGAAATGCAGAAAAAAGTTTTTATGAATTTCGATTTTGATTAGCAAGTGTTATATTTATTTGAGTTATAAATAAATTTTATTTAAATTTTAGTTATTGTATTTTTATTTCGGGTGGGGAGGGATGAGTAAAGTGGGGGCCCTCTCGTTCACAATTGCCTAGGGCCCCGTCGAGTGTTAATCCGGCACTGTAAACATTTTCATTAATATTTAACTGTTGTATATAAAATGTACAAAATAATACAGAAAATGTTCAAGATTCAATACATCATGTAACAAGAAGTGTGTTACTAAAATTCATTTCATTTAAATTATGCTGCCTATAAATTAATTAATCTGATAGAAGTATATACTATATTAATTGACCTTTCTTGTACATATAAACACAATACAACCACGGTAAAGTAAAAAATATGCAATCATGTAAAAATCTTCCAGAAGACACAATAGTAATATCTCGGGTAATAGAAGCGACGTTGCCCACAATCAGATTCCCGCCATATTGACAACGCCTCATGCAAGTGTCCTATTTCAATTAATTATAAGTGCGAACGTTGATCACTAAATAGTGATTAATTAAATAAATCACTTACACTTATAATTAAGTAGGTCTGAATCTAGCTTAACTTTCTACAATCCTTTAAAAACAAAAAATAATGTGAAGTAAGACTATGAATATCGAACCAAAACATCTCGCAAAACACTAAAACAGTAACTATTGAAAATTAGGAATTCTAATTATAAAATAATTGAATTAAATTAATTAAAACATGACTTTTGGAAGTAGATACACAAGACCAGAATCGTAAATCTTAGCTCTTTGCTTAGAACAATTTATTTATTTGCGTAATCTTCTACGTTCATCAGATAGCGAGTCGTGGCCAGTGTTACTACGAGTATAATTTCTTCCATTTTCCCTGAAAAATGTCGCTGTCTTTATATGCAAATTATTCGGACGAGATGAAATTCTGTGATAAGCTGTGAAAAATGAACGTCAGTTTGTTATTTTCAATGGCGTAGTGTCGTGATGTAGAACTGGATTTTGTAATGTTTTTTAAAAAGTTAGCATTTTGTGTATCGGATTAAGTCGGGATTCATATACGCGCACTACTATACACTACGTCGAACTACAAAATAGTTTTCAAACAATAACTAAACGCATTTAAAGACAAGTTTTGTTTGCATAATGTGCTTACACAATAAATAATTTCTAAGAATAAATTCTGGGTAGTCATAATTTTTCTTAAAAATCCCGGACAAATAAATACAAAATAGTTATTTGGGCTGAAAGTAGCATTTTGCAGATTGAGGCTAGAAATTGTAGCACGAGCGCAGCGAGGGCTGCAACTAGTCGAAGTCTGCAAAAATACTTTCAGCCAGAAGTATACACAACATTTTTTGTACAATCAATTAATTTTTATAAACAATTAACAACAATTTTGTAAATTTTATATCAACAATCAGCATATCTACGAAAGCAATAAAATAAACATAAATGTAAACAAACTTGGTATTAAGAAAAAATAGTTTTATAAGAGTAGTTATCAAAAACGGAGTATGTTGGACTCAAGGAGGGTTTTGTTAGTTTTATTTAGTCTATTTAGGTACTCTAGTTTTGCTAAACTTAGTTCGACATCTATAGACTAAAGTCCTAAACACCAGCATTGGTTTGCGCCTGCGCTGTTTTCCACTTTTGTACTTTCGAGAAAAGTACATTTCGGTGTTTGCACAAAGCGGTGTAAATAAAATACGGTGTAAATACTTTCCAGTGTTCATACAAAGCCGCGCATGTACAAAGCAAAGAAAATACAAAGTAACGTCAGTACTTTCGAGTGTTATTCACTCACCCTTAAATTACCTATTGATAATCATGCCCATACTGAGTTAAAATATTCTCTCTACTACTGATTAAAATGCAATTAAACGAACTTGGCTGTTTTTAGACACGGTCTGAACATAGCAACAGACATATCAAGCACGAGGTGAAGTTGGCTCCTATTTTACATTTAATTTTTGTAAAAAACTTAGGGAAATCAATGTTTTCATTCAATAATAACTCGTAGTTTTATAAACTCTTCAGATAACTCATTTTTTATAAACTCAGCGTCAATTACTCAATGGACAGTTCAATACTCCAAATAGTCATTAAAACACGTTTACATAATATCTGCGTTTGATAACAAATAAACAGGAATTATCGTTCGTGCTGCGTGTCACCAAAGCAAATTCCCGCATCGTTCAACGCTTCGCTGCTTTAAGTCCCAATGTTTCCGCAAGAGTGAGCAACCGGTGAAAAATGCTTGATAGCGTAAAATGGACCGTCCCTGTAGAATCACTGGTAATCACAGATGTGGGCACGGCGGTATTTGTAATTACAATTACATAGCATGAAATTATGGTTAGTTAAACGCCTATGAACAAACATGCTTGTGGGTGACACTATTAATATTACAATTGAATAATTGTGTGTAAAAAACTAAAACTTAATAACATTGAGATAAAGTATCCTATTATTTTTGCCAATTGCTATTCTTCCGCGCCTTTTTTCGAATGTCGCAGTCTAGTCGCACCACTCGCAAGTAGGGGAGACCGGGGTTGGTTGTGACATTTTTTAGAAAATTATGTCCTAACGTCTTATTGGGTAAAACGGTTAAGATGCAATAATTAGGATTTCAAAAGTAGCTTGTTGGCTACACAATACGATATTTATTAGGACATAGGAGGCAAACATAATGGTGATTGAGTAGATATGAAACTTGTTGTCAGGGCTGGGAAAAATTATCGATTAATCGAAATTTTATTAATAATCGATTAATCGATCAAACGATTTTCAATTTTAAATAATCGATTTATCAATTGTACGATTGTCGATTCTTTGATTAACGATTCTTCGATTATAGTTTATTCAATTATCGATTATTTGATATGATAATTTGGTTAACTACTGCCGATTTTTCTAAAACCAATTACAATAATAATCGATTTTTCAAGGTTTTTTCTGTACACATACATCTAGTCATTTCCATAAACAGGGTTGGCCTGTCACGAAACCCTTGAAACAAAAACTCATATTTTATATTTTTACACTACATTCATAATCCTTTTCGTACAATTTCTTTCATTCTTCTCACTTGGAATCATTCGTACCCGTAATAATAATTGATTATCGAATACCTAATAATAATCGATTATCTATAGTCGAAAAATCGATTATCGATAATCAATATAATCGATTATCGGTAATCAAAGTCAAAATCGCACAATCCTAGTCACAATCTACCCCAGCCTTGGGGTTTGTTAAAGCACACGGGAAAAAAAGTAACAGAATGAGTCTTGACCATATACATCACTTATTTCTAAGTGTAATCAATGCAATCACCGAGGCAATCACTTTAATTAGTTAGTCTTCAATGTTGATTTCTTTCTGATTAACAATGAACATGCTTTCTGGAGTATCTATGAAAATTGCTGATTTTCTTGTTCTACGTGTGATCTTCTTTACTTTTGGCGCAGTTTTTGGATAAGGTCTACATTATTTTAGGAGAAAAAGTTGCTTTATCATTGTAAAGTAAGTACTAATCCTGAAAATAATAAGTAGCGTAGCGTGAGAGCGTTTGAAAGCGATGAAAGTCGGAAAGACTGTTTTAAAGACACAGAAAAGATCCAAGGCAGAAAGGCCCTAGACTGCCAAGGTACTCGACAAGTAGGACTCAAGAAACACCCTAGACTGCCAAGATGAATTCAACTCAAAGGCACATAAATGGAAACGTCCTGGATAGATCGCCAAAGGTAGATGGTCTTACCAAGACCCAGACAGCGACAGCAGACTGGAAACTCAGGACAAGTGTTTATCTCTCTAAACGACTAGACAGACACGGATACTAACTACCTTAGCTGCGTTTAGCACGGCTTTTATACCCAAAATTAATTGCTCTGCGGCAAAAGTGAAAAATTAAATGATTTTCAGTCCGGCTGTTAGCGAGGAGAATAAGGCACATTTTTCAGGCTAACCTTGCATTTTTTGATCAAGGGATGAGACTTGATATATGCGTTATATAGAAAGTTCTCTTTAAAATAAGATGTGTTGCCAAAATGCCGGCCGATGCAGAGGGCGTTTTTAAACCTTAAAGAGTCAAAGTCACATTTTTTGCAGTAATACCAATAATGAGCCCTAGATTGGTTATTTGAAGTCAGATTAGTTTTTAAATGTTCAACAATGTTCCAGGAAAATATATTCGCACATTTTTTTGATCTTATTGTTAGGTGTTTAGAGTGAACTATTTATCCTTAATAGTGTTGTCCTCATTCTGAAAATTCAAAATTTCACCGAAAAAAGACATAACGAAAAAATAAAAACTCGAATGATAAAATAAGATAAATTAAATAATTTATGCTATATTCGGGCTTAAGCTGCATTCAGACCGACCCACTTATAAGTATAAGTGACTAATTGACCAATCAGCGCTCAGCGTTCGCTTCGTCAAAATTCCAATTTCACTTATAAGTGTAATCTGAAAACCTCCCAAAGTTCTATCTTTTCCAATCAGTCCACTAAGTGAATAGTGCGATAGGTATATCATGTCATCTTTATCATCGAACTGTCACTTGCAAGCTGCGTTTTATTAACGACATACAAAATAGATATTAATTTAATTAAATTATTATAAATAGTAATTAATGAAAATATCGTATGCTTGCGTTGTAAAATATTATTACTGAATATGTAAACATATTTAAAAGCATATAAATTCTACTTTTTAATTTACATGTGTATGGAAATCCATTTTCTTTTAATAATAATTAATAATAATAATTTATTTATACTGCAATACAACAGGATAATCCCAGAACAATATTACAGTGTAAAAAAGAATCAAGAAAACAAATATCAAATAACAAACACAAACCAGATTCAAACCATAGGCCGTTTCTAACCTAACTTAACGAGCATAGCGGATATTATAAGATAAAAACATATTTTAATTTGCAAATTGTAAAAATCACACAACAAATTGTACTTAATAAACAATTATTATGTATTTAAATTTAAATATTTTCATAAGTTCTAAATTTTTCCAATTGGTGTTCATCCACTAATTTGGTAGGTATGTATGGTCCATTTGATTTATACTTATAATTGTAAATATTTCACTTATAAGTGGGTCGGTCTGAATGCAGCTTTATACACGATGTTATTAATACTTCGGGAAAAGTCAATATTTTGATCCGTTCGTAATTAAAACCGTTTTGTGCCAGGCAACAAAGTTATGGCATGATTTATAAAACTTGTTTGTAAAACAAAATCTTTTTGTAGGAAATTTTATAAGCTACAATGGATAGTAACAATATTTAAATACTGTTTTAACGAGTACCTAATTAATCAAAAAAAATTTCACATGTTGTTTAAAACACATCCAGCTTTCTGGGATTTTTTTCCGGTGATTGGTCTATGTTTAATTTGATTGGAATACTCGTAGCTTCATAACGCTTGAAGTTATACAGTTGGCATACCTTTTATAAGCCCAATTTTAGAACAAATTATTTAATTTAGTTTATTTTATCATATGAGTTTTAATTTTTTCGTCTTTTTTTCGGTGAAATTTTTAATTTTCAAAATATTGACAGCACTATAGAGGAAATAGTTCAATAAATCATTAGATCAAATATGCTTTCCTGGAACATTGCTATACATTTAAACACTTATCTTACTAAATCTACTGCTCATTATTGGCATTACTGCAATTAAGGAGAACCTTCTATAGAACGTATATTCCAAGTCTTATTCTTTGATTACAAAATTCAAGGTTTGTTTTCAAGCTCTGGCCGTTAACTCTAAGTTTTAAGTAAATCCTACTCGTGAAGGATTCGAACCTCCACCGCCTCGGCCGTTTATTTCGTCACTTTTGTTTAATTGCTGTCACGCTACTCTACAGGTCTACAGACTAAGCCGAACTGAGCCATGCGAACCGGACTCCTGTCAGCTGGAGTTGGCTACATGGTTCGGCATTGAGGCGTAGTGTTTATTTCAAGAGGGGCGAATTAAATTTATATTACTAAAAAGAAACTATGGAACCACTACTAAAAAATCTGTCTACACAGTTTTAGTTGACATTAGTAGGAGTGGAAGTGCCACTACGTACCATTAGTTCCAGGAAATAAGACTGTTTTCTATTCACTTGACTGGAATTGGAATCATAACGAAAACCAATGATGAAATTTAGTGGTAAAATATCTGTCTACACCAGGGGTGAACATACTTTTTAGATGACAGGTCAAATATCGTCGTCAATAACACAAAACGACGTAACTCAAAAAAATCGAAAATTGAGATAAGTCACTAATAGGCATAAAATGGAGAGTTTTACAATTCCACGAAGCGTCGTACGTCAAATTCCTCATAGTTTTCGTTATACAGAATAAATTTCACAAAAAGGCGTATCTCAATTATGGATTAAATAATTGAAATTTTAATGAAAAATGTTATGTAATAATGTTCATACTGTCAGAAAGTAAATACATGCATCCCTCAATAACGAAAAAATCTAAAGGCATACTTCATTATTTTTATATTAATGCTTATTTAAAATCTATTAAAATCTTTAAATCGCTCTCCTGCAAAATTAACAAAACTGAGTTTCGTCGTTTTGTGATATTGACGACGATATTTAATCTGAAATACAGGGTTCGCCAGTCAAATGGAAATATTTGATGTGGGGCTTAGAGCTCGTAGGAAGGTGGTGGGGAAGAAAATAACCGACTCAACATTATCAGCGTGGTCTACCATTTAGTTTATAATAGATAGTTGGACGGGTGAACAGCGTGGCTACGCAGTTAAAGCATTCTATCTCAGTAGCGAAAGTTTGGTGCAAACGCGGCGAGATTTTAGACGTCGTTTCAATCAGCCTGTTCCGTCGAATAGGGCGATTCGAACGTGGATAAACAATCTTGAGCAAAGTGGATCGACGTGTAAAAAAAAGGTGGAGTGCAAAAACGGTTCGAACCCCCTGAAAACATCGCAGCTATTCAACAGGCGATGTTGAAGCTGCGATGTTTTCGGGGGTTATTAACATACAATATTGGTCGATTATAAAACATTAAAACTAAAGCATTTACCTACTTTGTTATAACAAGCAACATTTATACATAAATTAAAAAAGAATAAACTAGTTCCAGCTGGAAAAGAGCTAGCGGGCTATATAACAAACGATGGGCCGCATGCAATACTTTGCCCAGTCCTGGTCAACACCAATTTGGAACTGGATTCTAGTGACAGGCAACTGGAACCGTGTAATGTCGCCTTAAGTTCATGGCTCCTAGAATGTTATAATGCAGCTTAAAAAACTATAACCCTCATCCCGATTCCTGAGCAATATGATTTCACATCTTTATCCGTATTTAGATCTGAACCTTAATCAGCCTTAATTAACACGATACAAATCATTTATACCTGAAGTGATCCAAGCGAGCCTCAATTCTACAATCTAGTCCTACCCAACTAAACTAACAATCCGTGACCTGCCAGTCTGCTGTTCGTTACGGCACACGCGCACACTTGACAGCTTGACACGAGGACAGTGACAATCCAATCACAATGAAATCTACTTGTATTTGGGGCACACGGCGGTCTAACCTCTTACCCTCTGTCTTGGATAAGACTGGCATTGGTCTTTGGACTTAAATTTAATGCGGTCCATTCTTTGTCGTAAAATGCCAAAAATGCTGCTTTAAAATTGAATAAAATTTTAAATAATACGTAGAGAAAGGTCGGTAGGCACTTTATTATTTGAGATACAATAACAGCAAATAATGGGTATGCAGCGGGTATCATAGACAAAATAAATAAATAGAAACATAAACGAAACATATTAAAAAATATTTATAGTGCAGCAAGTAAAGATATATATTCCATAAATCATTCACAAACAATTTGAGAGACCTATCAAATTTCAATCAAATAAATTATGCCTACCTTAAGATAATTAAGGATAACAAGAATAACTTAAGCAGGATGTTGGTAAATACAACAAAGCGACAGAAACTTTAGCTGTAGAATAAAGGAACACGGTAAGTTTTTTTTTGTGCATAACAGAAATAGGACTGATTTTTTCGCACATTATAAACAAAATATGATGCTAATTATGAAGTTTGCATGTACCTATAACAGAAAGGATTCAAACTAAATTTATTAGAAAACATAAAAATCTAGAAAGCGGTAAATTTAAAGAAATTTGTAAATGAACAAATAGACCTAAGCCACGAAGAGAGAGACAGAAAACACGGGCCTGCTCGGAGCATGCATTTTTGTGTAATCTATGGCGATAAACAACGGTAATTATGGTACCGAACGGGTCCAGTAGTGATCTCACAGAGGCTAAACCAAATTATACAGTATTGATAAAATACGGATGTCCAGAGTCCTGTGTTTATATTAATCTTCGTGACTAAACTTAACATTGAATTTATCCGTAGTATTTAAGATTGCATATTTTGTAAATTCGTATTAGTTAGGTCAAGACGCATATGAAACTTAAAAGGGGTTTATTTTTATTTAAAAATTGCAATAGCAAATACTAGATTTTTGAAGTTTTAGCATGTCCTCTTGCTTAAGGCCATTTTTAATAAAAATCTTAATTTCAAACTAACTAAGATTCTAAAAAGATATAGTCCGGATATACCTTTACAGTCGTTTACTTTTTCTTAGTAAAATAGAATGAAATGAATATTTGTGGTTTGCTTGAAGGAAAGTAATAAAGTGAAACAGTGGCAGTTCACAGATTGAATACACGGCAAATACATTTGTTAGTAACTCGAGCCGGAAGTCGGAATGTCGATGACGGAATACGCAATTGCAAAACGCAAATCACGAAATGATAAACGATGGTTGAAGCCGCTGTATCGAATGACGCTTCACCGACCAACTCAAATTGACTCTGACATAGATACCACTGAAACGTTCATCAATATAGTATGCAGAACAAATATATGTTTATATTTAAATCCCATATATCTACACCGACCGACACGGAAAACGGGTCACTTTTTTAAGATAAAATGCTAATAAATAACATATTATTTGAAGACATATTACAAAATATTACTATTGCTATACATTATTTGCAGTACCCATTCATTTACAGGACGTCTGTAGATTTTGGACTGCAGATGGCTTATCTGCAGTTCAACTTTTTTGCCAGATCAATAATAATCTTATATACTAAAAGGCTTAATTAATATTTTCGTCTGCCTAACAACGGGTTTGCGTCGGGCCAACGTTATGAACGGATTATCCGATTTGAATGATTTTTTCACTAGACGATAGAAGTCATCGAGACGCACATTTTTATGTATCATTCAATTGTTTTTGATTTTTTTTGTTTGAGAAAAATGCGAAAAACTGACTTTTTGTTTTTCGTTAATAACAAATGTATGGTTTAAGCTATCGATTTAAAAATTGGTATTTATAGTAAGCAACTAATAAGGAGTTCATGCGACCAGGTTTCAATGTTCTACATAGTATAGTTTTTGACTTATTCATTAAAAACTATACTTCAACAGTGGATCAGAGATTGTATAAACAAAAGTTCAACAAATGACTATTGACGGTTGAATAACGCTACATCTGCCAAACTGACGTTTACAATTCGACATTTAAAATGCATTTATCTAAAGTAATATAATTAATAGAAGCAATTTGTTAATTATATTGAGTTATAATAGTGGGAGCGTAAAAATTTTTAATATTTTCATCAATTCTAATCATATTTTGAACAAAAATTATTTTATTTTGACAGTCATTACAAAGTACAGTCGCCGAAAAAGACGTCAGAAGTTTTAGTACATCCAGGGTAAAAATTGTACCTAACACATTTGAAAAAAAAACAATGCTATGTTCTGTCAAACTGACGTTTACAGTTTACAATTCGATATTTCAGATGCATGTATCTTAAGTTATATTAGTAATAGAAGCAATTTGTAAATTATATTAAGTACCTAATAATCGAAAGAACCATTTTTTGTATTTTTATTAATATTAGTATTTTTTAAATTTTATTTTATTTTGACAGTCATTTCAAGTACAGTCCCAACAAAAATGTCAGAAGTTTAGGTACATTCAAATAAAAAATTATTAACATTATTTGAAAATAAAAAAGCAAAAAAGGAACTTTTTCACTTATTACCAAGTGAGCACTAACTTTATAAAATTGTTGAAAATGGCGACCAACAATTGTCATTTGTTTTTATTAAAAAACCATATCGAGTTTGATATCAAATTCAAGAGCTGGATAAGGCCTACCTAATTAATAAAATTATTTAAAATGGTGGCCGACGATAGTCATTTATTTTTATCAAAAACAATATAGAATTATATCAGTTTGATATCAAATTAAAGGGCTGGACATGGGCTACCTAATTAATAAAATAATTTAAATCGGTCAGGTGAGCACTTCTTTATAAAATTGTTGAAAATGGCGACCAACGATTGTCATTTGTTTTTATCACAAAATTATTAAATCAAATCGAATTTGATTTCAAATTAAAGGGTTTAAATTAAAGGGTTAAATAAAGGCTACCTACCTTATTAATAAAATTATTTAAAATGGTGGCAGACGATTGGAATTTGTTTTTATTTAAAAAAAACAATGTCGAGTTTGATGTCAAATTAAAGAGCTAGATGAGAGCTAATTAATAAAATTATTTATAATGGTGGCCGACGATTGTCTTTTGTTTTTAAAAAAATATGTTAGAATCATACCTATTGAGTATGATATCAAATTAAATGTTTTGATAAGAGCTGATACAAGATTGTTCAAAATGTTTATATCTTAAAATTGTAAAAATCATTTTGATTTTAATATCAAAGTAAAGGTCTTGATGATGAGGAGTGATATACACAATAAGTGATAAATATGATTGTGCGTGATTAGCTTCGGTTTTGTTCCTTTCAAAATAATAGAATCATTTCATGTTTTATATTAATTAAAGGTTTTGATAAATGATAAGGTACCTACAAATTGTTCAAGATAACGTTCGGGACAATCGTCTTATGTTTTTAGTTGGATAACCAGGATATTTATTTTATTACACATATTATGTTATTTTATTCTAAAATTTTAATGGCTTTACTAAAATTTATATTGAAGAAGGAAGATGAATAATTTGAAGTTGTAATTAAATAATTATAATTTCATCATACAATTTTTTCTGTAGAGTCTAAATGTTAAAATCGTTATAAATGAGGCACGAAGTGCCGAATCGTCCCACATTCAGGGTCCGCGGAGCTTGAGCCCGCGAAGCGGGCGAATTTCCCTTGTCGCGCGGCAGCGCGACCTAGCCGAAGGCCCGCGTAGCGGGGCCTGACGCTAGTATTTATCTACGATTACTATGAAAAGTTTATATTTATTTATGCTTTCAATTGTCAACGTAAAGTTGATTGTTACTGAGGACCAAGCAAAAAAACATTTTATTGCGCGTCTTCTATGACAACGCACAATAATAGTTATTTGTGTATTAAGAGCGTAAAGTGACTCTTTGTTACTCGCGCACGGTAATTGCAGCGCGAGCCAAAGGCGAGAGCTGCAATAGTGCAAGAGGAACAAATACACTTTACGCTCGTAATACGCACATAATTTTATCTACGACAAAAATTATTTGTTATAATAATAATATTATTCAGTTAATTCAATCAATATATATGTTTTATTCGGAACCATGACGATATCAATAATATCGAAATAAATAAATAAAAAAATTGTTTGATTCTGTCTTTTTCTTTTATGTTATGTAGGTAATCAAAAAGTAGTTGTCATAGGAGACGCGCAATAAAATGTTTTTTGCTTGGTCCTCAGTAACAATCAACTTGACAATTGAAAGCATAAATATAAATTTTTCATAGTAGTCGTAGATAAAGTATTTTTTGATTACATAAAATAAAATAAAATGATAGAATCAAACAATTTTTGTATGTATTTATTTCGATATTATTGGTATCGTCATGGTTACGAATAAAACATAAATTGATTGAACGCAGATTGAACTAACTGAATACTATTATAATTAGATACAATTATGTGTGTATTACGAGCGTAAAGTGTCTTTGTTCCTCTTGCACTATTGCAGCTCTCGCCTTCGGCTCGCGCTGCAATTACCGTGCGCTAGTAAAAAAAGTCACTTTACGCTCTTAATCCACAAATAACTATTTTCCATTATGTTAACGCTTTTTTCAATCACTCTGTATATGGAGTCATTAACAATTTTTGAAATGTTGGTTCATCTACGCATTGGCCATTTTTTATACATGAATGTATATGTAATTTTAAATCTATTATTGTATTAGTATAGGTGATAAATTATTTGTCCTTTGCAACATGTCTTTTCCCAGAATAATGTATATTTTTTTAATTCCTTGAGTGATCTAATATTACTAATACTTATGCAGCAACATTTATCTTTATCAACACAATTTTTCGAAAATTGTATTATTTTTCCAACTAAACAAATTCTGATTGAATTGTATGTGAGTGGAAATTTTTCAGACGATCTGCAGTTCTTAATCTTTCAGTCTAAAATATTAAGAGAATAATTGAAATTTGGACTGAAGAATGTGTGGCCTGGCTCAGTTCTTACATGCAAATAAGCTCTGACAGGCGATAGACTGCAGATTGCCTGTAAATGAATGCGTACTATTATATAGACTTACTCGAAGTCGCTTCCATTACCAACTCTTAAAAATATTACTAATTTATTCAAATATTCCTATTATACAGGTGTTCCACAATTTAGGACAAAAAATTAAAGGGTATATAGGTACTGTACGACGTGCTCATCATGAAAGAAAAAGATTTTTTTTAAATTCGCAAAGTTAAGGGTAGTTTACTTGAAGTAGACATTTTTTGGACCGCTGGAGTAGCATACGTCATTAGACATTTATTAGTATTATACAGGGTGAGTCATCGAAATGCCCGTCGTCGATATCTCCCTTGTCGTTTAAAATACAGCATAAATTTATTAACAGAATTTTTCGTCTACTCAAGGAGCATAACTTAAAATTATTTTCACATATACAGGGTGTTGCATAACGACTTGGCAATAATTGTTCGTCTTTTTTTAAATGAAACACCCTATATATTTTTATATATTTTGAATTGTATTTTATTTACCTATACGAAAATATAAGTTTCATTTCAGATTTCCGCAGCGTTGCCAAGTTATTTACTTTTTTCTCTAAAAAAAGCCGAATACACGTATTGTTTTATAAAGGCGTACTTAAGTTATTTTAATAGTAAAAATTAAGAATTTTTTTTTCTGTGCAGCGGTAACTATACTCTTTGTTCTGACATAATTTTTTTTAAATGTTATTATACAGGGTGTTCAATACTGAGAATCAAATTTACTCAATTTCAAATAGCTATAACTCGTCATTTTCAAATGGAACACCCTATATTTTATTATTCTGTTGTGTGTATTTTTGCATCTTCTTGTGTTATAAAGGATGTCGTATGCCTAAAAACATTAATTTAATTAATTTCGAAATTAATGTTTTTATCCATAGGACACCCTTTATAACATAAAAAGATGCAAAAATACACACAACAGAATAATAAAATATAGGGTGTTCCATTTGAAAATGACGAGTTATAGCCATTTGAAATTGAGTAAATTTGATTCTTTGTATTGAACACCCTGTATAATAACATTAAAAAAAAGTTATGTCAGAACAAAGAGTATAGTTACCGCTGTACAGAAAAAAAAATTCTTAATTTTTACTATTAAAATAAGTTCAGTACGCCTTTATAAAACAATACGTGTATTCGGTTTTTTTTAGAGAAAAAATTGAATAACTTGGCAATACCGCGGAAAACTAAAATAAAACTTATATTTTCGTATAGGTAAATAAAATACAATTCGAAATATATAAAAATATATAGGGTGTTTTATTTAAAAAAAGACGAACAATTATTGCCAAATCGTTATGCAACACCCTGTATATGTGAAAATAATTTTAAGTTATGCTCCTTGAGTAGACGAAAAATTCTGTTACTAAATTTATGCTGTATTTTTAACGACAAGGGAGATATCGACGACGGGCATTTCGATGACTCACCCTGTATATGGTAAACAATTACTTTCATTGTAGAAGATTTGAAAAAATTATTAAAAATAACTACCGACCAGTGGCAACAAAATGTTTGCCTGAAATACGATGCAATTTTTTACGAATTTAAAAAAATTCTTTTTGTTTCATGATCAGCACGTCATACATTAACACTTGTTTCCTGAGGACATATTTGTACACCAGAAGACATGGAATAGGCCCGAGAAGACGCATAAGCAACAGCGATGCTTGAATTTTTGTTTTGAAAACGCATCAATTCGTAATATAACTGCCATGGAGATCCATAACACATTACTATTATTACATGGGCGTAATGGGAATATTCGTGAACATACTGTTCGAAGAAGGCTAAAAGAAACATATTTTCAAGCACGACGAAAACCCGCCATTGGACTAGAACTCCTCCGAAATCAAAATCTTCGAAAAGCTCGCTTGCTATTTGTTAGGACGCGTGTAAATTGAAATAAAGGTGATTGGTGATTGCTTAAAGTTACAATTTATTACATTGGAAAGCACTAAGCACTGTGTACTTTCAGTAATACAGTAAGTTTCCAAGGAATATCAGTTGTGATAAAAACTAGATAGATCTAGTACCTACTGTTTCTAGGGGAGCACTTAATACCGATAGGTACATAAAAGTTATTCTGCCCGACTTTGTTGTGCCTTATGATGACATGAGAAAACTCATTTTGGGTAGGTATGATTGGAAATAGGTTCAACACCAGAAAATAAAATTCTAGAATTTTCATACACAGGAAAATACAACACCAGAAGATCTAGAATCTAGAAAGTTTAGTAATAAAATACCTACATTAAAAGATTCATGCAGAGGAAAATTCAAATCTAAAAAATTCAGCATAAATGCAAACACAGGAAGGTGCAAATCTAGAAAAGCTATAGTTAAAATAAAACCGAATAAGTGGGACTCAAGACTCAAGAATGATATTGAGTTGTTCATTTAGTTCAGTGCAACCTCTAATTAATTCGTGTATCCCCCTTGTATTGATGAAACAAACTAGATTTCTGGATTTGCATCTTCCTGTGTTTGCATTTATACCGAATCTTACATTCTAATTTCAATTTTTCTGCAAGAATTTGTTGCGTATTAAATTTTCTAGATTTGTATTTTCTCGTGTATGCTATTTCCTGTATATGAATATTTTAGAATTTTATTTTCTAGTGTTGAGTGGCCACCCGGTATGATTTACAGACTATGTGTATTTTATTAAATAATACAAGATGATTGATATCATATTATTCTTATTTATCTGACCGAGTTTTATAACAAATAAATTGCATCAGATAAAACCAATACATTTGTTGTGATAAACTTTTGTTGAAAATAAAGTTTTAATAAGAAAATCCCGATTTGGCGCATCCTCGGCGCATCTCTACAAACAATACAACCTACTCGCAATTTTCAAACAATTTAGTTCGTAAAAGTAAAATAATACTAAAACAGAAGATACGTCTGTTTATATGAGTAATGAGTACATTATGATATAAAGTTTTTATTGTAAAAATATCCAATAAATTTATTTGAATATAATTCATCAAAGTTGATATTGGTAGGTACACAAACTATTCTAAAACAGCCCAAAATCAATTTCCAATCAATTCCCTACTGGCCGCAAGTATTCAGAGACTAGTCATCGCGGCACATTATAATGCAAATACCGGCCCGGCGCGCAAACATGAGTACGCACCGCGCAAGACGAGCGGCGGAGTTACCACAGTCTGCCAAGCACTCCAGGGGCGTCCCGGTCCCGGCTTCTGTCCCGGGGGCGCTCAACGCAAGACAAATTGCAAAGCGGACCAAGCTGCACAACGGTACAAAAACGCCACAAAGAAATACAACGCCTAAATTGGTATGAGACTTGTGCCGCTGCTGCTGCTCCGTCTGCTACGGATTAAACATTTCGTCCATTGGTCCGGTTGTTACCAGCAGTCGGACTAGGTACAAATATTAAAAACTACAAGTAATTTTTTGATCACACAAGCTTATTTCACTTATATGCGATGATAGCTAGTTTTTTAGGATTCCTTGTCAATCGAATCAAAAGAAAACCACAAAAAATAATAAAAATAAAATCTGATGTATCCAGCACATAATCACCAGCTACACTCTCCTCTCTACTAAAAATATATAATAATATAATTATCGATAAATATATAGGTGCCTGTACTTACATATACAGGGTTTAAATAAAAAAGCAGGCCATGGGCGTTTAAAATGGGAAATCAGTTAGGCATATAGAAATATTAATATTTCTGACAGTTAAAACAACATTCATTTGTTTGTAATTTTGTTTCAATTCCATGGCTATCACTACAAATCAGACATATATACAAGGAAAAACTGATTTTCCATGCTAAACGCCTATGGCCTGCTTTTTGATTTATACACCTTGTATATTTTATTTATAACAAGGTCATTGCTGGGTAAGCGAATTTAAAATAAATATCGTGAATTTATATTAACGTGAAACATTAGATTTTTCATATCCATGGTTATTAATTTGACAGCTATGCATTTAAATAATTAGACCGTTCTTTTTACAGCGAAACATAGGGAATAAAATTGAATTTAGAGTGGTTTAATTTTTTAATAAATTAACTGATTCCAAAGAATTTCTTTTATTTCCACAAAATTGAATTAGTTACAGTGTCACACTGCTGTTACCTGTAAATACTAAAGGTGCGTATTCATACAAAATAAACGAATAGTTGATCATGATTTTACTGAAATGACTATCACATCAAATTCTTCAAGTTTGTTATAAAAAAATAAAATGGTTTTTTTAAATGACCAAGACCAATGCAGCCGATTAGTGAAAATCTCGGTGAAAATGATGGCGTATTATACAGGTTGATTGAGAACTATGTGCATATATTTTCCTGTCCGAAGTCCGACTGCCTTTAGGCCCGGCCCGAGTTATAACATTTAAAATATAATATTTATTGCCGTCTTCTTTGTTAAGTAGACCCGGTCCGGCCTAGGCCCGTCAAGAAGTAAACCCACCCGATATGAAGCTCGACAATGTTTGTCTGGTTATCTTCTTAGTAGTTTATACATAATTTAAATCTTAGTTTACCTACTCATTGTTGAATAAACTCATCATAACTTAAACTTTATGATATGAAACAAGAATAAACAAACATTTTATGGTGGTGGTATTCATAAGCTTTTGGCAAAACTACTTATCTTATTTTCAGTGAAATGTCAAGTTTTCTATGGCTATGAAAGTGCGAATAGGGGTGTTGTGTAGAAATGTGAGAAAATATCAGCGTTCACTTCGATCCATCCATTGGCCAGACCCAGGACACGAGCGGACAAATGGGCCGGAGAAAATGGTGGCAGCGCTGCGATACGAACCATCTGACACACACACTCACTCGCAAACGGTACACACACACATTGCACATGACATTTCTTTTCTACCTTCACAGTCAGTTCAGGTTCAATACTACTGAAAACTGAAGTATTGAAAATCTATTCCAAAATATTACAGATTACAGTGAGCTGAATTCAACACTCTTCTCTATGTTAAAGAAGCTTCTTTAAAAATAACAAAGACAAACACATTTATCCATCCGTATATGTATAAGAATAAAATAAAAGATGTTTCCATGGTTATTAGAGAAGCTTCATTAGCTAAAAGAAGAATGCTGAATAAGGTCCAATGTAGTTGTTCCGTATTAAAGGACCTGTTCACTTAAAATGGTTTTGAGATTAATATTGCAATCAATGGAAATTGCTATTCTAAGAATAATTATAGTATACCTAATTTTTGTCTCATCGAAAAGTGCTCCGTTGCAATTTATTTTTGTACTCATATATTATAGAAATGTGTTGTTTTGCGTCATCTCAGCAACGTCAGGAATGTCAATTTGCCACGTCTCAGATAAGCGATCAGGAATTTACGGAATAAAACACCTATTTCTAAAACACTTATTGAAACAATATTTAAAATAAAATAGTATAGTGTCTCAAACACCCTATTACCTAATAATAATATGAAAATGTTGGAATATTAAATGAAATCTAATTTTAAAATAATCAATTTAGGGCATTTGGTTTTTTGTTGGCTACAGTTTGACAGCACTCGTATGCAACAAACATAATCTAAGATATGAAATTATATTGATTTTAAATTTGCTACACTGCAAAGTGAAATTGGTAAGTAGGTAATAAAATTAATTATTATTTACGAATTATTATGTATTATGTATATATTTTAGTCGTTTTAGAGCAACTTTGACACATATAAATAGTAACAACTTCATTTATGTGTATGGACCTATGGACTGTGTTAATTATTATACTGGTAAAAAAGTTTCGCACAAAAAATATTGTACCTATCACTTGCGTAAACAAGTTCCTGGCAGCGCTGGAAATCTCGTGCCACCAAACACTAACCCGGGAACGAGCCCGGGAATCTTGCATTACCGCATGTGGTATGTAAATAAGTAAATTTTACTATTTTAACGCTGTGGCACCACAACGTATAATCAATGCTTTGTCCAACACTATTTAAACAGGAGAATGTATACACACAGTAAATTTTGCGCAATGTAAAGAATATTTTGCTTTTTCCGTGAATCGGTATCGGTACTCAGTCCAAGTATTACACCCGCGATGCGGGTTATGACGCCAGTTTTAAATTAAAATTTAAAATAAAAAACTTATGGATTCCCGGCATATTTATTTATCCTTTCACCGCTTTGTTTTGCGTTGAAAGACGGAAATTCTTCGTTTTCTTAATCTTACCTATAGCATTACGTTTCTTTCACCAGTTCGCGAAATTAAAAAAAAATATTTTCTTCATTCCATGTGTTTTTGCTTTAGTTTTTACTCTTTTTACTTCCTTGTACGGAGTAAAAGAAAGTATTGTAATCGCGAAAAAATTCGGTTCTCAGATTTTTACGGAAATATCCGTTTTGACCTTTTCTGAATCCATTATGACTAGTTTCGACGTGACGTCTGTACGTACGGCCGGACGTACGGATGGACGTATGTGTGTCGCATAACTCAAATACGGTTAGACGTAGAAAGTTGAAATTTTGTATTTAGGACTGTTATAGCATCTAGTTGTGCACCTCCTATTTTTGGTTTCAATCTACAAACCGAAAGTAGTACTTTTTTCAAATATTTTGATAAATATTTAATTTACGACAAATTTTTTTATTTTAAATGAAAGATTATGTGATTTTTACCTACAATCGGTATTTTATAAATATTTTTGTATCTGGTATCATTTAAGAATAATTAAAGTATATATTTATAATTTAGTATTTCGGAATCTTGTAGTCCATGATCGATTAACATTTGTTATATCTTCTTCTGCAGTTTAAATAAAATGATTAAAATATATTTGTGAGTATAGTAGCAGTAGTAGTAGTACTTATATATTAATATATTTGTATAATAAGTTAAAAGAATAAAGTCAGATTTTTTTATATTATTCTACATTTTAGTTATTAAGAAAAGTATGAACAGTTTAATAGGCGTACAAGGAAGTCATGTGGTGTCCACGTCAGTTTTTTATTTTTGTTATTGAAGCAGGAAAATGTGTTCAAAATATTAAAAACTAATTATACCTTTTCAACAAAGAAAAAATGTCAGAGATGATCTAAAACTTTACTGTCGAAAGAACATTGGTCAATAACATTATAACTGTAACACCAGTGTTACCAATACCGTGTATGACATTCCGTATAACTTGGAACGCAAACGTTACTAATAAATTGAGTGACTTAGCATTAAAATAACACAAGTTTTATAATTATGATAAGATATTTGTGTTTACTGGGTAACACAAAACCAAAAATATATTCGAAGCAGAGCAAAAACAAATTCAAGTTAAATTTGATATACTATTCTTAAAATACTTAAATAATATAAATTATATGCACTTTAAAAGAGTTTGACATAATTTATTAGTTATTCCTACCATGCAAACAATGTCTTTATATTTAATAAGCACGCAAATGAATTAAATTCAAGCAAAAAGTTAAAATACTTGCGATAAGAATTTACTATTTTAGTAAACTAAAAAAGATTTATAACCATTCTTTGAACAAAACGGTAAAACAAACTAATTTGTATTATAGGTACCTATATACAATATTAGCTATGATCGAATATTTAGCTATGATCGCAAAGTCGTAACGTTCAGTTTGATGTTCTGTTCGATACGCATTCTTTTATATTTTACTGCAGACTGTAAAAATTTAAAATCTTTTATAATTTGCTAGCATCAACAAATATTTTTACTGGTATTCCTGGACTTTTGCTATAGTTATACTATAGTGATATAAAATTACCGGAAATATATATTTTGGAAATATATTCAGAAATATTTTCCGAAATATTGGAAATTTTCGGAAACATTGGAAAAAAAGTTTTCATTGAGAAATAAAATATTATTTTCCTGACGTCTTTTTAAAAGTGTTGCAAGTAGTTCTATAAATTTCTTCTTTGTTATATACTTTCAAAATATTAGCAGGAATATTATGTCAAAGAATACGCACATTGTGCCATCTTCTGGTTTTACGATCAGTATCTTAATACTAATAATTCGTAAAATTAACAGCGAACATTATTTAACTTCTCTAAAAATAATCCTAACGCAATTTCTTCGTAGATAACATTATAATAAAATAAAATATGTAGCTACTGATAATAACACATCGATTGAACTACTACTGTTCTAGGGTTAGGTAAAGTTAGAAATTAAAATTCCCTAAACGAACTTTCACTGCGGATTTATATAACGAGTACAGTGCACCCCTTTCAATTGCCTCCCATGTGGCAGTCCCATAAACTGCGCGCATTGGCATTTTCGAGATATTAGGGTATGTTATAGTTTTGAAAGCCTACAGTGAGTTTGTTGTTAGAGGTATATAATCCGTACTTAGAAGGCATAGGTGTTAATAGAATTCTGTACTGTCATGATCCCCCGCTGTGGAAAAGTTTTAACTAATACATAGAAAAAATTGTTACCACCAGTTACCACTACATAAGTCGCCGCGGACCAGTTCACCAGATTACCACTGCACCTTCAATTCAAGTGCAAGTTCCAACGAAAAACAAGAGTTTCAATATCAGTCCGTTACGACTAAGAATAACTAGATTGTGTTCGAATGAAAATTCAATCTGGTAATAACGCATTCGAACACAGTTTTATCGAATCAGGAACAGGTGAGTAATGGAACTCGATTTGTACAAACCTACCTAAACCTCACGTCAAACGTAGTGGGGTCGGGATCGGATTTATGATTGCCATTGAAACTTGGGTAAAAAATGAGATCCACGTACCTGAAACAAAAAATAATATCCATTAATTTATTGAATTCATTGTATTGATTACGATTGCAGATACAGTACATTTGCATATTTTACATTTATTATTAGTTTTCGTAGGTAGGTACCTAAAATAGGTAGGTAACATGGAGGTAGGAATTAATGGAGGGATCATATGACCGTAATATGGGCGAGGGGAATGATGCCAGGTGGGAAAGGACGCAGGCTGGTGTTTGTCGCATTTAGGAGGGGATATTACCATCAGAATTTAAATGTATGTCAATTTTCAAATTCATTTATGAATCCATCGCTTTCAATAAATGTTCGTTATATCATATATTGTGTGGAAAATATATTCAAAATTAATAAAAGACGAATTTAAGTAACATTTTTGTCGACTATGACAGTTATTGTCGCATAGTGGTGGGGGGTCACTGGCTTCACTGGCCTTGGAATACACTCCCTTCTTATTTCTTCCTACCTCCATGGTAGGTAAGGTACATAAAATTACGAGTAAAATTATAAAAATTCTGACTAATTTTTTTTGATTAGTTTTTGTATGAGTGAATTTTTAAGAAATCAATAGTTATAATGATCACTATCACTATTATTTATCAAAGACATTCAGATAATATGATTGTCATTCGAGGACTAGTGACAATAATTAGTTGTATCTACTACTACTATAAAAAGTTTATATTTATGCTTTCAATTGTCATCGTAAAGTTGATTGTTACTGAGGACCAAGCAAAAAAAACACTTTATTGCACGCCTCCAATGACAACGCGCGCTAAAGTGTTTATTGCTTACATAAAATAAAAATAAATGACAGAATCAAACAAATTTTTTGTTCATTTATTTTGATATTATTGGTATCGTCATGGTTACAAATAAAACATAAATTAGATGAAAGTAGATTAAACTGAGTACCATTATAACAAAAAAGTAACTTTAGTCGTAGATAAAATTATGTGTGTATTACGAGCGTAAGTGTTTTTGTTCCTCATCTTGCACTATTGCCTTCGGCTCGCACTACAATTACCGTGCGCGAGTAACAAAGAGTCACTTTACGCTCTTAATACACAAATAACTATTATAATACAAGGAAGGCAAAATGGACTGTTTAGGTTTAGTGTAAATATTTTTTTCTCAAAAATACAGTTAAAATTTTTTTGTTCTAGCAATAATATTCGTCAATATCTGAATTTGCGAAATATTGCTTAGATTTTTCAAATTTTTGGTCAAATAATATTATAACATAAATTATTGTTACTAATAATATAAAATATTATTCCTTTAGAGGCTCCATTTTCAAAATCTGTCGTCCCAAATCGATAGTAGGTATACATATCATATTATAATAGATGCATCAAAATCTGAAAATAGCGAAAATGTCACTTACGGACTTTTTGCACAACATTCTTCTGTTAGAGACCGCCGTTATTAGATGGAAAAGAAGAACAGTCTTCGTTCATTGACAGGAGTCAAGTAAAGTAAACGTATTAGCCTCGGTATTACCATAGTAATTACTTTATGGGAAAAGATAAAGTAGAATACCTTTTTACTTAGTATCTGTACTACAAAGACATAAAAGAAAATATTACGAAAATAAAAATTCATACATAATCTTTGCTGGATCATAAAATTAAACTTGCCTACTGGCTGTATGTTCTAGATCGCAGATTTCTTGTTCTTTGTAAAAAAAAACTCGTTTTAAACATTGAATTTTGCCTAATTTCTGTACTTATAGCTTTATAAAATAACAAAATTGATTCCACATTGCAGAAAGCACCAAGAAAATTCGGATTTTAAAAGTGGGAATTCAGTTTTAATCTTCTGATTAAGTGATTTCTATAAGATAAAAACTAAATTATTAAACTTAGTTTCGATTTTGTACCATTAGTCTAAAGGTACCAAATAGCGAGAGGGCGATAGGGTGTCATAAATCTATAAAAATGAAATATTGTTCTTCAGATTTTTGCCTTTTTTACTTCCCCGACCTATGTAATAGAGGGAAGTATTGTAATCGTGATTTCTGACAGTTCGAGATTTTAACGAATCTTCACGACTTAAACCCTACTGAACCCAAAAATCATGATTTAAAAAAAAGTCGGTATGTGTGTCTGTCAATCTGACTTCAAGTTCGTTAATGAGAAAAATAAAAATATCATTTAAACGATCGTCAATTTTTAAAATATAAATTATTCAAATTATACCGAGTTTGGTGTCAATTTAAAACTCTCGGGGAGATTAGTAAAAATGTAAAAAAGACATTTATGTGATTTTCAATTGTTTCTCCAAAAATTATTCAAACTTTTTCAAGTATAGGTCAAAAATTAAAGCTTTCTAGAAACATAAATCTAGTTGAAGAATCAAAAACATTTTTAAAATGATGATCAGGTTTTTTTCACAACTTGAATAATTCGGGAAAAAAGATAAGTTTATTTAAATTTTGCTGAATAAAGCATAAAATTAAAGCCTTTACGAAAGAAAGTTTTAAAACTTATAGTCGGAGAAGTATTGTGGTGGCAACAGCAGATTTTTACTTCCTTGTACGAAGTAAGGAAGTATTGTAATCGCGAAAAATTTCGGTTCTCAGATTTTGACGTGCGTACGTACGGACGTATGTGAGTCGCATAATTCAAATACGGTTAGACGTAGAAAGTTGAAATTTTGTATTTAGGACTGTTATAGCATCTAGTTGTGCACCTCCTATTTTTTGTTTCAATCTACAAACCGGAAGTAGTACTTTTTTCAAATATTTCGATAAATATTTAATTTAAGACAAATTTTTTAATTTTAAATGAAAGATTATGTGATTATTACCTACAATCGGTATTTTATAAATATTTTTGTATCTGGTATCATTTAGGAATAATTAAAGTATATAATTTAGTATTTCGGTATCTTGTAGTCCATGATCGATTAACATTTGTTACTACGTAAAATTTAAATGATTATGACATGACAGTGACAATAGTAAAATATGCTTTATATCTTCTTCTGCAGTTTAAATAAAATGACTAAAATATATTTGTGAGTATACTAGTATAATAAGTTAAAATAATTTTTTATATTATTCTACATTTTAGTTATTAAGAAAAGTATGAACACACAAGGCGTACAAGGAAGTCATGTGGTGTCCACGTCAGATTTTTTTACTTGTATTACCTACATAAGAACTGATTTGGAGATTTGTCCATCTGATTATATCTCTAGGGTGTCTTGTCACACGATTTTTATTTCTACTTTATGCTACGTTCGTTGATTACTATACTACTTTAATGCGTGTTTCTAACCCGATGCAAGTCCATTGCTTTTGGGCTATTCCTGCATTTTTGGGCAACAAATCTTTTCATTAGCAAGAACTAATATTTATTGAATAAATTAAATTAATGAATAATAAGTTATTGTACATTTATTTAAAAAATATTGGCATTTAATGATTTTGCGTGCGCCACTGATGACATGGCATTCGACGGCGTAGACATTAGACCGCGATAACATTTTACATTTTATAAGACGTGGGCTCATTGTGGCGCGGGAATTATTAGACGAGATGACTTGTCAACAGCGTGGATTTTAAATTGTGTGGTTTTCGTTGGCATGACATGCTTCGTTTGTGAGTGATGTCGCCGAAATTATTCTTGCCTCGTCTTGGATTTTCGAGACTAAACGAACATTCGTAACTATGAGAAGAGAAATGTTTTTCGAGAAATTGAGAATTCTATACACTGTACCTAACTATGACAACAAAAATTGTATTTTTCTCTTCGATAATGTAATAGTTATTTACATTATAACTGCGGTAGGGATTATTTTACAACGCGATATTCTATATATACCTACGACGCGAAGCGGAGTGCTTTAATAAAACCGAGCGTTGTACAAATACTTAACACACATACCTACCTGTTTATTTAAAATATAGTATTTTCTATGAGTTTAAGTGAAATGCTTTTGACATTTGCACTTAAATTTCCTTTTGTTTAATAGCTTTGAAACAACTGCTGAGATGTCGCCAGTAAATGTCAAATTTAAAATTAATCTGTTTTATTTATTTCAGACTTTACTGAACAATAAATTGTGTAAAGCAGCGTTTTTGAAGGATTTCTTTTTTATTATAAAGTTAAGTACCTTTATATTTAATGGCATATTAAAGAAATAAAATTCGGTGCGTATTAACGAACTATGTGCGGAAACCAGTGGCGCACTCAAGATTTTGTGAAGTGAAGGAAAGTGTTTTTTTTTTCAAGACCAAATACCTTTATATTGAAAGTTACATTTTTTCAAAGATGAGAAGCTGTAGGTATTACTTAGTTCTTTTTTGATGTGCAAAAATTTATTAGATCCAAGAAATAAGAAAACAAAAAAATCTCAGTACGCCGATTTGTACACCGAAATACGCTCAAATTTTCAACCATCGTATACTTCAATGATCAATAATCATAGATGGGCTAAGCGCCAAATGCGATACAATGATTATTATTCAATATTCAATAACAATATTTAAATTTTTGTATTGCTTCTGGTAACCACACACTTCGTAACATATTATATCTATAACGTACCGGGTACCGATAACTAGATGAATGTTGAATTCTTGTCTGCTAGTCCTGTGTTCACTATTGTTTATAACTAGCGGAAACAGTTATGTCATGTGTAAAATCGCAACTAACATAGACGTCAACCCGTCAACGATATAGGATTGTTATGTTTATAGTTCAGGAGGCCAAAAAACTATTTTTTTATTTGTCTTTATCCGAAGCATTTTCTTGTTTTAATATACAGGGTGTTCATTTTAAGTGGCGCACCATTGCTATCTCGAGAAGTATATAAGAGCTACGAAGTTGGTTAAATTAGCAAACAATTTCTATTTTACATGACTACTTTAATGAACGAAACAAAATTTTTTTTAGACCAGTGGTTCTCAAACTACGGGGTGTAACTTTCTTATTTCAAATGGGGACCTATTTTTTTTATTCGTTTATTCGATTCAGTATTTTTTTCTGAATTCAACGAGATATTAGTTTCATACCCTGGTATAACAAAAACATGAGAAAAACGCTATTGAAAATTATGATAATTTAATTAAAATCTGATTGTTACAAGAGTGCTATGGAAGAAAACAATTGAATTTTTGTTTCATATTAATTGTTATTTGATAATGAAAAATATTCTTTGATTTTCATCAGGAGATCAGGACCGCTACTGTGTGTTTGAGTTCAGGGCACTAAGTACTCAGTAGGGTGTAAGGTGGCGGTAACTACGGACACGTGTTTCGACCTTATTTGGTCTGATCAGTGTAGTATACTAGAATCTTTTTCACTAACAATTAATATGAAACAAAATATTCAATTGTTTTCTTCCATAACACTAACAAACAATCAGATTTGAATTAAATTATCATAATTTTCAATAGCGTTTTTCTTATGTTTTTGTTATGCAACGGTATTAAACTAATATCTCGTTGAATTCAGAAAAAAAAACTGAATCGAATAAGTAAATAAAAAAATAGGTCCCTATTTGAAATAAGAAAGTTGCACCCCGTAGTTTGAGAACCACTGCTCCAAAAAAATTTTGTTTCGTTCATTACAGTAGTCATATAAAATAGAAATTGTTTGCTAATTTAACCAACATCGTAACTCTTATGGTTCTCGAGTTAGCAATGGTGCGCCACTTAAAATGAACACCCTGTAGATGGTTCCATTTCTAAAAGTGTTCAATAAGATGCGAACAAAATTTTATCGAGAAATTGAGACGAGAGGAGTCGAATTCTTTGACACAAGAATTGAACAGTCCAGAAACGAACATGAAAATTATTTATTTATAGGTAGTTTGTCATTGAACAAAATTACTAGTACTACCAAAATTTTAACAATAAAACTGCCACAGGAGGCCTAATTTCCCCCTATATTTTAGTATTACAAAATTACAGCCCCTTAAAACAGGGTACAGCGCTTAAATACGGTTCATCTGCAATTTATGTTGAAATTCAAAATAACCTTCTTGTAGAGAAAAAAATTATCAAAAGAGTCGTGGAACGGTAAATTGAATGAAAAATACAGCAGTTATATTTTCAATCTAGGTAGTTCATGACCACTCCCGCAACTTAGGGACAAATGCTCCCGTAAGTACTATATTATTACTTTCTTTTTGTTTCACCAAATCTCGCACCAAATACACTCCCCTGAAACATGTGCTGAGTCCGCCACTGATTTCCCGAATCTACATAGTTCACCGCCATCCACCAACTCGATTACGCGGTACGCAAACTATCAAACATTCTGCGCAGGAATTACAGCAGGAATTAAGAGGTGAAGAGAGGCAAGGAAAACTTTACTCACTGAGTTTGTAATACGAAGAGAGCAGAGCAATAAGAGGATTGAGATTACGGTGATGCGAGATGAAAGATAGATGCAAGGCATTCAGGTGAATATGTTTAGAGATAAATACGTTCTTAGAACGAATACGTAAACCTACGTGCATTATATAGGATGTTGAATGATACTATTATATTGTCATCAATCATCATTGTCTGTCACGAATGTGCCAATTTGACGATTTTGAGTTATATACACGAATGTGTTGCTCTGTTAGTATATTTTTATCTGCTAAAGGTACGAATCTATGTAAAATATGCGGTTATAGTCTTGAAATTGATAGAACTACGAATGTATTAAGTTTAACAATATTATTTTGCTAAAAATAATTTACTGTGATGCTAATAAACGAATCGTGCTCGCTGGGCAGGATTAAGGGCGGGGCGGAGGGTGCAAGCGGAAACAAGCTAAATTTTATAAAAATATTTTAATATTACATTTTAAAATCGAGAACTATTAGTAAAAATTACATTTCATTTATTTGTAGGTACACATAAAAAAGAGTATTATTATGTTATTTTATTCCATACATAGTTTATCAGATATCCATTATACAGTCAAGAATTCAGTGGTTTCAAAAATGTGTTTCTTGCGAAAACTGCCCTTAAATTTACGAATTTTTTGAAAATTGTTTTCGTTCCATGATTAGTAAGTCGAGTACTATATGCCATTCAAATATATGCACGAAGTTGTAAATCGCCATTTATACGTACGAAATAATTAATTCACTATTATTAACATAATTCTAAACTAAAGTATTTGACATATATACCTATTACCGAATTTAATAAAGTCGTTAAAATTCAAAAAAATTTAACTGCAATCAAATCAAGAAGACGCAATGATTTGTTTAGTTTTCTTGGTGAATATATGCAGAACGGAAAGCATTTATGTCACTATTCATAAACAAACTGCGAGATATAAACATACCTGTAAATAATGTTTTATCTGCTACCTACTTAAAATCTGAAGCCTGGATCCCACGACAGAAATATCGACAATTTATTGCCAATATCGGCAACATTTGTCACAAATTACTATGTTTTGAGCATGGCAATTTGTTTAGCTACGCATATCAAAACTAATGCCAGTAAAAAACTGCCGAAAGGTACTTATAATATAGAAGAGTGTTGCAATTTCTAACAAAAGTTGCCGGTATTGACAATAAATTGTCGATAATTTCCGTCGTGGGATTCAGGCTTTATTAGAAAACAAGAATTACTGGTGGTTTATTATTATTTTATTCACTGTTGTACGCAGTGAATTACTATGCGCGCCGTCTGTTTCGGTTCGCCGCAGTTTGTGACGTCACAGCGGCAGTCTAGCGCGCTGAGCAAAGCCTGTTTGATAATTTCGTTTCCCTAACCTTACATTTTTTGTAAATGCTTACATAGTTTTCTTGTATTATTGATTAAAAATAAATGTCTTTACAATTTTGCACTAATATACAGCGCGAAACAGCGAATAAATTGCTTCTATACTTCATACTTCGACTGACGTCGACAACTCTGAATTGATTATAATGTTGGGGCCACACATGCGGTATTCGCCGAATACCGAGGGACAGTGGCAGGATTTTAGCAATTTTATTGGTGTGGCAATATCGGAGTCTTTATCAACTTTTGATGCTAGGTTTATATTAAAAGAAGGAAAATGCGTCGCAGGCGAATATTTTTTCATGCAAGGTGAAATGCCTTAAAATTAAACATTACATTTTATTCAGGCTTGTGTAGCTTCATGTTGTTCCCTCTTTCATACGCAAAAATAATTTTTTTCTGTCCAATATGTAAAGTTTCTTGAATGGAGTTTTTGAAAAGGATAGTACTAGCATATCTCTTTTAGTTAGAAAACATAATGAAAAATGCGCCGCAGGTGAAATTTATGATGTTAGTTAAAGGCTCAGTTAAAGGTCAAATACATATCTAAAATTATTATTATTAGGTGTTAAAAAAATATTGCCAAAAAACGAAAATTTATATTTCTTTATTGTAAAATAGTATATTACATTACAAGTCATGAAAATGTTTCATTGCAGACGAGGAGGCGTTCGAAGAATGCGAGGATGCGCAGCGTCCGAGCATTTCTTCAAAGCCTCCGAGTCAAGCAAAGACACTTTTATGACGCGTGATGTATTCTATTTTTTTTAAATCGGCAATTAAGCTTAAAATTATAAAAAAAAATAGGTTTGCATAAATCATCAGAGCTGTGACAAATCATCAGAGCTGTCACAAATTTTAGAAAAAGTTGTCATGACAAGTAAACAAAGTTGAAAGTAAAAATGACTAGGCACGAAAAAAAATTTTCATGCCTAGTCATGAAAATCTTACTTTCATGCCGCAAATTAGTCTGGAAATGACGATTTTCATGTCGATTTTGAAAAAAAATACTTAATTGAATTCAGTCATGCATAAGCCATACTTAAACAAAAAAATCCAAACGTTGATGTGGCATAGCCGAAGTTTAGGTAATGTTCCGTGTTCGCCCTTTTTCGTGTCGGTTTTTTGAGATGAATCAAACAGATGACTATGTGCCAAGTTCGAAATAATAAATTAGGTACTGTATTTTTAAAATAAATTAAACTACTTTTAATTTACAAGGCTCGCAGCATAGTAATTGATAGTGGTAGTATACCTACACATACAACAACATAACTTTTCTATCTCTAAATTTGTGCAGTTGTAGTTAGCTAAAAATATCTTTTGTCATTTTACAAAAAGACAGGTCAACGATCCGACCAACCTGTTGTTAAAAATACAGCAATCGCATTAGTTTTGGTTGCACTTACATTTAAAATTTATTTGAATCTTAAATCGTTGCATCTCTATAAATATAACAGCGTACTCATGTATGCATAGAACTATTTATATAACAAGGAAGAAGAAAGTCGTTCAGACATGCTTGTGATATGATATCACCTATAGCGTAGGGCAGAAAAGTTAAGTGGAAACATGTGGAATGTAAAATGAAGCAAATATGGGAAAAATTAATGGGATAAATTAAGTTCAAATTTTATTTAAAATCATATAAAAATAGCTTCCGAAATTCGATGGTACAAAACACATAAAATGTCTTCCTAGTATGTAATTGTTTATTTATGTCATGGATATGAGGTACGTTATATACTACATTATACCCTAGGACATTAAAAATTTATATAGTAATATTGCACATCACAAATCTTTTCCTTCTGAAATTAATATATTGCCTGTCCGTTGCTAGGTTAGGTATACCAAAAATATTTTTTTAAAACTTAATTCAAAGCGAAATACATGCACGGAATATTTTAAATAAAATAGTGAGACATTTTATGCACGGTCATATAATAATTTGACAGTTATACACGAAATTCTTTGACATAAACGTCAATTTATAGCCCACGGATCACATTATAGCGCAGTGCTTCGAGCATATACTGACTAGAGAAGTAATTCCCTATACCAATGCATAGCTTGTTGTGATCGGAAGATATGCAGTAGGGGGGACTTGCGGGGCTGGAAGTCATGGTGTATTGCGGGCAGCGTTTTGCTGTTATTCTTTGTTACTTCTTGTCACACATGTCATTTTACTATAATCCTAAGTTCTGCGTTTACTTTGTGAAAAGTTTAATGAGGTTGTGTGAGTATTATTTTACTTTGTGGAATAATACTAAGAAATTACGCATCCCTCAATACATCACGGCTTCCGACCCCGCTAATCTCCCCTCCCGCATATCTTCCGATCACAACAAACGCCGTAAGGCGGCCTCTAGTCAGTATATGCTCGAAGGCGCAGTGCGCTATAAAAAAAACGTCAAATTAATGCAAAAAGTTTATATTTTTAATTTTCCTTATATAAACTACTAATAATCCTATAAATAACCATTTTCTGTTATTAGTTGTACCATTTTTTATTTAAATAACATCATTTTTACTTACAGTTAACATAAATTATCATATACAGGTTGGTGGATGTGAAATGCGAACATAGGGAACATACATGACAATTGAACTTTCATGCCAGGTATCTTGATATATTTTGTAGTAGTGTCACAAAACGAAGAAATGTGAATTTGTGTGGCAAAAAGAGTAATGAATAAGAGAAATAATAATAAAATCTAAAAGTGCATTTATACTTTCTCGTTCTGCTCGTACACATACATTATTATGCAAAGAAAATATTTTAATGAAAATAAAAATTTCAATAATATGACAGCTACTTTGACATTGACAGTACTTATTCCATGTATATCAAGATGCCTAGCATGATAACTCCATTGTCATATATTTCCCTATGTTCGCATTTCACCTCCACCAACCTATATAATATCCCAAGTGCATGTCAAATTGTCGATAATTTCCTCAAGTGCACGAAGCATTTATATGCATTTACGTTTATTATAAAAGATTTTAAATAAGATATAGGAATTCTTAGTTTGTAGTGTTATAGATAATGACATTATGGATTATGTATAATTTATACATTTTTTTAATTTCAGGATACTATTTTATACAGGGTTCTGTGTTGATATAAGGGTTGTGAAAAACCTGGGTTTTTTCATGATTTGCCCAGCCCAGTGGGTTTTTTAAAGAAGTTAAAAAAATATTATTGTGTAATTTCTGCTTTCATTTTAATTTCAATGCACTTGTGTTTTATACGTTGAAAAGAGAAAAAAAATCTCTATTAAGACGGGTTATAGCCAGCTCCATATGAAAATTTAAATTTGGTTTGAATTATTAAAATCTGTAGGAGATAAAAAAATTTTGAGGACTGCTGTGCAATGTGCATTCCTCGTTAAAAACGTACAAATTAGAAACTTGTACTAATTCAAACAAAAAATTTATAGGTGAAAAACGAAATTGGCAAAATTTACATTTTTGTGAATATCTAATCATCTATGCATTTTTGTGAGAAAACAAAAACATTTCTAAATTGGCCCTCTAAAGGGACAACTTTTGTCTAATTTAACCAACTTTGTATCTCTTATGGTTCTCGAGATGCCCATGCTTAAACAGTTTCATAGCACATCCCTGTTAACAATTTTCAAATAAAATTGGTTTTTCATGGGTTTTTCGGGTTTTTTCAGGCGGGTTTTTTTCCGAAAAAACCCACTGGGTTTTTTTGGGCTGGGCAAAATCACAACAACCCTGGTTGATATTGATAAAATAATACAAATACAAATAAAATAAATATCAAAGAAATAAATGGGTGAGACACTAACAAAATGTACATTGTAAGTATTAGTACTTAGTTCTATAAGCATAGGTAATTATTATAAAATACAAATTTGTTTGTAGAAAACTACTTTCATGATGAAATAGTCTATTATTTGGCGTCCCCAGCAGCAAGTACTCTACACCTTTAACGGGAAACAACATAGGAACTTCTATAATGTACAACCACTACAACTATCTATAAACGAAAACCAAGGGCGTTTGTCAAACTTACTTAAAGAAAATCTTCCCAAATTTTAATTTAAAAATATTTTAAATTATACTCGTATAATGTCGTTTAATATTAAATGTATTATATTTCACCTAAACCTTAAAAATAAAAGTTATTGACAGTAAATATGCTTCTTTGAGGTTTGAAGATTGATTATGATTAAGACTCATGTTTTCGAACTTTCCTTATTTTTTTTAGTAAATAATACATTTACTGTCTTGTGATTAAAAATCATGGTTTTGAACTTTCCTTGTCTTTATTATACACACAAATAAAATACACAACGTTTCGATTGGAGATCTCTACCATTCGAAACGTTGTGTATTTTGTGTGTATATAATAAAGACAAAAAAAGTTAGAAAAACATGACTTTTAATCACAAGACAGTAAATATTTATTGATTAATTATTAACAAACGGTCAGTATAATATTAAATAACTAATTCATTAATATCAAATATATGAAATTTTAAAATAACTCATCGTTTATTTATTATTAAAAAAATTATTAAATATGAAACAACTAAGATATATTTTGAATATTGAAATTTTAACTATAAATATAGTTTATTTATATTAAATATAATTGTTTTACAAATTTAAAATCAATGATTGATTACTCGTAAATATATATTTGTTTCGCCATATTTCAAAATATCCTTTATTAACATTTAATCAGCCTGCATTATGATAAGAAATTAACTTGCTTGACGCTCGGGCTCAAAATCACGTCTCACGCCATAAAAGCTTACTTGCACCCTTAATAATCACAATACCTCCCTTATAGAATATGAGGCGGGAGGTAAAAATAAGTGGCATCTGTACGATACGTCAGAAACAACAATTGCATTATTATTTTATTTTTGGCACCATGATAATTGGCATAATTGCTCGTACAAAAGAAAAAAATAACAACAAATTAGGTCTCGATGGGTGCAGTTCTTTATTCTGAACTTTTGTATTTACACTTTTGATCCAAAATTAATAGGTAAAGAGATATCGACATTGTACGATTTTTTATTATAAAACACTCAAAGAACAGTTATTTATGTAGGTATTAAGAGTGTAACTTGCTTTTATGACTCTTGCCGAATTTTTAGCCCTAGGCTGACGCTCGGGCTAAAAATTACGTCTCACGTCATAAAAACTTCTTTACACCCTTAATACATAAATAACTGTTCTTTAATTTTTATAATAAAAAATTGTCATAAGTATTTTATTCATCGAGATAATGATGTAAAAATGTATGGTTTTCAAGTAAAGTACTACTTCCTTAATGGATTGCTACCAAAATTTAATGGGTTCTTAAGATTTATGATTCTTATTAAAACTGTAAATATAAAATTTGATAATTTAATGTTTCATATTTTTTAGATGCACATAAACACACAGATATCACGAAAATGTAAAATTCGTATTCTAGGGACCCTAAATACTCAAAAGTTTTGATGCGTCACACAATACCTCTCTTATAGAATATGAGGCGGTGGGTCAAAAATGATATTTGTAAAAGTTTCAATTTGTTCAAATTATTATGAACACACCATAAAATTAAAGCCTTTTCGAAAGCAAGTTATTAAAACTTATAGTCGGAGAAGTTCTGTGGTATGAAAGTACAAAGTACAGGCCTTAGAAAAATAATTGAATAGTGTTATTTAAAAAAATGTTATTCTATATATGTATAAATTTGAATTTCCTTTTACCTATTTTTCTTAAAATAACTAATTGTGAATATTAGATAGATATAAATTATATAGATGATCTTTTAAGGAGGTTCCCTACACATGCAATGACGTACTCAGATATCAGCCTTTAATAATTAATAAAAATATTTTTATTAATGTAAAACAAAATTCGGTCAACGGATGTTAGTTGATATTGCAATTCGTTCAGTTGCGGTGATATATTTTTACAATAATTTCTAATTCACTAATCAAAAATGCTTGAAGTTTTTTTTTCAATCGACAATATTGTTACAACTATGTGGTCAACCTTCTTCAAATTTTGGGAAATTGATGTCCGTGCTTGCATACGTTTATATACCAAAAATTAAGTAAATAGAACATTTCTAACATCTTTTTATTTAATCAATTAATGAAAAGCCATAAGAGCCCATGTAAAATATTAAAATTTAACAATTAATTTCGTTCAAACTACGTGGTCAAAAATTTCCAAAAACTTCAGGTATCATTTTTATGACACAGACAACATAAATTCAAAGTTTGGTTGCATTAGAACATTTTTTTAAATGTCTAGGGAACCTCCTTAACGATTGGCAAAAAGAAAAAATATTAGTTTATTATACAATGTTATTTACGTTCGCACTAGGCGTCCCAAAAATTGAAAATTACCTGTATTTGCAATTAAGTATATCGTTAAGAATTTGTATTTATTTTTGCAATGAAAAAGGATGTAATGTAGGTACATCTTGCTCGTCTTTGATAAATGTGACTTGTAATTTAAAGACATATAACCTTGAACTAAAAAAAAATCGCCTGCGGTGCAATATACTTGTTCTACTAATCGTATAACTAAAAAGAATATAACCAAAATTATTCCGTCACTAATCCATGCCCAATATGAAAAGGGCACAATTTATTTTGCTTGCACCGGGCCTAATATTGTCTAAGCACGACCCTGTGGGCGTTTAAATCTGTTAAATTTGGTACAAACAAATCCTTTCTTCTATTTTATTGTACTTTTACCTTCATCTGCATTTATACTACGTACACCAAAAGGACTTTCTTTTTCATATCTCTCACGATCATTCTTACCAGTCAGCAGGTTTTTATGTAAGTATACGTAGCTGTTACATTAAACTAAACAGTAAAATTTACATAAGAAGGTCATTTATTTTTTCCAAATAAATAAAGGCTGCTTGACATGGTACCTACGGTATAAATTTTTACTAAAACTAAATCATCCAGTTTTAAGCAACACATATTTTCAAATGCATAATTTTCAATTATTATTAGTTACTTTATATATTGCTATACTGAATAGTCAGTTATTATACCACAAGAGCTTCGAAAATAATTGAAAATACTGCCGACTGATGAGACGTATTTCCATAGAAACAACTCGAGACCGGAGGTCGAGAGGTGTTTTGCGGAAATATGTCGAACCAGGAGGCAAAAGTATTTTCTATTATTTTTGATGATCGAGTGGTATACGCATTGACTATTTCATGAATAAATCAAATTTAACAATTTTAAATAACACAATTTTATTTATTAGCATAATTTTTAATTTTATTTTAAATATTTTGACATTTGGTGAAAAATAAACAAACATTTATGTTATGTTGTGTCATGGTTACGGTTGAATATACGCATACTATGTCAATATTCAAAAATATGCACTGGAATAGTTGTTTATATAGATAGTTTCTATGGTTTTTGTGAAAAATAGTGCATTTTAATTTATTAAAATATAATGAGGGAAATAGTCTACTATATTTCTTCAATTAAATCAGAACTATATATTTTACACTCGATTTTACACTATGATTTCAAATATTTGAAATATTATTTCACATAAACGAAAACTTGATTTTACACTTAATTTACGCTAATGAAAAAACAGGTCTGAAAATCACAAATTTGAAAACCATCTCGATTTTAACTAAACTTTTTGTAAGATTATAATATTTTGTAAAATAAACAATAATACTGAAAATAAAAGAAATTTATTAATAATAGATCAAATTGAATGTGGCAATTACACATTTTGTTTAAGAACAGATAACATTTAAATTTCAGTGATTACTTAGAATTTAAGTAAAATTTGTTCATAAATTTGAAATTTAGAATCGTGACCATTTTAATATGAAATTAAAATTATAATTATTTTTATAAATTAGTAGGATATCTCATTCTCATACATACTGTGAAGAAAAGGGGCAAATTAAAATAAACATAAAATGATATAAAATCAAATTTGTCATTATAATATGATAATAATTGAAATATTATGTACCAATTAATAGATTTTTAGTTTTCTTTTATTTATTCATAAAATTTACTATATAATGCAACATCCATTTTTTCTGTAAGTGGTACAGTTCTCGAATCTCGAGAAAATCGTGAAAATATATTTATACACTTTCTTATCATTTTCAACAAAAGCGAAATTTTGTCTTTTCAAACAAAAACAGCTTTTATTTTATATCGATATCGATTATTGTGTAGTTTTTACTGAACAACTTTTGTATTTACAACTTTAGTCTAAATCCAATAGGTCACTCACTAACTACAGCAAAATTAAAAAATAGCATTGTTTTTCCTCGGGTTTTCCCTTGGTTTTTCCTATATTATAGATTTCAAACAGACGCCCAGTATTACAGGTTGGTGGAGGTGAAATGCGAACATAGGGAAATATATGACAATGGAGTTATTATGCTAGGCATCTTGATAAACGTGGAATAAGTACTGTCAATGTCAAAGTAGCTGTCATATTATTGAAATTTTTATTTTCATTAAAATATTTTCTTTGCATAATAATGTATGTGTACGAGCAGAACGAGAAAGTTTACATGCACATTTAGATTTTATTATTATTTCTGTTATTGATTACTCTTTTTGCCACACAAATTCACATTACTTCATTTTGTGACACTACTACAAAATATATCAAAATACCTGGCATGAAAGTTCGATTGTCATGTATGTTTCCTATGTTCGCATTTAACCTCCACCAACCTGTATATGGGATGTTATTGTTTAAACTTGATAATATTATAAAAACATTAAAATCCCACATTTACTGTTAATCTCAAAAATGAACTTTCCAGGTTTCTACGTAAATTCATTTACTTATTATTAAAGTTCAATTACATGAAATTTCTTCTTTCTTCTCTTTGTAAAAAAAGAAAAATGTTATTATCGATTCCAACTTCAAATTGCTCGCGAGATAAGAGTCTGATTGTAAAAGATGAATATATGTGCTCGATCTTTCTATTGCCGCAGGTATTCCTACACATTATTGGAAATTCCTTTCAAGTTATGCTAATCTACAATTTAAGAATTTTAAACTTTATCTAAATTGACCAACTTTTAGTTTTATACATAGATTTCTGCAAATATAATGCGCTCCGGGTTTTATTAAGGTGCACGGAATAAAATTATGATATAAAAATGTCAAAAATGTAATAATCTTAGTATATTTATTTTTACTATAGGTATAGTTTACAGTGTTTAGATATTTACAAATATACAGGGTGTATTTTTGTGTACTTGTACAGGAAGGATGGGGACATTAATTGTACATAGAAAAAAATAATATATAGAGAGGGCGGCGGAGGGGATGAAAATTGTATTTTCTTTAAATGGGAAAGGGTACTTTTGACATGTCTGTCAGAAATAAGAATACTCTTATTCCTAATTCTTATTTATTACTTATTTCTTATTCCAATTCCTTATTATTTACGAGTAAAATTAGAATGATTAAATATTAAATGATTACAATAAAAATTACATACGCGGTCAGGTTTTGAGAACTTTTAGCTAGTGTGCAATATTTGCGACAAATTTCTAAAAAATTTCATATAACTTGCATATTCGACGAACGTTTGTTGTAATGTGATTGGTCCAAATATTCAAAATCTTGTTGTTTTATTGGTTATTAAATGTAAATGAAATACCTATTCTATAAGAGAGGTATTGTAATGGGTCAAAATTTTCGAGTATGAGTTTTTGGTGGATAAGCACGTTTCAGGGTCTCTAGAATACGAATTTACTATTTTCACGATGTGTGTGTGCGCGCGCGTTTGTATGAACCGACGATTTTTCGTCCACGATAACTTAAAAAGTATCAAACCAAACCGTTTATAACCAAATTTCATATTTAAGGTTTTAATAAGTATCTTAACACCGGATAAGATTTTGGTAGAAATCCGCAAACCGGAAGTAGTACTTTTAGAAGTTTGGATAAGTTTTCCTTACATATATTGGTACATTATTTATTTATGACAATTTTTGCAATTAAAAACAAAAGAAATTGTGATACAAATAAATACAAATTGCTGAATCTGGAAGTATTTAACAATAAAATAAAGTACAATTAATATTATATTTTTTTGAAATTCCAGTATCTTGTTGTCCATGATATGAAATTTGTTTCTACATAAAATTTGAATTATTATGACAGTTACAGTACAGTTGACATCTTTTGCTTGCATATTGGTTTACATTATCGTTTACATATTACATGAACATGAAACTATTAAAATGTAAGTAAAACTATTTATTAGATTAGTAGAATAAGCAGAATTAGGCGAGAGGTCGTGTGGTGGCCACAGCAGATTTTTTTAAATTAATGTTTGCATTTTGATGTGAGACATGAAAAGATAATTAGATTTAAATGAAATAAAAATCTGATTTTATTTTTAAAAATCTGATATTTCATTAAGTATTTTTTTGCAAAAAAATCTATATTTTCCACATCCTGGTATGAATATTCTAGTAGCAATCTTTCGTAAAATGTTAAGCTTTAAAAATGAAGAAATCCACATAGGTACTTAACTTAGGTATCAGAAAGCATTCCAAACCATTTGCAAATCTGTCGCTCATGTTGTCAGCAGATAAATACAAAATTCCGTATGTTCATTCTAGCTTTCAGTACACGTAGCAGGAAAATATCTCTTGTCTTATCCTAGAGGTTAAATTTTCTCATGTGGCACTCATGTGAAAACCATCATCTGCAGCAGCTAAAATAGGTACGAGACTTCGTTTCAACTGAATCTAAATGCAGGTACTATAAACCTAAGGAACGTAAAATGAAACTCAAGGTTTAAGGAATAACCGAGGAATAATAATAACCGTAATTTACTGTAATTTAACCAATTTTTATTACCGTAAATTACAGAAAAAATACCAAAAATTTAATAATAACGTTCGCAAATGTTCGGCGCGCCGTAATCTTGTTAATTCTAAATTGTATTTGTATTCTTTATTTTAAAAGTTCAGAGCTATTTTCTATCGACATTGATGCTTTAAAATTATTAACAACAACAAATTAGGGGTACCTTCATATTATTTGATGTAGGTACTTACTAATTACAACGTAAATACCTACCTACTTAGTTATTTTTATTATTCTAGAATTTAAATTGCGAAATAATATTTTTGCATTCGAGAATGAAAGTTTTTATTGCGAGTACAGCGAGCAAACAAAATCATTCGAGATTGCAAAAAGCATCTCCGTCTCCTATGACAATGCGCACTAAAGTGTTTTATTGCTTGCATAAAACAAAAGAATATGACAGAATCAAACAAACATTTTTGTTTATTTATTTCGATATTATTGGTATCGTCATGGTTACAAATAAAACATAAATTGGATGAACTTAGATTGAACTAACTGAATACCATTAGTTTTAATAACAAATACTTCAGTCGTAGATAAAATTGTGTGTATTACGAGCGTAAAGTGTATTTGTTCATCTTGCACTATAGGGGTTTCCAAGATTATTTGTTTTTTTAATATGTTAATCTATACATTAAAATATTAGACCCGTATTTTTTCTTTTTGCCAAAAAGTTGCTAATAAGCCAGAAAAAAAAACATAAATTAAAAAAAAAATAAATGTCACGAAAAACGATACCGTATGTGACGATGTGACGCCTGAGAACATACGTTCATCGCACTGACAGGACCGAATACAATACGTAGATCTTACATTACAAAAAACGATCTTACATGAACAAATCTACTCACCGTTTGGTTTCAATGTTGTCTACGTCATACATGGCACATTTTAATGCACGTTTTAAAAGAGTTATATATTCATTTCGATAAAAATTAACAGTTATTATCACTGTCCTATAACTTATATATGTTGAAAATTGAAGTATTTCTTTAAAAGTCGTAGACTTGGAAATCCCCTTTGTAGCTCTGGCCTTCGGCTCGCGCTGCGATTACCGTGCGCGAGTATTATTATTATTAATATAAGAAAATGACAGAATCAAACAAATTTTTTTATTTATTTATTTCGATATTATTGGCATCGTCATGGTTACGAATCAATCATAAATTGATTGAACGCAGATTGAACTAACTGAATACTATTATTATTATAACAAATAATTTTAGTCGTAGATAAAATTATGTGTGTATTACGAGCATAAAGTGTCTTTGTTCCTCTTGCACTATTGCAGCTCTCGCCTTCGGCTCGCGCTGCAATTACCATGCGCGAGTAACAAAGAGTCACTTTATGCTCTTAATACACAAATAACTATTATTATACACGGGATATAAAACAGATTTTAGCGCTCGGTGTGATTGTAGCGCGTCGGAAGACAAACGTAACACCTTGCGCTAAAATCTGTTACTTCTATCTCGCTTCTATCCCTTTCCCTTATAGCATAATATATAATAAATAAATATTTTTCACGGTTTTCATAAACGTTTTTTCACGGTTATTGAAAATTATTAAAATATTAATCAGTTAAATAAATTTTAATTAGAATATAATATACACTCACTGGCACGGAAATCGAGTCACTTATTTTTTTTAAGAAAAAATGTTAATAACATTTAATTTGAGGAGGAATCATGGTATAAAGAAACTAAGGTATGTGCATGCGCATGTCTCCCCACCAGCACGTTCTCGCTGTGACGTCACGCGGCAGACAGAAGCCGGCAGAAGCATTTCGGTCTGTATTTAAACTTAGTTATCTATGCTGCTTATTTCGAATTTTATCAAGTTTTATGCATAAATATTTACAATGTACTATTGTGCAGTGTATAAGTGTACAAATTATAGCAAAAAAGATCGAGTTACATATCACAGGTTCCCAAAAGATTCAAAAATATGTAAACTTTGGATTATAGCGTGTGGCAGAGAAAATAAAATAAATATTAAGAATGGTAAATTAATTTTCTCAATTATAAATAATTGAATTTGTTATAAATAATTTCTGTTGTTATATCCGAGGTTATATCTAATTTATAAATATTACTTATTCACTATTCTTGTTCGTTATTTTTTACAGCTAGGATATGTTCGGAACATTTCAAAATCGAATCGTATAAACGTGATTTTACGCAGGAAGAATATATTGCACGAAATAATAAGTTTCAGCGTAATTTAAAAGAAGAATACTGTTCCAACTGAAAATTTACCTCGCATAGAAAATTCTAAGGATCGATCTATGCGAATTAAAAAGCGAGAAAATTAAAAAATTGTATCAGAAATTTTGAGTTCTGTTGTAAATATTAGAAAATACATAAAAATCATCATAAATTTAGTTATGGAAAAAATTTAATTGTTTATGTGTACCTACATCATTTTGGATATGATCACTCTATGTCTGTATATAGAAAAGTTTATTAATTTTTTAGCTCCCAAATAAATAATGCAATCTATTAATATTACAAATTATAATAAAATCTATTAAATATACACTTAAGTTCTTGGAACTGTGGGATAAAGTTGCAAATGTAAATGCCACCTGATTGATTAAAAGATATTTAAGTGCGGAGGGACCCATAAAGTTGTTTTTTTGTATAATTTAAAAACTGTTAAATTTTAGAATAGAAGACTGAAATCCATTTAGATCGTAATTTTACTGATTTTGTACAGTAATTGTTGCTATGTATTTAAATTATCATTTATAAAATCGTAATTTCATATAACATTTCGGATAAATAGGTAATTAATTTCACAATTCAGAGATAAAGTCTTTAATAAAAATATAACTTATAAGTATAGGTACCTATACTTAGATATAATTTACTATCGATTTATTAGCATTGAAATCGTGAAAAAAAAAATTTGATCTATCCACTTGCAGTAATCTAAACTAAAGACTAGGTACCTAAAGCTGTGATTTTTATGTTTTCTTCATATTTTATAATATCGAGATATCGGCATATAGAAATATCGATTATATCGAAAATATTGAAATCTATATCGATATATCAAAAATATCGTTATAGCAAAAATATAGAAATTTATCGATATATCGCCTATCCCTAGTATTAAGTTTTAAAAATTCAGTTTCTGTGAGCATATTACCAAATTTAGAGCGTATATACAGTTAAATATTAATATTACAGTCAAATTATACATAAATAATAATAATTATTGTATTCAAACGCAGTTTAGCTACTATTTCCTATACTGACTCTGGCTTGTGTCTGCCGCGTGACGTCATGCCCGAAGCGAACGCATTTTCGTTCACCGGACGAACATACCTTAGTTTCTTTATACCATGAGGAGGAATGACGTAATATTACTATTGATATAGTTAACTAGACATTCTTGAAGTCGCTTCCATTACCAACTTTTAAAAAATTAAAATTTATTTGATGCGGTATAATGTGGTCTATGTTTTCAAAATGGCGGTGAGTGCAGCCAGAAACTGTAGTTTCCATCATCACTTTACTCGCGAAGGCGGAAGAAGTTAACACTTCATAGCTAAACGGTACAGTGTAGCACTTAATACTATTCAACGCGTTTATACACGTTTTCTGGAGACAGATTTGTACACCAGAAGACCTGGAATAGGCCTGAGAAGTCGCAAAAGCAACAGAAATGCTCGATTTTTTGTTTTGATATCGCGTCGAAATCGCACCATAATTATTGTCGTGGAGACTCATAAATCATTACTACAAATTGCTTACTGTGAATATTAGTGAACGTATTGTTTGAAGAAGGGTAACAGAAGTAGATTTTCTGGCATGGTGGATACCATGCTACCAGATCTCCTCCAACATCATCGAGTAGCTCGCTTGCAATTTTTTGGTAGGCATAAATTTGGATTAAGGTGATTAGATTCGTGTTCTAGTCACTATCGAATCCCGATATTTTTTAATGTCACCATATGGATGTGCAAAAGTGTGACGACCAATTGGGAAACTTGTGCATTCAGCAATAATGTAAGATTCCTGGGAGGATCAGTAATGATGTGATGATGTGAACTGGGATATCAGTAGAGTTGCGGATAAATCTATACCTTGTTCCTATGGCAGTATTCAATGCCGATAGGTACAGAAATGATATTCTAACCGACAATGTTGTCCCTTATGCACCATTTTAAGATGAAAAATTTATTCTGATGCACTAAGCACTATAATGCGCGCCCTCATACTGCTGCAATCATGAACAGTTCCATAAATGATGTTAACAACAATCGTATGATGTGTCCAGCGTAGAGTACAGATCTGAATCCAATATAATATATGTGGTATATGCTCGATATAAAGATTCGAAGTCGTGTACCCGGTCCAAGTAGGCTTAGTACGTTGAAATAACTCAGAGAAGCACTGTTAGAAGCATAGAGTATAATATGAATCAAACTGTTTCATGACGTTTTAAGACACAGCGCGAGGTTTAATCATTTTTAAATACCTACTTGTTTAGTTCTGTTTCATACGTAGCCACGTGTTTAACAATTAAATCATATTTATAAAGATAGTGCATATCGAATTCAAAACAAACTAAAAAATTATTCAGTAACCTGTAAGTAACTGTGTTTGAACCTAATTATTTCAACTCGACTACGTGAACGGGTCCAAAATCGAAAAATTAACAGGTGGTCCGTCGTCCATTTCGTAGTTAAAACGACAAAAAACGAACTTACACGAACAAATTTACTCACGGTTAGGTTTCAATGTTGTCTGCGTCACATATGGCGCATTTTAATGCACGTTTCAAAAGAGTTACATTTAAAAATTAATAATTATTATCACTTTCCTATAACTTAAATTATGCTGAAAATTGATATCCAATAAGTTTTTTCTTAAAGCCGTAGGATTGGATATCCCCATTATTGTCATGTTAAACTTCTATACTATACTTTATTCACGACTATCATTAATAATTTATTCATTTAATAAGATCAATTTGCAATGACTTCTTTGTTTGTATGTAAGAAGATCTATTTATCAAAAGCCCTGATATAATAAATTTTATTGATCAAAAATTCAGTTGAATGAAGTTTAAAAAGACACTAGTGCGTAAGCGTAATGGGACACATTATTTACATTTAAAAAGCCAATTATAATAATTATTTGTGTATTAAGAGCGTAAAGTGACTCTTTGTTACTCGCGCACGGCAATTGCAGCGCGAGTCGAAGGCTAGAGATGCAATATTGCAAGAGGAACAAAGACACTTTACGCTCGTAATACACACAACATAATTTTATCTACGACTAAAATTATTTGTTATAATAATAATAGTATTCAGTTAGTTCAATCTGCGTTCAATCAATTTATGTTTTATTCGTAACCACGACGATACCAACAATATCGAAAAAAATAAATAAAAATTTGTTTGATTCTGTCATTTTATTTTATGTAATCAAAAAGTACTTTATTGCACGTTGTCATAGGAGACGCACAATAATAGTATATTATTTAACGAGTAAATAATGTAGGCTATAATTAATGAGGATGAAAGTTTGTTCACGAGCCGAAGGCGAGTGTATAAATCATCCGAGTTAATTATAGCCATTATTTTCGAGTCAAATACGACGTTTTATCTACAACTTTTTAAATAAAACAACATTTTCTTACTACAAATTTGTATTGATATTAACCTAACCTCAAACTTTGGTGTGATGACAATTTATCCGAGCAATTTAGAACTATTATAGGCTAGTCATATACAGCGTTTTACAAATTTTTATTATTTTTACTGTTTCTGCTTACAACGTCATAAAATGATAGCTTGATGTAACACTAATATTAAAACAGATGTGATGACAGTTCGAGAGAATAAAGTACTCATTATTTAACAGTGTGAAATAATGAATTCATTATTTCATAATGTGTCCTTATGGAGGGGTTTATTATACTACTTTCACGTATATAATGAATACATTATTCTATTGTTGTAGATAAAATGTTTTTTTGCTTGGTCCTCAGTAACAATCAACTTTACGTTGACAATTGAAAGCATAAATATAAACTTGTCATAGTAGTCGTAGATAAAATATATTAGCATAATATGTAATGTAAATGTACCACAAAAGAAATCAGGTATTAATATTAACGAAGAAAATTAGTGTTCGTATTCGTACATAGTAAACTAAACAGTAAACAGGTCAATGTTTAAGCAATACGATATGCAAAAAAACAGTTTATAATTACTCAGACTTGAGATGAAACCTTATCAGTCTTTTGTATCATTTTATCTTTTATAAGAGGATGTTTTAAATCGATAGAACGTCGTTGAACAATGTACCTTGAACCAAGGTACGCTGACATCTAGCGAGCGTTCGCATGAACGTTAGCGAGGACACAAACCACGCCATGGTTGTACCGAGTCGTTACCGCATCCGCCTACAGATGGCTTCATAATTTAACCCTGTAGCCTCTTAAAGGACAAAATAAACATTAGCTTTTAGTCAAAAATAGTAGGTCGTAGTAGGTATATCTACTCAAATTACAAGAATTTTGATATGTATTGCATTTTGCATATTCAATGTTAAAAATGATATTTATACGATTTTCAATTGTTTATCCAAAAATGATTCAAATTTTATCAAGTGTACTTATTATTAAAGTAAAGCTCTCTGGGAAAGAATTCTAGTGGAAGAATCAAAAACATTTAAACGATAGTGAAATTGTTTTTTTACATGATATTCAAATTACTTACTTATGCCGCAGTTGGTATCAACTTAAATCTTTCGGGGGAAAAGATAACATTATTAGGTATTTAAATTTTGCTGAATAAAGTATAAAATTAAAGCCTTTACAATAGTAAGTTAATAAAACTTAAAATCGGAGAAGTAGGTATTGTGGTGGCTACAACAGATTTTTAAATTTTAGGATAATACTTCGTTACTTTTTTTAACGTAAGCATTTGTCAAGCATTGATTGGTGACACAAGTAAGTAGTGTTAAAAATGTTAAAAACCCGAGGGATATACGTATTTCTATCCCGTGAGCAAAAATACGACATTTCAGCAACTGACAGCAGGCACGAACAGGGTGGAAATGAAAATTGGAAACACCCTTTTTTCAAAAGTTATTCTAGATATCGTAAAACCATACGACTTTAAACTCGAATACAACTTTGATCTTTCTTATATTTTGTTATTTTTCGTAGGTAGAGAATCAGTGTTTTTTATTTGACCCCATTTCTATGTAAATATAAATATGAAATACTGAAGTGATATTTTAAGTAGGTGGGTATTATTTGGATTTATTTTGTGACAAACTTCATTTCAGTTTACCCAGTTTTACCGGTGTTTTCAAAAGACCAAAAAACATTGTTTTTCAAAGTGTGCGTGCAAACTTCTCCTTGCCAGATAAGTAATAGCATATTACATACCGAGCAGGAAAATGCTGCATTACAGATTACAGCTGAGCGCTTTATTAAATGACTGAGGTGCGCAATATTTTTGACAGTATTATCATAATTTGTTCAATTTGTTTAGCCTAGGTACTTGAAAATAGAGTTCTATGACAGAGTTGTTAAGTAACTTGAAAAAATTTTAATTGATTTTGTTAATTTTATTGAAAAAATATTTCCAGCTAGGTGGGAAGCAATTGGGTAGCTTCCCAACTTTCAAGAAGAGTGGAAACACATATTACTAACCGATTGTGAGTAAAATAATTTCTTACTGTATCAAAGAAGTTAATTACCAGTAACCATATGTGTTGAGATAATTTCGAGACTAAAATATAGTTAATTAGATTTATGTTTACGAGACATATATTTTTTTGTTTTTTAGGGTAAAATTCGACAACATTGAGTTTTAGTTAAAAATTAAATTAACGGTTTATTGCTGTTTTAGAATGAACTATGCCTTTGTATTGAACAATATTGAATTTATAATAGCCTGGCCTTATGTCGCAAATTACCAAAATAGTAGATGACGATAATATTAACGTCTTATTAAAAAAAAATGGCTAGCGAGGTCGTTACTCCAAAACAAGAACTAATACTGCCTTTATTTGATCCTCAATTTGATAGGCAAGGGGATTAACTTTTTACCAAGAAAGAAGAGAAAATATATTTAAAATCACTGCAATTTAATAAATATTTATACACCAAGTGAGATACATGAATGTTTATTCAAGAGAAGAAAGTTGAGCCCCCGAGCCCGAAGGGCGAGTGGGATAATTTCTTCGAGTGAATAAACATTCGTATATCACGTGGTTTATACAATATTTTATTCAATTTTGACGAAATTATTTCAAATAGGTATTATGAATTATAAATTTATTTTGATATAATAAAAAAATCAAAGTAGTCGTCAGTGGCAAGTTGTCATTGTTTTTATGCATTTTTGACGAAATAATGACATCAGAGTGATTTAAAAATGTGTTAAAAAAGTTTTAATTCACTTGTGAATAAACAATTGTTTAAAGTTGTTGCTATGGAGTTAATAGCAGCAGTTTAAAACGTCAAAATTGAATAAAAAATTTTAATTCTATTTATTTTAAATTAAAAATTTTTAATTCGATTTATACCTATATTATAAGTAGGTAATTACCTACCAAAGAGAGAATTATTATTCCACTTTAAATAGGTAGTTCACACTATGCTATTTTTCATACATCATTACTTGTTTTTACTTTATTTGTATTTTATTAAATAAATCATTTCATAATATAAAATGCTGTTTTCCTTATCAAGTGCCCTAAAAATTCATTCATGCATGTAGGTATATATATTTTTTTAAAGAATACAAATATTCAATGAATAGGCGTGGTTTTATAGTACAGAAAAATTGTTCAGATTAAGTTTTTAGTACCTACCTACTTCTAATAAAAGAATACATTTTCATAGATAGAATAAGGAGAAATTTTCTTGACTGGATAATGGATGAATAAAGGACAACTTCTGGAATTCGGTCAGTTTTTATTTTTTTTATCGGCCTCTACAGCTCCTGAAGACCCTGGGGTTGAAACCGCTAAAGGCCGATAAAATCAGGGAGTCGAACCGGAGCTGAACCCGAATCCGAAAACCTAAATTAACCGAAAAATTTGAAAAACCTGAAACCGAACCCGAACCTGTATTTTAAATTTTAAAAGAGTTGAACCCGAATTCGAAGCATAATTTTTAACCGGTTACCCGAAATACATGGGTTTTTATTTTTTATTTATGTTTTCCCGAGTGTTTTCCATAATGATTCACATTCAGAAACTTAAAAATTAAAATATGGTGGTACCATCTACCAGAATTTTATTTTACTTTCAATTCCAATTTTCATGTCGTTATATTGCCAACACTGAGAAACTGGCATGTTTTAACAGGGAAACAAACAAATGTTATGTGGCACCTGAATTGTACAATTTAGCCCAAGTTGCGTTGCTGTACAAAGTGTTGAACGATTGTTTTCTTCATTAAAATTTATTTTGTCTCCTCAGCTATATAATTTAAAAGAAAACATATTGGAAGACATTGTTAACACGTAATAATAATTATTTTTGTATTAATAATTAAAATAGGTGCCTAATTCATAAGAATTAATAAATGTTTTGTTTTATCCTCGGTTTTGTCTATCTATTATTTTTCTGCTAAAAAATATTTTTTAACCCGAACCTGAACCTGTATTAACCGTTATATTAAGTGATTAACCGGAGAAAAATTTGTTGGGTTCTGAAATTCGGAGCGGTATCCCTTAACCTATATTTTTGGTGGAGCTGAAACTGAACCCGAACCTTATAACAATAAGGTTCGACTCCCTGGATAAAATAAAAATAAAACTGACTGAATTCCAGAAGTTGTCCTTTATTCATAAATGTTAATATTTTACGTACACTTGTTTTTACGGGATTTAAAGGTCCGTTATTTTCTTTTTCCCGTTGAAAGTAGGACACGGTTTTTGGCATTTTTGTAATAATGGAAAAAAATTAACAACTTTAAATGCGAATATTACATACTTGTATATTTAAAAAAATTCTTTTGATAATATACAAAGGTACCTTTAAATTATTAATTACTTTTATAGTGTATAAATCCTAATACTGAAATAATATCAAGTAATTTAGTTTTATAAAGATTGTTACTAAAATGATAACGTAACTCGTTTGATTTCGTGCCTTTACTATAGTTAAGAATAATCAGAAAAAGACATTAAGATAACGTCATACAGTCGTTATTATTATATTACTCGTAGACTTATGCAGCGAAAATGATTTACGAAGGTTTAATTATAGTACTTAACTGATACTGCAAATAAGCGTCTTCCGCATTTAGTCTTACCGGAAGTAACCGAAAACTCATCGCGTTTGGCATTAAAATAAATGTGTAGATTCTAGATAATTTGTTATTTTATAAAATTTGTTGAATCATTTCAGGTAAAGTGTTAAATTAAAGGTCTCGATGAAGGCCGATGTACGAAATTGTTCAAAATAGCTTTTGTTTTTTGTAGTAGAAATCTCCAAAAGGATTTAAATCTTTATACATTTACTGTAGGTAATTCTATTTAAAACCACTTGTTGCTTGTTTTTATATTTCTGAAATATATAGCGCCCCTACACGGATTTTACATTTTTCCGATTTTCCCCTGCTGAAACCGAAAAATATATCACAAACGACAATAATAGATAAAAATTTCTTAGTAGTGTGCGGTACAACTAAAATGTAATATACGATAGTGCACTAATAATAACGAATATTTCCCTCGAAAATTTTCAACCAATCAGGTTACAGTATTTTTTTAAATTTCGAGCCAAAAAGTGCAGTGTACCCGCGAGTATTTGCACAAATGCATACACGAGTATTTTTAACAGCTGTCAACAAAATTAATTATTTTATGTTAAAAATATCAAAGTTTCCTCGAGAAATATACTACCAATATACCACTCATGCATGACATATACATCAGAATATTTTCTCGTTCACATTCGTGCACTCCAAAAAATATTCAGGTATTTGTCATGTATACTTATATAACTATTGAATATCATCTTTAATGATGAATTACCTATATTTAATGTAGCTACTACTATCGGAGTAATAAGTATAGTCACTCGGATGTAAAGTTGAGTTATTCAACTTTACATGTTTAAAAATAATCCAAAAAATGTAAACAAAACTTTATACTAAAGTATGCACATTTCTACGTTATTATTATTATGTGTAGAATTAACAAAAATTTATAGCAAAAATGAGCTATGATTTTGACACATTTTTAGAAACTGTTAATTTTAATGACGTCTACTGTCAATATACATCATGCAAAAAAATTCAAATTTTGGTATAGTATAGTTATAAGCTTAGTTAAGTTATTTGCTACTGTAAATTTTTTTAAATATTTGTATTTTGTTTATAATAATAAAATAAGTGAACATGTAATATCTTTGTTACTAGTAATCTTATAAGATTCAAATTCAGGTTAGCGATGCCTTATATAATTATAAAAAAGATTTGTTTATAATTTTATTATAATTTTATTATATTTCATCAAAAACCATTACAACGTTTATTTTATGTTTGAACCAAATTTTATGTTTTGTACAAGATCTTTGACCAGAATACTACTAGTTGCGAACTAGTAGTTATAGTCCGGTCGCTAAGACCAAAAAGATGGAGTAACAGCTGTAACTTTTTAACGGATAGAAAAAACTACTTTCGGTTTCAAGCATTCGATCTCACAATTTTAACAAAAAAAAATTAAAGAATTTTGTGATTTTTCAATTTCTTGTGTTTAATCAACTCTAACATCCGAACGGATAAAGATATCGACGTCCGGTTTAAAGCATTGGATTTCTCAAACATTTTTATGTTAGACGCATAATAATTTTTAAGCCTTAGTTAAGCCCAAATTTAATGTTTTACGCGAAGAGAAAATTGTGAATTTTTTGTTTCCTTTTTTTGACAAAGCTCCGGAGGTCTTCCGAGGTCGAAAACTTTTCATAAGGCCACCGTCATATACAACATTCCAAAAAATCATAACTACCCCATTTGATACAAGCTGGACTAAATTAATCAACTCTAATTTCTGACCGGATTAAGATATCGACTTCCAGTTTCCAGCACTGGATATGTCGGGCATTTTTCTATAAGATCCATTATTTTGAAAATTGTTTAAGAGCCTAAGTTAGCCGAAACTTAATGTTTTTCTCCGCGAGAAAAAAGTGATATTTAAGTTATTAAGTTCTTTTTCTTGGTTACCGTGTTGAATAAACTCCTGACCAGATTAAGATATCGCCGTCCGGTTTCCAGCAGTGAATTGTTCAGACATTTTTCTATAAGATTCATTATCTATAAAATTTTAAAAGGCGTTAGTGAAGCCGAAATACAATGTTTTTCTTGGCGATAAAGAAGTGAAATAAAAATGAAATACTTTCTTTCCAATATTTTTAAATTTTTTGAAATAATGTATCTTAATGCTGAAAACCAGAAGTCGATATCATAATCCGGTCAGAAATTACAGTTGATTAAACACAGCAAACAATAAAAAATACAAAAATTTCCCAATTACCTTTACCTAGGTACAAAACATTAAATTTCGGCTAAACTAAGGCATTAAAAATTAAAATTAAGTGTCTTACATAAAACTGTCTGAGAAATCCAATAATGAAAACTGAAAGTCGATATCTTTATTCGTTCGGTAGTTAGAGTTGATTAAACACATGATATTTAAAAATTACTAAAATTGTAGCTAAACCATAAGGCTTTCAAAATTTTGAAAATAATAGTGTTAATAGACAAATGTCTGTGGAATCGAATGCTTGACACCGATAGTCGTTAAAAAGTTGCAGCTGTTTTTGTGTCACAAAACAAAATTATAGCTTGTTTAATTTATCTTTGTATTATCTAAATACATTTTCTTGTTTTTCTCGAAAACTGTACCACTTACATGAAAATCGATAAGGACCTTTATTATAGAGAATTTCATAACTGACAGTTTTTTAGTAATATTAATCGTTTACGAGATAAACGTGAAAAACTAAAAAAAGCTACTACTTACTTCATATTGATAATGTAGGGCCTAAAGAATACGTATGCCAAATGGCATGCTTTAATAAAAAGAATGCAAAGTATAATGTCTTAGCGACCGTACTAGATAAATAGATAAGTTTACTGGTATATTTATTATATAAGTGGTTTAGCCGAGAGTTAACCATGTCCACTTATTTTAGAGAGAGACGGTATAATTTAAAAACGACTTACCCACCAAGGAAATTACGCAAAATTATCATTGACACTCACCTGAAAACAAATTAGCTTTTTAATATACGAGACGAAATAATTATTATTATTGATGCATCACAAGTAACAATTTGTTAATTAACAACTGGCACCTATACTTTGCTTGTGTAAGCTGTCTAATAGCACAATAGTGCAAATGTCTGCTTAGAATGCTAGATTGATGTTAGGTGATTTGAGTTCAATTCTAGCAATCGAAAACTACCACTACCACTTTGACATGTGAAGTGTGCCTTGAGAACAAAATTACTAATATAATGAAAATAGTGCAAACTAAAAACAAATTATTTTATTTTTCGCCGACCGTCCATTTAGGGATTGTTTATCATCACTAATAGCAATTGTACAAAAAGTAAATCCATTTCTTACACTAATACACAAATAGTTATTTGTTTCATTAATACAAAAAATTCATGATTTTAGGATGAGTAAGACGGTTGCCGGGCGACGCGCAGCGGAGTTCGGCGATCTTACCAGTCTCAAACAAGCATTTTTTGTAAGAATGAAACATAATATTTTTTCGCTAGCCGCTTGTAGATGTAATTTAATTTAAATTGACATATCCTCATATAACGCAACAATTAAAATTAAAATGTATAACCATGACAACAACAATGTTTATTTGTATTAGGAAGAATAGAAGAATAGATTACTTTTCGGTACAATTGCTATGGTGATTGGTGATCATAAACAATCCCCAAATGGCCTCCTTTTTTACCAGTTGCATCAAATACGACCGGTTGGCGAAAAATGATTGTTGTAAGGGTAAAAACAAATTGGTATCGGCTGCGAACTGCGTCAGTTGGTATACGAAATTATGCAATTTTTATTTCTACCCTTATATTGTACTTGCCCGAAAAAAAAAATATAATTCGTTTGATTATTTTTTGACGTTTCTTATAACCAATGAAATGTTTTATTCTTTGTCACGTGTGCGCCTCTTAACCAATTCTGTTATTGTTATAGTGGGAATAAAGCTCTTGTGATTATTCCCGGGAATAATGTTTGTAGCTATTGTTTTGTTTCGCAAATGTCAAATAAATATTAATGTTTCAACACATTCCTTTTATGAGTTAATGGTTGACTCCGAATATAACAAAGCCAGATATTTGCTCTGTTCGTCTTTATAAAAAACTTCTTAGTAAACGCACAGAAAATAATATTAAAACTGATCGTATGTTTCTAACACTTGATCGTATGTGGCAAACTCCTGGATGTTTTGGTATAAAAACCTTACTGTTGGAATCAATTCTATTTCCAAATTGATGAAAGAATCTACAAGTTTGGATACAATAAATAAAAAACTCACAAATAATTATGTCAAATCAAGTGCAGAAACTAACCTACCAAAGGCTGGTATAGGCGAACATAAGCTGATTAAAATCACTGCTCACAGTTCAATAAAACCATACCTACAATTAAATTAAGAACATCATACATCTATAGTAAATAATTTAAGAGAAAAAAACGAAATACTTAACCTAAAAAGTAATACAAGTTTACAGTAAACAGTGAAGTTCGAAATATATTCAATAACTGAGTTTTTCATTGTACTAATTTAAATAGGTACTTAATTTTGTTAATTATGTTTTGTTTGTAATGTTTACTTTGGTACTCATGTTCATAATGTATGTTCTTGTAACGTTTTGTCTTTATTTGATTGAAATGAAAATCGAAATCGGAGCATTAAGAGACATCTATCGGATTTATTGAGCATCAAAATAGGCGAAAACGACTATTTTTTTGTTCCCCCTTTTGAATTAAATTTGTCAATCAAAAAATAATCTAATTAAATATAACTCGAGAGTTCGATAAATTAGATAATAATTCTCCAGATTCTTTCTCAAACTTGTTGCCATGTGGCAATAGCCACTCGAGCCCTACGGGCGCTCGTGACTATTGCCTGGCAACAAGTTTTCGAAAGATCTGTCAAATTATTTTCAATTTATTCTCACTCTCTTGTTATATTATTACTGAGAAATGTGTCTAGTGTCTTCGGGATTTTTTAGCCGAAACGTCTTAAGGAGGTTGGTGATCATATATTAGTAGTATATTAAGTGATGATGAGAGGCTGAAATTTATACAATTTGAATGTTGAAATTACGCTCGTTTTACATGGACTCTTATGGAAATTCACTAAATTTTTGTTTTGCATGGTTTAAACTATATGATAAAATGATGAAAAATTCATAGAACGTCATAAAACTATTATTATTATTATTTCCTACAAACCTTTAAAATCAGTTCGTAAAGATTTTGCTTACTATTTCTAAACAATTTGCAAATTATTAAAAAAAAAAAAATAAGCATACCTACCAAGCAATGTTTGAATAGTGAATTAGTAATAATTATTGTAAAAATATATCACCGCAACTGAACGAATTGCAATGATATCAGCCAACATGCGTTGAGCGAATTTTGTTTTGCATTATCAAAAATATGGATTCAGAGTTTCTATAACGTAACGTAGTAAAGTTGTACTTTTCACTATAATTTAGCGGAGCTAAAGTAACTCATTATTGTACGCGATATTGTACGATTAATAATTTTCATAATGAAATCGTCTTACTGAGCACAAAATTATAGCACTTGGAGTCTAGATTATTTTAGTTTTTACGGCAAGTATTATATTATTTGTATCCTTTCCGGCAGACACAACCACAGTTGCCGTGACGTCATCGATAAGGCTAACTTTTGATTCTATGCAGTGGTGATAGTAGGCCGGTACGGTCCGGTACGCCGTACCAGTAAGAAATATAGAGCCGGTACGGAGTACCGTCAAGAAAATTTCACAAACAAGTAGGTAATTTTTAACAATAGTTTTCATGTCGTATTAATATTATATAATTCCATTTTCTTATTATTTGCTAAATTTTTAATTTCAAATTGCGCGCCATAGAACTTCTGTTGGAGTGGACAAACAATTTTTAAATACTTGGTTACAGGTAGTTTACGCCCTATGCTGCGCTGCCTATGCCTGATCAAAATACATTATCATGATTTTCTAAATTAATTGGTTATTTGCTGTCGATGAAATAAATTCGGTTACAAAACATGTAAAGATGTATTAAATTAAAAATTTACTGCAACAAAAGATTGGTGGAGAAATGTGGGGTTGCTAAATATTTCTCATCAATGTGCTTGTATTGAAATTTTAACATTTTTGGGGACATTAGAAAAAAAATCTCATCTATTATTTTGTGCGGTCTCTGCTAGTTGAATAATAAATAAAATACAATTGTGTAATGAAGGTAAGTAATATTCAATTCCTAGTAAATAGTCGTAGAACAAAATTAATTTTATTAAAATAAATTACATAAATTAAAAACTGTTATGTTTTGGCAGCTTGTAACATTTAAAAGAAAAACAAGGGTAAACAACTGAAATTAGGTACTTTCATCAATCACCATTCACCTCCACCTGACTAATTATCCCCGCCACTTTTGCCCCTGCACTACTACTCCAGTCATACTCGTGTGCTGCGAAGGTCACTACACTCAGGCGTACACATGTGCAGTTAGAGCCCGAGTATAGTACACACCGTAAGACGCATGCGCAGTGCACCAGGCGCCAAAACATCGAGCGGCAACCCAGCAGCGCACGCACACGTAACACATAACATAACCTCAGTCTCATGGACCACGACAAACAGAAGAGTTGTAGAGATTACGCTGTCAGTCACTACAGCAGTCGATACTGAATGATTCTCGGAATGATTTTATAAACTCTGAGGCGAGGATTATAATTAACAGACTATTACGTGTATTGAAATCAAAAACTTTCAAATATACTCGTATGTAATTGTTTAATAGTTATTTATACATCAAGTGAGTTAAAGAGGTTGGGCATGCATGAGTTTGCGAGACGGAGGACAAATGGGGTAATCCTAAGCTAAAGCATTGAAAAATATGTCAATTACCAACTAAAGAAGTACCTACATAAAGGGAAAAAATATTATTTTGCAAAAAAAATTGTTGTTTGATAAATACATTCAGATATTACTATTGCTTCAATATTAAATCTATTTTTAATATTGAACCGATTTGACAACGTCGTGTGCTTTTTTAATCGCGCTACAGTCAGCGTAAATTAGCGTGAATTAGCGTAAAGAAAGAAGAAGCGTCATAACAAATATAACCTTTACGCACAACGGTACCAAATTGTTTGTTAACAACTTGTTTACCATGTTAGAAAACATTCCCTTCACACTCTTTAGGCGGTAAAGTAGATAAAACTGCCCGTGGGCTGTAAAGCAAAAAAATTCTTTGAATCCAAACAAATTTATTGTTTGACAGATAAAATGTTTGTTTGTTAGCATACTCCACCTTGCCACTTTATAATTTTACCTTCATCGATCAAGAAACTGTGCTTTAAGTTGCTCTTAATGCCAGCTTTGACAGTTCAAGTTTCATCTTCACTGCAAAAGAACTAATTGTTTTATGCATTCAGTGAAGTTCGAGGTGAAGTTAAAATCGGTGTTGCTTATTTCCATTAACGATATACCTAAATCAACATCATTAACGATATAAAACAATGGGATTTTAGGATTTTTACTCTTTTTATGTGCGTGCTACTTTTGATTCAAAGTACAAAATTCGTTTTGAAGAAAATTCTTTCATTTCAGTCCTTTGAGTCTATAACATGATTTTACCAAGTTTTCTCATAAAATTGGACCTTATTTACCATATTTAACACCCAAGTCAAATCATTAATGTATACCTGCTCAATTATTCAATATTCAATAAAAAAAATAAAATTTAGAAGTGTGTCGGGTGTCGCGCAGGCAACGCTAAATGTAACCAGCAAACATGTTTTTCTACGACCACTATGGAAAATTGCACTTTTCCCATGCTTTACATAGCCCGAAAGTTATTCATTTCTCACAGTCGTGGGATAAAGCGTGAGAAATAATTTCTCACACAAGTTGCCAACTGTAATATAATGTTAATTTTTATCGATTTTTATATAATATGTATTTTTAGGTTTATAAATTACAAAATATTATTTGCTAATTACTTAAATGTTTATATAATATAATATAATCTCAATATTTCATACAAATATTATAAATAAACTATAATAATATTTCAAAATATTGACATCTAATTTTCGCTTTTACATTTTAGAATTTAACTGTTGGCAAGATTGTTCTTTTTAAAAAAATGAATTATTTATCTTACCAAAGAGTGTGGTCGTAGAAAAAGTATAGTGTGCCACTCGTGCAGAAACACCTATTGCACACTTGTGTGATTCCAGCCCTCGACTTCGTCTCATGCTGGAACTCTCACACCTCGTGGGCAATAGGTGCTTTTCTGCACTAGTTGCACAATATACTATTCCAAACTAGCGTCACAACTTTTCCAGTCTATTATATGATGTGTTTATTTTTTGACAGTAAATTAATATATTTTATTCACAATCGGTTAGCAATATGTCAATTTCTGACTTTTAAAAAGTTGGAAAGTCAGTTATTGTTAACTTTCACTTTCCAACCGGTCGGAAATTTTACTTTCCAACCTACGAAATATTTTAAAAATTTATTTATAAATAAATTGAATTATAAGTATCAAAATATGCAGATTTGAAAAATAATACCTCTTGGTAATTTGGCTTCCATAGCTTTAAAAAAAAACTAACATTTTTTGACATATCACCAAACTTTCCACCAAATATTTTTATTATAACTAAATCTCTGGGCTGTTGCTAGGACATCAACATAAGTTCTCAAACAAATTCAATAGCATCAGCATCTCAAACAGTTATTATAAATCAAATTGAAATTCTAATTAGCTTTTTTGGTGCATTTTGTTATTAAATAAGGTATTAAATCTGTCAAATCAACAAATATAACTGTCATTTCAAAATAATATAAAAAATAAGAAAAAATAAAAAATCCTACTTACTACACAGAAATATTTCTTCAGAAAAAAATCTGACGTGGACACCACATGACTTCCTTGTACGCCTATTAAACTGTTCATACTTTTCTTAATAACTAAAATGTAGAATAATATAAAAAATTATTTTAACTTATTATACAAATATATTAATATACAGGGTGTTAATACTAAGTTGTAACACCGGAAAATGGCAGTTAGAACTCATCGAAACAAACAACTTTTCTTATTAAAATTTTTTGATTTGGAGCCCCAGTTCCGAGTTATAGGCGTTTTTTGTTTTTCGGAAAATCGTCATTACTCCGTTATTTTAAGAAATATTTAAAAAATACAAAAATTTTCAGCATTTGCTTTCGGTTCTCTAAAACATTTGTATTTAGAATTATTTTCTATTTTATCAAATAACAAAATGGCGACCGATCAAAAATTTCAAAACAAGATATTTTGAAAACCACTCGATCGATTTTTAAAAATAAAACATTTATAAAATCCTTAAACTATCTACTATAACATTGGTCTAAAACATTTTGTTCAATCTGTCCAAAAAAAGTTTTTAATCAAATTGAATTACAAGATACACGCTGCCGGGTTTGCGTTGCTGCGAATGGTGGCCATTTTGAAAATCAAATTTAGTCCCTCCCTTGTTGTTTCATTGTTCATTGTTTTATTTTTCTTGTTTTACTTGTTTTTCTTGTTTAATAGCAGCAAACCTAGTTTGTTTTAAATTATTGTTGCAATTTGTTAAAATAATCTTAGGTAATTCAATTTGAATAAAAACTTTTTTTGGACAGATCGAAAAAATGTTTCAGATAAATGTTATAGTAGATAGTTTAAGGATTTTATAAATGTTTTATTTTCAAAAATCGATCGAGTGGTTTTCAAAATATCTTGTTTTGAAATTTTTGATCGGTTGCCATTTTGTTATTTGATAAAATAGAAAATAATTCTAAATACAAATGTTTTAGAGAACCGAAAGCAAATGCTGAAAATTTTTGTATTTTTTAAATATTCCTTAAAATAACGGAGTAATGACGATTTTCCGAAAAACAAAAAAAACGCCTTATAATTCGGAACTGGGGCTCCAAATCAAAAAATTTTAATAAGAAAAGTTGTTTCGATGAGTTCTAACTGCCATTTTCGGGTGTTACAACTTAGTATTAACACCCTGTATAAGTAGGTACTACTACTACTGCTACTATACTCACAAATATATTTTAGTCATTTTATTTAAACTGCAGAAGAAGATATAAAGCATATTTTACTATTGTCACTGTCATGTCATAATCATTTAAATTTTGCGTAGTAACAAATGTTAAACGATCATGGAGTACAAGATACCGAAATACTAAATTATAAGTATATACTAATTATTCTTAAATGATAGAAGATACAGAAAAATTTATATAATACCGATTGTAGATAATAATCACCTCGATAATCACATAATCTTTCATTTAAAATAAAAAAAATTGTCTAAAAGTACCTAATTATTTATCAAAATATTTTTTAAAAGTACTACTTCCGGTTTATAGATTGAAACAAAAAATAGGAGGTGCACAACTAGATGCTATAACAGTCCTAAATACAAAATTTCAACTTTCTACGTCTAACCATATTTGAGTTATGCGACATACATACGTCCGTACGTACGTACAGACGTCACGACGAAACTAGTCATAATGGATTCAGAAAAGGTCAAAACGGATATTTCCATCAAAATCTGAAAACCGAAATTTTTCGCGATTACAATACTTCCTTCCGTACAAGGAAGTAAAAACGACGAATTATTTTTTGATTGTGAAATAAATAGTATGCAAACCTCGGGGGAAATCATTACCTACAGCCTCGAGCTATAGCTAACCTCGGAACTTTCCGCTTTGGTTTAGCTATTTTAGCCCTCGGCCAGTGTAGGACTGGCCAAATCGGCAATTTCCGACGAGGCCAAAGACCTTTTGGGGGGCTAAATTGCAAATCAAAACATTTTTTGGTGTTTTTACCAAATTAATTAAAAAATTATGTTTGTATCTTTTAAGACAGGCACGTATACGATGGGGGTACAGAGAGCAACTTTCAATTATAAGGCATTTGACCTTGAATGAGAAAAAAAATTCACGTGCGGCGCATTTCAATACACATTTACTCAATATTTTTAACACAATGCACATTATCCCTACTGTAATTTCAAGCTGTATACGTGCCTGTTTTAAGGTGAGTCAACGGTTTCTTTACACCCTCAAAATTATTATTTTGGGAATGGGAGTTTGGGGCCAAATTATAATTGTTGTCTACGGGGCCAAATAATGCCAGTCCGACCCTGCCCTGCACTGAAATGAAACATTTCCCCCGCGGTATATACCTATGACAGCATTATTTTGGAGTAAAAATGGCGGAAACTAGGGCGGAAATTGCGGTACTCCCGGATACTCCACTGTTTATAGCGAGTTTATAGGGACTCTATTGCGATATTTCAATAAGAATGCAAACTTAGTGGTGAAATTTTGTATTTAAACAACGGTGCACTTGTAAGTGATTTGCACGTTGTTGTATGGATATGGACAGAGTGATTAAAAGTGATTTTGTTTAATATTTGAAAATATTTCGAAAAGAAGTATTGCGAATTTCTTCATTTTAGTTCATTGATTGTGTAAATATAAATTAACTCGAAATTAACTTACTATTGTAGGTATTTTGTACACAACTAAACTAGAAAGATAAAAGACTTAATATATTATATATATAAACTAATATAAATATAAATGTTAGTGGAAATAAATTAACGTTTATATACAACTATTATTTACTACACTAAGCAAGATCTAAACTATGTAGTAAACCTAACAACTACTTGTTGAATAATGTACTTAAAATGAAAAATAAAAACAATTTTAATAGCAAAACTACAACAATATAAAAATCACAAAATATTCTATCAAAATTAGTAGCATACACTTAATGAAAACAGAAGAAAAAACAACCAAATAATACACACTGCAATGTTATGCGTATGGAAGCCAAAGTAAAGTGCACCATTGTTCAGAATTTCACATAAGTGAATAGCGCCATCTCTTAGTAGTGCAATATCCCAATAATATTGTAACGTCACCCAGCGCTGCGAAAAGCGGTGTGCAAGCTTGAAAGATCTTCGAGTCGACATAATATCATGAAATAAGGATGATCGTTATAAATTTTTGTACAGATATTAAGATATTATAAATTAACCCAAATCCATTAGACAATAATATGATGGTAGGCAACAGTGTTGTCATCAAGTCGATAAACGGTATCATTTCTATCAATTTCGCTCAACTCGTTTGTATGATGCTGCCATACTTCGGTGCCATATTAATAAGTTTTTAAATTGCTTATAAATTTCTTATAGATGCAATTAACAATTTAAGTTAGAATTAGTGTTCAGCATCATTTAATTGTAAAAACACATGAATCATTATAATAGAACTCAATTATCCACTAAAATTTGGTTTTTAAATTAATAATTTATTTCCAGTCAGTTGGCAATGACTTCATTCTCTTCTTACTGCCCACCCCGTAAATAGGTCACTAACCTCCTCAGTCCTTACAAATACCACAAATACGATATTTTTTATTGTAAAAAAATATTTGTCAATGAATGTGCCCTGATTGGCTATTTTTAAACTTTCTAACATCCTGTATACTGTATAGGCGTATATTTTGCATTAAGAATAAAACACTGAAGTCAGACAATATCAAAGTAGTATCAGACACATGTACGTAACTACTAGTAGTTGTATAATTATAGATACCTCGTATAATAATTATAGATATTTAGGCTAGCCACGCACTTTAATATTAGCTGTTATAGCAAAGTAAAAGTTAGTAAATGCAATTGCCGCATTCTTACTGCACACAGACAAACATACCTGATGATTAGACTAGAAATACAATTCCACCGGGGCCAGCCAAATTCGGTTCGCGCATCGCAATCATACATAAGATGACAGAATTGACTGCATTATTAGATTTTATCTCCACATTAGCGGTGGAAAAACAATCGTATAAGAAATTTCGATAGTGGAAAGAAGAAACTATCGACAATCAGAATTATTAATCACTAATCAGTTGCAATTACACTAGAGATAAACAGTCTCTGCGGATTCGCAGAAATATTGGAAACCAAGTTTGAGTTTATAAAATGTAATGTTTCTATGGATTTTAAGAACATGTTTTAATATTCAGGGGTAATATCGAAGATAATACGATAAAAGATGATAATTTTTGAGAATTGTTTTGTCGTTTCCACTTATTCTTTACAATTTCACGACACAAAACATCATCTAACAATTTCACGAAATGTTGTTTCTCATCAGAATCTAAAGAAGCACTAAAAACTGCAAAAGCGAGATAATATAGGTTCCTCTCCTCGATAGGTTCATTTTGGTCAACGTACTCAATGAAGAAAAAATTGTGAACTTATATGCACTGACTCACGAAGTAGGAATAGTTTTTGTCGCTGACAAAATAGGGTTTTCCGCCATGACAACAGAATTAGAAATCCAGTCAAATAATAAAATTAATAAAATACCTACAGAATTGATTTCATAATAATTATTATTTATTGTCGATTATTTTCTCCTTTCTGGCACTAAATAAAATTACTAACATGAACTTATAGGCAACATGCAATCAGTCGACATGTATTTCATTGACGGCGAAGAGACTGTGAGATAATCTAATTACGTGTTTGATACTACATAGAATTGGATGCAACGTTGGTACACGGATGTCGAACGGATGTTAATGTGATGGCGCGTGCTGTATACTGCGTTGTGAATTGTGATGTGAATAAACAACAGCTAGATGCCTTATAAATTAATTATTATGGTGCTGAATTCACACCACTGCACTGAGAGTGTATTTATAATAAGGTTGCGTTTCGCCTGATTGCTGACTTTGTGCTAATGTAATATTATGTAATTTATAGTAGAGGAGCCGGTGGGAGATCGACCTTCACCGATCTGTTAACCAGATGAGACTTATTTTTTATCAAATATATTTTATGATTAAATATGCCTATAATTACTTGCCTATCCAAAAGTGATCAAGGCTATTTTTAATTAAATTAACTTTAATCAATTTTTTTTCATCACTTTCACTCTATTGATAACCAAATGAATTTTATTTTACTGATAGTTTTTAACACACAGAATATGCCTAGGTAGGCTTGCCTACTCATTTCTGTGCATGGCTACCTGGCAAGCAGATGTGAACAGGTAAGTCAATATAGGTGACTCCACCGATCTGCTAACTCATCGAAACTTATATCAAATTTTAGATTATTTTATTACAAAATGAGTCACATATACTTGCCTGCAAAAAATCGTATTTAAAGTACGATTGCCAAGCAAAAATCTTTTAGAGTTTTAGCCACTTGATAGGTGCGAGAGAGAAAGTAGATCGTCCGAGGTCCGTGTGGCAGAACAGGACACAACATAACAGCTGCACGCTACTTGACCGTTGAATGTATTCGAGTGCGCATGCTCGTGTATAGTCGAAAATCATTTATTAGTGACAACACGTGCTGAATAATATTAATTGTGATTTTAAAAATGAGTAAAAAATGTTTTTTGTGTGGTCAGAAAAAAGGAATTATTGACTTTAATGAACATTCATTTAAAACATGCCATTTAAAATTGGCTTTCCGTAAAAAACAAAGCTTTAAGTATGGAGATATTCAATATCTTTCTGCATTGATTAATTTTTTTTATTTTTTATAAAAATATTTTAAAAGTAACACTTAATTTTTCCCGCTTTACGGCATTTATTTCATTTTTTTAATTTATTTAATTTAAAATAATAAATAAATTATTCTTTACTTAATTCTAAAAAAAGAATTTACATTTTTTTATATTTTTTAAATTTTATAATTTAGCTTTAAAATGATAAAAAGTTTTGTTGAATTAGTTTTTATTTTTATTTATTAATATATTAATATAATAATTCATTATAATATTAACTTATTTATTTTTTATTATTGCATAGCTGTAAGTATGTTTAGTGTGAAATAATATAAAAATTATGATCAAAATTAGTTATAATAAATTGGAGTTCAAACTTACTGACAAGTGTAAATAGATGCTGTCTCTGTCACTCACATATACACGAGCATGCGCACTCGAATACATTCAACGGTCAGGTAGCGTGCAGCTGTTATGTTGTGTCCTGTTCTGCCACACGGACCTCGGACGATCTACTTTCTCTCTCGCACCTATCAAGTGGCTAAAACTCTAAAAGATTTTTGCTTGGCAATCGTATTTTAAATACGATTTTTTGCAGGCAAGTATATGTGACTCATTTTGTAATAAAATAATCTAAAATTTGATATAAGTTTCGATGAGTTAGCAGATCGGTGGAGTCACCTATATTGACTTACCTGTTCACATCTGCTTGCCAGGTAGCCATGCACAGAAATGAGTAGGCAAGCCTACCTAGGCATATTCTGTGTGTTAAAAACTATCAGTAAAATAAAATTCATTTGGTTATCAATAGAGTGAAAGTGATGAAAAAAAATCGATTAAAGTTAATTTAATTAAAAATAGCCTTGATCACTTTTGGATAGGCAAGTAATTATAGGCATATTTAATCATAAAATATATTTGATAAAAAATAAGTCTCATCTGGTTAACAGATCGGTGAAGGTCGATCTCCCACCGGCTCTTAGACTATTAGTTCTGATGTTGTATTAGTAATAAAGTGTTGGTATAATGAACTAATGCAGAAATTGTATGCAACTTAATAAACTCTATCAACGACAAAATAATGTAATTTCGCGACATTTCATAGGCATTCGTAATAAACGTACTTACTTACCGGAGAATATTATTGTCAAAAACGAAAAGTGTATCGCTCTAATTAAGGTCGCGCTCGAAACCATTTTCAGATATGTAGTCATTTTTATGCACTTTATCTGCATAATTTTCTGCAAATAGGAACAAGCAATAGGGATAACTAATATATCGAGTAATATATCAATAGAATCCAAATAGAATCATTGGAGTTTCTAGATTGCCTTATGCTAAATACGAATATTTGAAAATAAATATAATTTGCACTAGGAGTGAAAGAAGAGGAAGCAAAATTCATCAAATTGCAACGAATTTTATGCAAAATGAAATATTGTTACAGACATAATTTTTAGAATAAGGCAATTAGGAATGTACCTATTTTCATTGTGTAAAATAATTTTCATTGGTTACCTACATCATTTGTCCGAAATTTATGCGAGAGCTGCTCGTGCAAAATGAGCCATGTAAGTGTCGCTGACGTGGTAGATGTTACAGAAAATGTAACATTTTTTAAAATCAAATTATGACCTATAATATGAGTTTGATTAATATCGGGTTAAAAATATTACCATTACAGACTTCATGTTACGGTTCATTCATTTTTAAGCGCGCCCTTAAACCGAATTCTTGTCTCGTGACTTTCTCTCATTAGACGGTAGTGCGCCGTATATCACACGTATATAAGTGCTTTTCAAGCACTAGCGACGTTAAAAACTCGTTTAAAAACACTCCGCTTCGCGTCGTGCTCTGAAACGAGTCTGAAACCCATCGTACATGCTTTAAAAGCTTACTACATCTGTATCATAATATCGAGCATAATATTCTATTTTCTACTGCCCTGCTTTAATTTACTTATTAAATATGCATTGTCTGTACTTGAATGACATTCATTTCGATACAGATTTTACGAAATTTTCATTTCTACACAGATGTTCATTATGAAACACCTCGGAAACAATTTAGTAAATTTCATGCACAAATGAATGCCAGTATTTTGTATGCATGCATAGTGTATGCCTCGGTTTATGCTATTCGTGTATAATGGCTATTACTCGTGTGAATTACGAGACTTGCCATAACTCCATGGCTCATTCTCACTTATGAATAGTTAGTTATCAATATAAACTCATTGCATAATGTAACTAATTCTTGCATAAATCATTAAAAGCATACCTGGTTGCAACTTGGTTTTAAACACAAGAAGTCGGTACCTACGTGGTACCTATATACAATGATATACATAATAAGGAACATCATCTCAAAAGTTACGCAAACTTAATTTTCTAGAATGTACAATATTGGTATAGTAGAAGCACGGAATCAGACGAGGTGAAGATTTAAAAAAGGTCTATAAATGACTATGACTATAATCTATGTCGTCATAAACTTAAATTGTAAATGTAAAAATATTCGTTGATGACGACATACATAGATCATAGTCATTTATAGGCCATTTATTTTAAATCCCCACCTCGTCTGATTCGGTGCCACTACGCAAACGGCTCAGTAAAATCGATATAAAATTGTTTAGAGAATCGTCTTATATTAGACACCATAGGCTTAAAAAATTGTGAATAAGATATGACCAATGTCCAAGTTAAGAGGATCAGGATAATAATCATTTTAAAACGTCCATAATAGATGAAAAATAGAGTAACTAGTTTGGACTTCTGTTCGAATACCCACAAACACAATAGTAATTTACGAGGTAATTTATGACGGAATTTGTAAATACCTACTACAAATGTACAGTAATGTTCAGAAATAATGCCCAGACTCCCTACTCCAGTGCTGACGATTTATGAAAAATTCGATATACGTTCGATTGAGTGAGGGTGATGAGAGATAAGTAGCAAAGGAAAGGTATATTGCTTCTATTCCAAGAAAATAGAACCAAATTTAGAAGTATCCTCTTTACCTGAGAGGCAAGAAAATACCTTGACTTAGAATTTCGTCAAGTGTATGAAATCCAAATGAATTTTGAACCAGAGAGTTAAACTGTAACCTACTATGTAAGAAATAAAAATGTTTAGATTTTTGTTTCAGTTTTAATCTGATTTAATTAACAAATCTATTTCAATAAATTATTTTTTCAATATCTGCACCGAAAACGCCACCTATCGTCTCTATTATTAGGGACGAAAGTGAGGTATTTCTGACCGGTCAGTAATATTCCTCCCTGGGCAGTAAAAGTAGTTTTCCTTCCGCTTTATGCGCGTATCCACTTTATTTTTTCTCCTTAGGGAGGAAAAGTACTTTTTCTCTCGCCTAATGCGGAAATCCACTTTATCTTTTCCTCTCTAGAAAGAAAAAATACTTTTCCTCCCGCTTTATGCAGGATTCCAAAATATATTATTTAGATTATTTTTATTTATTCTCCTTAGGGAGGAAAAGTACTTTTTCTCTCGCCTTATGCGAAAATCCACTTTATCTTTTCCTCTCTAGAAAGAAAAAATACTTTTCCTCCCGCTTTATGGAGGATTCCAAAATATATTATTTAGATTATTTTTATTTATTTTTAATTATCATTAGAGATATAACTTCTGACGACCATTTTTTGTAATATAATAATATTTATTTATTTATTTGAATATAAGATCTATAAAAATATATCGTTATAATGTAATTAATAGTATATTATTTAACGAGTAAATAATGTAGGCTATAATTAATGAGGATGAAAGTTTGTTCACGAGCCGAAGGCGAGTGTATAAATCATCCGAGTTAATTATAGCCATTATTTTCGAGTCAAATACGACGTTTTATCTACAACTTTTTAAATAAAACAACATTTTCTTACTACAAATTTGTATTGATATTAACCTAACCTCAAACTTTGGTGTGATGACAAGATGACATGACAATTTATCCGAGTAATTTAGAACTATTATAGGCTAGTCATATACAGCGTTTTACAAATTTTTATTATTTTTACTGTTTCTGCTTACAACGTCATAAAATGATAACTTGATGTAACAGATGTGATGGCAGTTTGACAGTTCGAGAGAATAAAGTACTCATTATTTAACAGTGTGAAATAATGAATTCATTATTTCATAATGTGTCCTTATGGAGGGGTTTATTATACTACTTTCACGTATATAATGAATACATTATTCTATTGTTGTAGATAAATTACATTATTCTTAAATATGTTTTATTATTAATTTACCTATTATTGTCTTTGTGTTACAAAGTTTAGAAATAGATATACGAGTATGTAAATATAAAAAGCATCGTTTAATTATTTTTTTATGATAATTCTTTAAGCATAATTTCATGATCTACTAATTTTATTTGAGTTATTTCACTACAATATGTTTTATAAATAAATAGATATGAATTAATGAGTTCTAATTTTAATGCAGAATTTTGACAATACAAGTGATTCAAAAAGAAAGTATCTATCCAAGGTATCATCGAAAGTAGTGAATCCTAATTTACAAAATATTTCAAAATCTGAAGCCTGTGTTTACCGTAGCTAATGTTGTTTTTCCAAGAAAATTGGGAATATAGCTATCTTTTGCCTCTGTTCATCAACGACTGCAGACGTATTTCGAATTTTTCATAAATCGTCAGCACTGGAGTAGGGAGTCTGGGCATTATTTCTGAACATTACTGTACGTAGCAGACATTAGTTTTCAGAATACTTCGCAACTACAAATACGATTTCTGCTCTAAAAATCGACGCACGTAACTACAGCAAGAAACAGAAACTTGTATCTTGGATACCTCTATGTATAGGTACGTCCGAGGATACGTCCCATTTGGGAAAATTTGTATCTTATTTTTAGAGCAGAAATCGTATTTGTAGAAGGGAAGTTTTCTGAAAACTAATGTCTGCTACTGGACAACTACCTACATATAATTATTATTTACTATTTATCTACAGGGTACATAAGTATGCTCGAGTATGTTTCGTTTTTTTAGGAACTCCGAACTCCTGTACCTACTATAGTACCTAGGTTTCTAGATGGTGGTTTTTATCCTGTGCTGATTCGGACCAAGCACCTAATCAGTAGCGAAACTAGGGGGGGGGGGGGGGGGGTTAGCAGGGTACGCTCACCACCCTGTCAAGATTTTTAAGATTTAGGCGCCTTTTAAATTTTTTTTAATAACTCAATAAAAAAATTGTTTTTCATGATATGAATTTAAAAAAAATTAGAATGTACAATTCTTGTTCTCGCCGTATACTAACATCTACATAAACACTATATTAAGTTTAACAATAACAAGTTTATTTATATTATTATTCTTAATCAAGATTTTTATAAACTGCGCAAAACAATTAAAGGGACACCTAAAATTTTCTAAAAAAGTATCTTTTTCAAATGCCTACATCTTGGGCGAAATTTGGCCGTTTTGAACCCCCGTGACGTCAAAATGTTTGTACAACTGTCTATTTTATGATGCCATATATCACATACCATTTCGTACTTTATACGATAGATGGTGCGCCATTGAACACAATAAAAAAAAAATACCAAAAAAATGTGCAGAGAATTTTTGCCAGAAAATTGAAATGAAGAAAAAGTTAATAAATTTTGTCGGCTTCAAATTGCTTTTTTTAGATTTTCCAACGATTTTTTTGATTCGAGTTACGCTCAGTTGAATGGAAACATAGCACAAAAAAAAATTCGCTGTCATGAGCTTGCTGTGAAAATCAAACCACTCAAGCCCGGTTTTTCGCTAAAATCGGAGGTGACCCTGGACAGAGAATTTCAAGCCTCTGCCAAAGGAGTTGTGCCACAAATGAGGGTCCAAATCAATCCATCTCCAGCGATAAAATCGGCAGAGTAACCTGCATGGACGATTTCGAACCTCTATCCCGTGTCAATAGGACACACAGCAAGCTCGTGACAGCGAATCGAAATTTTTGTGCTCTGTTTCCATTCAAGTGAGCGTAACTCGAATCCAAAAAATCGTTGGAAAAATCTAAAAAAAGCATTTTGAAGCTGACAAAATTTCCTAACTTTTTATTCAAAATGATAGAGAAAACATTTTTTTGGTAACATTTTTTATTGTGTTCAATGGCGCACCATCTATCATATAAAGTACGAAATGGTATGTGATATATGGCATCATAAAATAGACAGTTGTACAAACTTTTGACATCACGGGAGTTCAAAACGGCCAAATTTCGCCCAAGATATAGGCATTTGAAAAAGAGACTTTTTTAGAAAATTTTAGGTGTCCCTTTAATTGTTTTGCGGAATGTAGATTGCAATGAATAAATTTTGAATTTATGAATGGCGCCTTTTTACTCACATATACCCGCCTGTGGAATTTCCTAGTTACGCCACTGCACCTAATCGTGTCTTTTCGTCCCATATACCTCACAATAACCCTCGGAATAACTTTTTTAAGGATTAGGATTATCTGTGCGTACAGCAGGGTGTTTAAGTCAACGATGTCATCAGAGTTTTGGACCTGGGACCAGAAAACAAATCACAGCAATATGTAAATAGATAATAATATTAAGTTGAAAAAATATTATACTAATTTCAGTTTAAAGTTAAGGATTTATACTGCAACATATTGCAGTATATTTAAACCATTACGGTTGGGATTAAGAATAGGGAGTAGAATAATAAATTGTCACCGAATTGCCACTGTGAGCAGGACCATGTCTTACAACAGCTACATATAAAACGATACATTTTGGGGAATACTTGTAAGAGGTACACATTTTTCTATTACAGATTATTACTATTCCCATGCATTCACTATAAGTACTTACAAATTTAGGTTATTATATCAATTAAATTTAATTTGTTTACTGGTCCGAAACTCTGATGACATCACTGACTTGCAACTTACACACCCACTATGTGGACAGATAATCCAAATCCTCAAAAAGGTTATTGCCAGGTTTATGGGACGAAAAGACACGTTTAGGCGCTTGATTCGAATTGCCACAAGACAGAAACGAACAGCCGAACAGCAGTAGGTATACTGATTTATTCTCGGATTTATTCAAACATGTTTTGCTATTAATTCTTTATAGTTATGTTTGCACCTACTCGCATTTTATTTTCTTTTTTAAACTTCTTCTTAAAAAATATATCGGTAATCTTTTGAATTTTCTCCCATTATTTCTTTGTTTTTATTTTTTTAAGTGCAAAATAGAAAAGGCTAGCTGAATTCTCAGTGATTATCCAGCTATGAATAATAATAATAATAATAAATAAGGTTAGTATTAGAATCTTTCTCTTTATTTCTATTTATGGTTTACTAGTAGGAGTATGTTACTATCAAACGCACAAGGATTTACCAAAATCATTTTTATTATAAATCTAGTTAATTGTAGATTTGAGAAACTATTTTTCTAATTTTATTTCAGGCGAGGCTTGAGGTGGCGGTCGCGGTAGCGGCCAGTTATATTAGCTTTGAGTACTATCAGTATAGGGGTGCTTACAATACGCGAAATGAGAGATGGCCGACCTAAAGAATTTCAGATTGGTATAGGTCTTGGTATAGGTACAATGGTACAATATTAATCGAGCGGGCAAAGACTATCATCAAATTTTTTGATAGACATTGCTTCGCTACCTTAAAATAGTGTAGGTATACCTACAGAAGCCGTCCAGCTCGATTTTTACCTCTCGCCACTCATATCTGTAAGAGAGGTATTGTAATCATGCTAAAATTTCGATAGTGAGTTTTCAATGGATAAGCACGTTTTGAGGTCCCTAGAACACGATTTTGATAATTTCGCGATGATGTCTGTGTGTGTGTGTGCCTGTGTGTGTGTCAGTGTGTGTGTCAGTGTGTGTGTCAGAATGGATGTTGGAGGTACGATAACTCAAATACCACTGAATAAAAAAATTTGAAATTTGGTATACAATATTCTGACACCCTAGATTAGATCTGATTAGATTTTGGTATTGATCGTGCAACCGGAAGTGGTAGTTTCTTGAAGATCTGAAGAGTTTTTCTGGAATATTTTCAAAATTTATGAATTAATAGGAATTTTTTTAATAACATCTTATATACTAAAAGGCTAGGTATCACTATATTTTCAGCAGCTTAGCAACCGTTTTTCGAATCGCCTACAGCCTAAACGGTTCAACCGAGGTTCAACCGATTTTCATGAACTTTTTACCTTCCGCTTACCTGTAAAGGAAGGTATTGGAATCATGCAAAAAATCGGGTGGTGAATTTTTAGTGGATGAGCACGAATTAGGGTCCTTACAACTCATTTTTGATAGTTTCACGATGATGTCTGTGTGTATGTGTGTGTGTATGTGTGTGTGTGTGTGTGTGTGTGTGTGTGTGTGTGTGTGTGTGTGGTCAAGGGTTGTTAGTCGCATAACTCAAATACGAATTACCCGAAAATTTTGATATTTGGTATTTAACATTTGTATATAAATTGGAAGAGCTCCCTAGATTTTGGTACAAATATCTTCATCGGAAGTGATATTTTTTGAAGATTGAAAAGGTTAATTGTCAAAATTGTATATAAATTTGGAAAAATATAGTATTTATTTGTAATGAGAATAAGAGGAAAAGTTATTTGCAACTTACGTTATAAAAAAATTGTCTTTATCTGGTAGCATTAAAGAACTGCAGTAAAATTTAAAAAATAAATTTATCAAATAAAACGTTGATATCTTGTAATCCATGATCGGTTGATTTTTGTTTCTGCGTAAAAAATATTGACAGGTGAGACGGGTGACAAGTTGGCATACTAGCGCTATATAAGTCCTAAGTAAGATATTAAATGTAGTAATTGAACGGAGGATGGCTTCAATACAGCAGAGTTTTCCTGTGAATGAATCTTTTTATTCAGGTGATGCAAATTTCTGTGTTTGAATATTTGAGATTTTTATTTGTATATTTTAAATGGGCACCGGATTGCACGTATATACATTTCTGTTTAAAATCTAGATATGGCGGAAGGTTGTGTGATGGCCACGTCAGATTTTTTTTATTTGATAGAGGTTTATGTGAAGTAGTGCCTTTTGGGTATATGAATATTGTAGATGGCGTGGTAGTCGCAGGGGAGTTGAAAAACCGTGATTTTTTTGAGTCCTTGGATACGGGCATTATACGTTATTCGATTGTTTTTTTCATTTGACATATAGGTAGAGAATGAATTTGACTATATTTCTATACATGTTTCAACCCAATATTGGGTATATTAAGAAAGTTATTAAGAAAAAACTGAAAAATGCACGGAATTCAAATGGGAGCAGGCCATGGAATTTTTGTTTTCTTTTTGATAAAAATGATTTTTTTGTCAAGTGTCAGATTTGACGTTTCCAATTTGAAATTTTTATTCAATTTAACAATGCACTGTGAAGTTGAATCATATTTTTATTTATTACTGTAATATTTATAGTAATATATTTTGACCCAAGTGTAAATATTCAATTAAAATTAGGTATCTATATCCAATATCCGTGGATAATATTATTTCTCAGTATTTTTAAATGTCAAATTAATATACAAATTTAACAAACGTGTTAAAAATGGTGTCCGATAATCGGGATTTTTATCTATTGTACTTGAGTTTGGGTTGAGTTTGTCCTGCCCAAGTCGCCCTACTGGGATCTTTATCCTGGATACGCCCACTAACTAACAACTGGACAAGCACGAAACACGACGCGGACTAGAGATGATCTACATTGTTATTGAACTTGTATCAAGTATCAAATCTGTTTTTACAAAAGTATGTATGGTATATTAATTAGCACCAAGGGGTCAAAATATGGCTTCAATGATCAGCATTTGTATTTCAATATAAATTTAATATAATTATGATTGGTATCAAACTTATCGTCCAATGTTTTCCAAAATTATGGCTACTAAGAAAAATTTAAATTGCACTCGGTGAGCGGAATTTGTTTTTTCTGAATATTTTTTAAATTATATCGCGATTGATATCAAATTAAAGGTCTTAATAAGGACAAAAAATCTACAGTATGCATTAAAATGACAATTTGGCTTTTGTTTTTAGTCGGACAAAAAGTATTTTTTTAGTTTTCACAAAATTTTGTTATTTTCTTTTTAAAACACTAATGACTACCTACTTGGTATATTTCGATAATCACATCACAAGACGTCAGAAAAAACTTATTCAAATGGTAAGTCTAAATGCAAAAGTGGATTTATGTGAGGCACGAAGTGCCGAATTCTCCTACATTCAGGATCCACGTAGCTTGAGCTCCGCGAAGCGGGACGATCCTCTTTGTCCCGCAGTAGCGGGACCTAGTATTACAATTGAGGCACGAAGTGCCGAATTGTCCCACATTCAGGGTCCGCCGAGCGTGAGCCCGCGAAGCGGGCGAATCCTCTTTGTCGCGCGGCAGCGGTAGAGTCTAAATGTTAAAATCGTTATAATTGAGGCACGAAGTGCCGAATCGTCCCACATTCAGGGTCCGGGGAGCTTGAGCCCGCGAAGCGGGCGAACCCCCCTTGTCGCGCGGCAGCGCGACCTAGCTGAAGGCCCGCGTAGCGGGGCCTGACGCTAGTTGTATACTAAATGTTACTATCTACAATATGTATTCAAAACGTTGTTTCTATCTAGCACCATTTTCCAATTACAAGAAATTAAAAATTCTACAAATTTGTTACAATTTTGATTTATCTGCCTACCTATGGAAACAAAAAATAAAATATTTAAGTGTTAATGTCACATGAATTTTTGACTTTTTGGCAAATTGAAATGGAAAATATGAAATGTCATTAAGTATTTATAAGGTCATAATAAACTTTAATAATATTATAAAAACTACAATTCCCGAATTCCCTTCTAGTACAATGGTATATTTGTGAGTAAGTACTACATAATAACTTATATTAGAAAAATAAAAATAGTAGAGTATGGCGAGAGGTTATGTGTTGGCCACATCGGATTTTTCTCTTGGCTCAGTTGCGTTCAGATGATTTTTAAGTTTTGGCGAATACGGTATTCCTGCATAATTTATGTTTGTAAAATAATAACATAATACAGTAGATTAGGTTCATTTATGACTAGAAAGTGCAATAAAACACTAATAATTAACGATACTTTTCATTTATAATTTTATGTTCTAAAAATGCAATTTCTTCGCGGCTGTAAAATGTGTGACGTCAACTTGCCTACAGCAGTGCTCATTTCAAATTGATGCGAATTGATGTAACAAGTAACAACAACTTCAGGTTACATTGGTTTGAGTGACAGCAGACTTTAACATTTGACGTTTTAAGTAGGTAGTGTTTAAATTTTCCGATTTTGTATATTTTTTAAGATTTTTATACTTTAAATTGTATATAACGGCAGTGATAAGTATTAATGCAAACTTTTATGGAATTGCCGCTGTGTCAGTTAAACATCAAAAAGCAAGATGACGTCACAACTTTCTGCTTGAATTTTTATAAATTTTGGAAATTTATATCTCACTTAATACTTTTACTAATACTAATTTTTCACTAAAATTTGGATATTTGAACTTCTGCTAACGTATACTAATGAAAAACATTTTTCCCCTAAAATTCAGGAATAGCCGAGGGAATAGCCCATTGTGACTCAGGTCGGACTCAGGTTTGTGTAGAACATTGGCACATTCTTTATCTCCCTTACCGCTCCGGCCAACTTTGGCTGCATGAACAGAGTACATAGACGTGTTTTGGTTTTGTACATGGCCGGCCACAGCCGCATGACCTGCCCTCGTTTGTTTGCACGAGTGCGCTGCTGCCAGTTGCAATTTTGTACAACAGGCAACAGGCCGCGAATCTTGGCAAATCCCGCGTATGCTACACTACTAGAAAATGCCACAACAAACAGAATTTATAATCGAATTAGTAAAAAATTATTTGGTTTACTATCGGATTTTTTATAAATATTATGTTCAGTATAATGTATAATATATAAAAATCTGATGTGGTCACTACACAATTTTCTTATACACAACTGTGTGTACTCGTATAAATATTACACTTGACACACGTTTGACATAATAGAATAACTGACGAATTTGACATAGCTTGTTTGTTTGTTATGATTATTAAAATATATTTATTAAATTATTATTATTTAGTTTTGGTACGAACATACGCATCGGCGCCGAGTTGTGGAGTGCAATAATTTACTTTTGTATATTTTTGCACCCCACAAAAAATTTTCATATTTACTTTAAAATTTTGTATAAATTAAAACTATACATTATATTTAAAAGCAAAACATCAAATTTATTAAATTTAAGGACTATTTTGAGCACAGTGTGTAAATGCACATTTAAGCATTTCGAAGATGTAGAACTGAGATCGATTTCATATGCTAAGGACAGGTTCTTCTGAAATCGGAATATCGGAAAATTTGTTTGACTTTTAACCCCTCTTAAGATAACTAATTATATTAAAATTTAAGTTCGTCACAAGCGCATTCGCAAAAAATATATAGGGGATTTATAGGAATTGTATACAAATCATAATATGGAATCTTATTTGATTAGAATATAAATAGTAGGTATTGCTTATTCCAATACCTCCCTCTGGCCATGAATAGTAATGCAACTGCCTATTTCTTAAAAATTGTAACTTTCATTTTAAATGTGATTGACCTTGAACAACAAAACTTTTAGTCTGCGGCGCTATTTTCATTTTTATAAAGTGCACCCTACAAAAAATTTTGAACTTGGCGCCTATGAACATACGGATACGGACATACACACATCACATATCCATCCATCACACACATCATTGAGAAAATGGTCAAACCGGATTCAGTGGACCCAGTGGACCTCAAAACATGTTGTATTTCCGCGAAAATCCCGACATCGATTTTTTTTCATGATTACTTATACTGTGTATAAGAAAGTAAAAATACTAGAACGAACTAGAACCAAGAATAAAAATCAGGATCAGGGATAATATCGCAACAATAATTATTGGAAAATTTGGAATCGAGATGTAATTTTATCTTAAGTGGACAAAATAATAAAATTTTGTAAAATTTATTATAATTTATAGATATTATCTTTAATATAAAATACTAAGAACCGACTAGACCCAAGAATAAACTGTGGGATAATATCGCAGGAATAATTGGAAAATGTGATGATGGAATTTTATCTCTAGTGGACAAAATAATTTTTTTTTTGTAAAATGCAAACATTTTATGATGATTTGGTTTATTATAATTTACAAATATTATGTTGAGTATAATAATATTAGAACCGACTAGAACCAACAATAAAATCTGTGATAATATCACAGAAATAATTGGAAAATGTGATAGAATTTGATCTCGAACAAATTAATAAAAAAAAATCTGACGTGGACACTACATGACTTCCTTGTACGCCCATGAAACTGTTCATACTTTTCTTAATAACTAAAATGTAGAATAATATAAAAAAATCTGACTTTATTCTTTTAACTTATTATACAAATATACTCACAAATATATTTTAGTCATTTTATTTAAACTGCAGAAGAAGATATAAAGCAAATTTTACTATTGTCACTGTCATGTCATAATCATTTAAATTTTACGTAGTAACAAATGTTAATCGATCATGGACTACAAGATACCGAAATACTAAATTATAAATATATAATTAAAGTAAGAAATTTTTTGACTGGAAAAGTATAAAAGTGTAGAAATAACGGAGTTGTCAGTCAGTGAAATAATTTTTATTTAATACGTTGTTATAATAAGAACCTACGTTTCGACGCCATACGTCTTCCTCAGGGTTAATTAACACAACTAGAGTGCAAAATAAGTAAGACATTAAATATACAACAAAATGTCATCAAAAATTTTCGAAGCAACCTTCTTGCAGAACATCTCAAAGCTAACAAGCTAATTATTTCACTGACTGACAACTCCGTTATTTCTACACTTTTATAAATATATACTTTAATTATTCTTAAATGATACCAGATACAAAAATATTTATAAAATACCGATTGCAGGTGATAATCACATAATCTTTCATTTAAAATAAAAAAAATTGTCTTAAATTAAATATTTATCGAAATATTTGAAAAAAGTACTACTTCCGGTTTGTAGATTGAAACCAAAAATAGGAGGTGCACAACTAGATGCTATAACAGTCCTAAATACAAAATTTCAACTTTTTACGTCTAACCGTATTTGAGTTATGCGACACACATACGTCCGTACATACGTACGTACGTACATACGTACGTACGTACATATGTACGTATAGACATCACGACGAAACTAGTCATAATGGATTCAGAAAAGGTCAAAACGGATATTTCCATCAAAATCTGAAAACCGAAATTTTTCGCGATTACAATACTTCCTTATTACTCCGTACAAGGAAAGGAAGTAAAAATGAAAAATGCAAACATTGGAAACAGTGTTATGATAATTTGGTTTATTATAATTTATAAATATTATGTTGAGTAATGAGTATAAAAATACTAGAACCGACTAAAATAAAGAAGAATAAAATCTGGGATAATATCACAGGAATAATTGGAAAATGTGATGGAATTTTATCTCAAGTGGTCAAAATAATAAAATTTGTATGATGACACATACCTATTTAATTTTTTGGGATACTCAAAGACTAAGTATTTATAAAATAAACTTAATAACTAAGGGAAGCATTTTTCTTGCGGCTGTTTTAAGATAATAAAGCCTGTTTTACATTATACTTTTTTCATCTAGATTCATGTTAGATTTCTCGTTTGATTTCCATTCGAAATTTGTTCGATTTTCAGATATTCATACTTTATTTCCAAACTATTCGTATACAATCGGAATTCTTCTGTTTTCCGAGTTTTTTCCGAAATGGTCCAAGTTAGGCAACTTTAAAATAATAAACAATATTCTTACTTATTCTGACAAGTGGACAACTTAAGATTTAAGGATAAAAATATTAACACAACTTGAATACCACGTACAAGTGCAAAACTCATAAACGTCAACGTGAACAAATCAAAACAGATTGAACTGCGCAAGCGTTAGACAAATCTACAAATCTAGTATGAATCTCGAATCGTCGAATCGAAAAATAAGCCGGGCGTATACAGTAGTGGCAATAATTCTGGACACTTTTAGAGTAAAATTTCAGTTTATCTTATAATCTTAGCAAAAAATGGTATACTAAGTCAAAACTTTTACATTTTTATTTTAATCTTTGTAGGTATAAAGTTTCTATTCGATATTTAACATGTTTGCAAATGTAATTATTGTTGTTAAATTCTTCATTTAAAAAAACGACCCGCGGGTGTCTTTTCAGTCACTGGTGCTATAAGATTTCAAAATTTGCATTTTTGTGTCAACCGAGTGTCAACGTATCAACAATTGCGTAGGTTTGTTACAAAATATTAATTTTGTACATTTTGTACCTAATTTGTAATACTTTTGTTTTTCTGAAATTTTCCTGAAAATTTCGTAAAATTGTTGTATAAAAATAAACAGCAACCATACTATGATTAAAATACAAAATATAATCAATTATCATGTAGGTAATTTAACGAACGAATACAACATATATGAAGAATTTTGAAAGTGTCCATAATTTTTGCCACTAGTGTATTTCTATAGGTACTAGAAAAAAGTATGGAAATCGAACGGAACTCGGATGGGAATTTCTGATTTACATTATACTCGAGATTATACTAGAACTGGGCTAGGAATGGGAGAATCTCGAACTAGAATCTAGAAGACGAAAAAAGTATAATGTAAAACAGGTTTAAGAATTGATTATTAATCGAAATGCAGACAAATTATAATTTATTGGTGCTTATGCAAAACCAACGAACTATTAGGTGAGTATTAGAGTAGGTACCTACAATAATTGATAGTAATTGACATAATCCTATTCCGAATCCTTAACTGAACTATATTGATGTCTAAACGTGACAAACAGGAACAGCGAGCAACAATGAGTTGCAGGTCACCACTGACACCGAGGCTGTGTGATGTCTTCTGGCCGCAACCGCAACTCTGTCTGTGACAGCCTTTGAATCTTGATTTTTAACCCGTTTAACTCCCATTCCCATCCCCAATGAACATACCATTCCCAATAGTCTATTTCGGTCGATTTCATATTTTATTTCAATGGTATATATACCGAGTTTCGTTACGAAGAACAAAAATTGTGGCTGCTACTCGCTGGAGAGATCTTTAAATTTAACTCCCACTCCCAACGGTCCGATCGAATTCAAACAAACCATAAAATCTGACTTTATTATTTAAAAATTTTATGAGGAAAATTGCATAGGGCTTCATATTCTATAAGAGAGGTTCGAGAGAGGTATTGTGATGGGTCAAAATTTTCGAGTGTGAGTTTTTGGTGGATAAGCACGTAGAGTAAGAATCGAGCGAGAATCGAGGTAAGAATTTAATCGGAATTTAATATTTTCCAGATGATGTCTGTGTGTGTATGCGTTCGTTCGTTTGTATGTTACAATTTTTTCGGAAACGATATCTCAAAAAATTTTATATTTAAAAATTTAATACGAATCTTAATAAGCCATAATATTTTTGGTTTCAATCTACAAACAGGAAGTAGTACATTTTAAAAATGTTTCGATAAATAATAAGTTTAAGACAAATTTTTTATTTTAAATTAAAGATTATGTGATTAACCTACAATCGTTATTTTACAATTTTTTTATATCTGGCATCATTTAAGTATTTAAGAATACCTACCTAATTAAAGTATATACTTATAATTTAGTATTTCGGTATCTTGTAGTCCATGATCGTTTAACATTTGTTATATACTACCTCGTATACCTACTACGTAAAATTTAAATCATTACGACATGACAGTGACAATAGTAAAATAAAATATCGTTTATATCTTTTTCTGCAGTTTAAATAGCATAACTAAAATATATTTGTGAATAGTAGTATTAATGTATTTTTGTATAATAAGTAAACCTATGGCGTGAGGTCTTGTGCTGGCCACATCAGATTTTTTGCCATTTTATGACGATCGGTGTTGATCCATTTATTTATCCAAGAATTTCATTTATTTATTTATATAGGTAGGTAGGTATATAATGAAATTCTTTGATTATTAAAGTAATTTAGACCGTTCACCGAAACCTCGCCTGAAATTGTTTGAATAATACAACATTTATAAATGAGAAATAAAACGAAAATAATCAATTTATTTAGAACCTACTAAGTATACAAAAAAATGTTTTTAACTCTCATTTTCACATTTTTCATGCGCCGCCGTCTAGCGGCACTACCTACCTTTTTAGTTAAAAAAAACAAACAACGTAGAAGTTCGGTAGAAGTTGCGGACATTTTTGAAACAGACTCTACGGGTAAAAAAATTAAATATAAGCAGTATATAAATAGTTACTCTCGTAGTTACTAGAAACAGTATGACAATAACCAAATTTAATGAACCAAGGTAAGTAATTAATTTGCGAGTTAATTTGTATTGCATTGTGCCCTGAAGAAGCCACAAATTTGTGGCGAAACCAAGGTCGAAACGTTAGCGATATTGACTTAAGTTGGGCTTAAGATGATCCTCTACCGCGCCAGAAAACAGCCAAAAACATATGCATTTCGCGCGCCACTCCACAGCGTTTATTTGTTTTGTTAAAAATATATATATATATATATATATATATATATATATATATATATATATATATATATATATATAATAATCTAAAGATATTGTTGAAGACTCGGTTGAAGATAAAAGTACAATCTACAAAACGTTCGATGCAGAATTTTTAAATTTTGCTTTAAAATCGAAATGTAGGTATGTTAATTTGAATTTTGACAATTTTTGTCAAAAATACATAATATCTTCTATTTTAAAACGAATTTTAAACATTCGATCCGTTATTTCGCAGATCCAAGCTTTGTTGACAACATATAAAAATTTGAAGTTAATTCACTTATAAATAAAAGCTGTACAGTGGCGCGCGAAAACCCTCTTTTTTACAAATACGGGTGCCAATATAATTGTTTCCTCTCATATATAAATTATTTGTTATTTTTATGTTTAACCGAGTGTAACAAAACAATACACGCTATGGAATAGCGTGCGGAATCAATGTTTTGACTGTTTTCTGCCATAGAGGATCATACCTTAAGTAAACAAGTATTTTGATTTGAATCCTGAAAAAAACTGTTTCTTCTGAAAAATAAACAACCAATTCAAATAAAAATTATAATAGGTTCACAGCGGTTCAATGTCAATAATGATTATTTATATTTATAAAACGGAAAGAATGTGCACGGCGAAAATTCCGTTAATTTTCCACGATCCCACCGTTCTCGTATTAATGTGTGTGAGTGTGACGGAATGAGATATTCAGCAATAGCACTCAGTGGTAGATGCAAGGACAGGAAGCATTCACAGGTAATTCAATAAAGACGGCGGCGGCGGTGCGAATCTCACAACACGACATGCGCGCTGTACTGTCAAGTCAAGGGCCGATTGGTACGGTGACCCATAACCGTTCGACCTTCGGGGGCAGTGCGTGCCGCCCTCACCCACTCGCCGCCGCCGCACGACGCTGGAAAATGGCGTGCGAGTGCGAGCGTGAGTTCATCCGACGCCGCCGCCACAGTCACGTCCCCCCTCCTGCTTCTAGCCGGCCATGGAATCAATAAAGCTCCGAATCGGGTGCATCGAACACGGGAACACGCGGTAGCAGTGAGAACCCCACAAACTACAGTTTGCCGTCACACTGCACACAACACAAGACACACCACCGACTCCAAACTCATTACCTTCTTAAAACAAAATAAACATGCTACGATAACATCGTAAATATTCAACAAAGAATAAGTATCAAAAATAATAATAAAAACTTGTTGCTAATAAATATTCTAAAAAGATAAACAAAATTTCACTCAAATAATTATGCAAACAATACGAAATTATTATTAAAAGTAATAACAAAGAACGATTATTTGTTGTTATTAGTTGTTTAAAAACTAATAAATATTCAATTGCCGTTTATGTTAACCTATAAGTTCTGCAAATCAGGGAAATAATGTACAATTTTCGGGTAATTGTAGTAATAAGCTGGCAGTTTCATTACAATGAGGTACTTATTTAAAATTGAATCATAATCTAGAATTGGAGGAGGTTGAGGCTTGTCAATACCTGGGGTAGATTGGCGGCGATTTGTCGGTGAAGGGAATCTCGCTCCTTCTCGGTTTCTTGCAGTTTAATCTCGGTATCTCCTAGACGCTCTTGCGCCTCTCGGAGACTGTCCATGAGTTTGTCCCGCTCATCGAGCATAGACACCATAAGCTGCTCAAAGTTCGCATCCTCCCCCGAGAACTGAGAGCTTCGCTGGCTAATACTGTCCTCGGAGATCGTCGGCATCACATCGCACATCATGTTCCACATCTTGACTATTTACAATTGTACACTCACACCGCAAATAAACGATACGACACAAAATTTTATTAAAACATTCGGTACCGGGATATGAAATGATGTATATGTTCGTAATGAACTATTAACTAAAACTCTCAATTGAAACTCGCGACCGGCACATAAAATGGCACATAAACATTTTCAAATGAACACTTAACAAACTTAAAAACATTATAGATCAAAAACTAGCCTGACACACCTACAAATTCCTACCAGCACAGTCCTAGCACTACACTTCTCTATGCAACCAGCCATTTTGAATTCGACGTCAAACAAGTGACATCCGTCGGTAAAACAGAGCGCTGCATTATCTTCTGAGATTTAAATATTAGATTTTCTTTTATTCTAGACCTACTAAAACAATGATTGCAGGCAAAATATGAGCTGCTCACTGCTCTACACTTTTTTCATTTTATTTAATATACCAAAAATTTATATAGTAGATTAAAACGAAGTTTAGAACATTGGTTTTGCTGACTGTTTGACTTACAGTCCGCCAAGATGGCTGTAGATAGTGGTGGTATTAATTTTAGTTGGAATTATTCTTTTAATTTTCTTTATTCTGTTTCAAAATGTATATTTCACGTTCTATAACATTTATTTGTAGTCATATTTTTGTACAATGTCGGGAAAAGGAAAAAAACATAATAAGAAAAGTAGTAACAAGTCACTGGGAGGTTAGTTGTGAATGAACTGTCAAATTTCATGTTATTTACATTTTTAACATACTTATTTCAGACGTGACAATAAACGATTTTGCAAATGCCAAAACATGCAAAAGCCGTTCAAAAAAGTCCGTGGTAAATGTCACACATGTCATGAAGCAAATGGAAGTTGATGATCGGTCTTGGGATGAAAAGGCAGATGACTTTGAAGGTGATTTTGATTTTGTTGAGGAAGAAAATGAAGACGGCACTACATCATTCGTGATTAAACGTAGACGCCGAAAAAAGACTATTAATGAAGTAGAGATAAGTGAAAGTGAAGGTGCAGAATATCCGTTAGATATATGGTTTTTAATATCCGAACATATAGATCCCGAAGACGTTCAAACATTCGCAGGCATTTGTAAAAGTTCATATACAGTTACATGCAGTGCGAAATTTTGGTTCTATTTATACAAACGATTTTACAAGAGCATACCAAATTTACCGGAACGCTTGCAACCTGAATGCATGGTTCGATTGTATGGATTGAAAACCTGCGTCATTCGAGCTTTACATTATATGTACCCTCCTTTTGTTAATCGTATTAAAACTGTTACCACTTTTGAAGAACATCCACACAATTTATTAAAACGTCAATGCGTTCTGATGTGGCACACGAAGTGTAAAGATAAGTGGTTGTATTTCTTCAAACTAAAGGAACATTCCTTATGCAAGCTGAACCGTGGTCACAAATCCGAACAACCAGACTTATTGGAGATGTTACAGGATGTATTAGCAAATCAGGAAGAAAGTTGTAGGATCTTACAGATTGCCTGTCCTCATTTTGTTCCAACTCCTCTAGTTTTGGGATTAACGTTGTCTTCTGTGTCACTTACCTTATCTCAGGTTTGTTTACACTGTTTGTTTAGATCAATAATTTACATAATTTAATTTTATAAACTTAATTTTAAAAATTTCAATTTTAACTTGCGAAAATTGAGAAATTTGCGAGCAAATTTGAATCCAGATTTTACAACAATGTAAAATATTGCATTTAGCTTTTTATTTCGATGCGATTTTGTGTTATTCATTTAATTCTATATAACATTAAATTTATTGGCTCTATTATCTTTAACTTTCTTATACCTAGTCTTTATAAATCTAACAAAAAATCAAAGATTGAGGGCAAGATTTTTGCGAAAATACCTATATGTGTTTAGGTCTCAATCTGATAGCAATCGTTCAACAAACGCATAGCAACTTAATTTAATAGCGACATCTTTCAAAATATTGAAAATAATCACTTAATAAATGTTAACAACAACCAGCGAAAAATAATTTGATAAACATACAAAATTCTCGCTTTAGCCGCGGCAATAAATGTAATACATTTTTACCTAGTTCAAAAATTATTAAATTACTGCTTGAACTCCTTACAATAATTATTGTAGCTTAAATTTTATAAAATGAAAACTTATTGCCTTTTATTAATTCATGTTAAAGTTATTAACTGACATGTAAATTATGTTTCTGTTATTTCAGGGTTTCCGTCACCATCGCCTGCAGATGGGGTTCGGATCTGGATTATCGTACTGTAATCGAGCAATAGATGCCAGTAACTGTACTGAAATCGTTCTGGATCCGGTAATCAATGTGCGTGTTCTGGACTGGTGGCACCCTCTATACCCACATGGCCAAACCATGCCCTTAATGAACCAAGACTGAAGCTTGCTTGAAACCAGAACTATAGATCGGTCAACTGTGATGCTCACCTGTTCAGGTGGAAACATTGGCACATCAACTTCGCCTGTCTTTACAGTTCGCTGGAGATGACTGGGATAGAGGGAAGAGACTAGTGATGCGATATTGTTTTCGACGCAACTTTATTATGACATTTACTTTCAAATATTTGCTTCAATGAATTTGGTTCACTCAGAGTTTATATTCGAGGATCATGAATTTGTAATTATTGTTTACATTACAAATTGCTATACTTGCTATAACTGATTATTGATTTTTTTATTTTATATTTAAAATAATGTGAATTAGAATTTAATGTGGCAAATACAGTATTGTTCTCGGACCAAATAAAATTTTATTTCTTTAAAAAAGGTTTATAAACGCTTAAAACTCCTGTTATACCTACAGACGTTCGTAGTAATACATAGATACTATAGTTTTCACGTTATTGAATTATTGTTAAAAATAAAAACTGCAATTTCAATTTCACAAGTGGGCCAGAGAATATGTTAAGCGGCCCGTTCACGTTTTTTTCAGAATTCCTAGAATATTCTCGATTTTACATTATTTTCTATTTCAGTCTTTTCCCCCATTATTATATCTGCCTAAAACCAGCCCGAAACTTGTACTTTGTCGCATCCTAACTATGCCATGTCATTTTGAAGTTGAAAAATACTGTAAAAGTGATTTCGTTGCGAGTAAACTGTCAGTTTATTATTTACTTCAGGTTAATGTTTTTATAAACATTTGATAGAGAATGAATAGATCTGCAGATATGCCTTTTTAAAATTTTTTAAATTAATTTCTATCATGAGATATAACCGTGTAAAGTTTGCATAAATTGGATTTTTTTTTTGAAATTTACAGAATTTTTATAATCATGTAGGTACAATTTTTTAATTAAAATTTTAAAAAGGCACATCTGTAGATCCATTTAATATTTTATTAAAAACTTTTAATAAAATATTAAATTGTAATCTCTCTAATATTTTATTAGAAGCTTTTAATAAAATATTAAATTGCAATCTCTCTTTTTATGACTGATGCCGAGTAGTTGTTATCCCCGAGGTTATCCCTAATAAGTATAGCAGTCGAGAAGTCCAACACAAAAATTGAACAATTAGTACTAACTGTTGAATATAAAAAACGCTGTCAAACTGATATTTACAATTGGAAATTTTACACATTTCAAATGCATTTACTTCAAAATAATACAAACAATTTTTTTTAAAATTATAATCACCCGTTTCACATTCCAACATAGAAATATTATTATTTTAAATACCTTCATGACCTTCATATAGCTGGTTTATCATGGATTTAATTAACGAAATTTGATAAATGAATTTAAATTTAGAAATATAAAAAATCTGACGTGGACACCACATGACTTCCTTGTACGCCTTGTGTGTTCATACTTTTCTTAATAACTAAAATGTAAAATAATATTAAAAATTCTTTTAACTTATTATACTAGTATACTCACAAATATATTTTAGTCATTTTATTTAAACTGCAGAAGAAGATATAAAGCATATTTTACTATTGTCACTGTCATGTCATAATCATTTAAATTTTACGTAGTAACAAATGTTAATCGATCATGGACTACAAGATACCGAAATACTATAAATTATAAATATATACTTTAATTATTTTTAAATGATAGCAGATACAAAAATATTTATGAAATACCGATTGTAGGTAATAATCACATAATCTTTCATTTAAAATAAAAAAAATTGTCTAAAATTAAATATTTATCGAAATATTTTTAAAAAGTACTACTTCCGGTTTGTAGACTGAAACCAAAAATAGGAGGTGCACAACTAGATGCTATAACAGTCCTAAATACAAAATTTCAACTTTCTACGTCTAACCGTATTTGAGTTATGCGACACACATACGTCCGTACGTACGTACGTACGTACGTACGTACAGACGTCACGTCGAAACTAGTCATAATGGATTCAGAAAAGGTCAAAACGGATATTTCCGTCAAAATCTGAGAACCGAAATTTTTCGCGATTACAATACTTCCTTACTTCGTACAAGGAAGTAAAAAGTCCTAAAATAATACCTACAGAGGCACTAAAGCCATTAAAAATTATAATACAATGCATTCAAGAAAATGATTGACAAATGCAATGACGAAAGTCGATTTATTTATCCGTTCAGAAATTATAACTGTGTAATAGAAGTTTTGCCAGAAATATTAACCTCTTTTATATAACAGTATTTTTAATTAGTTAAGGCGGTACACTTATAACAAACATATAGTGAAAAGGGGACCTCGTCATATTTCACCCACACTCACATTTTATATAATGGCTAGCTAAAAGATGACTCTAGAAGTCTAAAGTGCTATGGAACTATATTATAAAAATACTAAATAAACTTTTGATAATAAATGAGTAAAAACAGTCTATTTCGCTTAGTTTTTACTATTATTATTTTAGCCAGTTGTGATTGTGAAATATTTTGACAAAAAATATTTTTAATGCACTCTTACGAACAATGCAAGGAATCGACTATTTAACACAAAACTAATTACCTAATATGCAATCATATAGGCACGATTTGTAATATTGCAATGCAAAAATTAACTCTTATTACTTCCCCGACCTATGTAATAGAGGGAAGTATTGTAATCGTGATTTTTTGACAGTTCGAGATTTTCATGAAGCTTCACGTTTTAGATCCTAATGAACCCAAAAAACATGATTTAAAAAAGTCGGTCTGTTAGTCTGGATGTTGCATAACTTAAAAACGCGTTGGAATTTTGGACTGAAATTTTATATTTAAGATCTTGACCCAAAATCTGACGTCAAGTTCGTTAATGAGCTTTATTCAACCAATGGTACCAACTTTATAAACATAACTTTTTTTTAATCACAATACCACGGTAAAAGAGAAGTAGGTTGGGACACTTCCCTATAGTTACCATTATAAACTGCGGTCAAAAATTTTCCTCCTGAAATTAGCTCAATAGATGTCACTAGTGCATTACTCCTCTCGACTTATCAGTGTTTATCAAAGATATCTATGCACAAATTTGATTTTTATAAAAATTGAATGACAAATTTTCATATTTTGACATTAAGGGCCGGTTGTTCAATCTCACCTTAAACTTCGTTTATGCCAAAACCATGGTTACCAAGTTTTTCTGTTGTATTGTTGCATCTCATTGGTAAACTGTTTTATTTTAACGCTGGAGATTGGCTGGGAAAACTCGGTTTAACTTAGCTTGAGTTTATGTTTAAGCTAACACTAAACTCGAATTGTACAACCGGGCCTTAATGTCACACTTTGAATAAATGTTTCGTGCCCCAATGTACCTCTGGGTACAATCCTGGTAACGAAAAATTCCCACTATTTTGTGTACCAAAATTCAGTGAAAGGTTGGAACAGTGGAGGCAAGCTGTATCACTGATAACAAATAAAATTTTAATATCTAAACACGTAATATGTGCAAAAAACTTCGCAGAAAATGATATATTAAAACACTGGAAATCAGGAGATAGTATTGTGCACGGTTACTAGACAGCTAGGTTGGGACACTTGAGCTATCGGCGTGGCAAAAAACAGTCACTCTCTAGTGTGCTATGAGAAGAGGGATGATGCAGTAGAGACATCTATTGATAACCTCATTAATTACAACTGACAATAAAAATGTCAAACTTTTGACAAATTTCTTAAACATGACTAAATTGGTATTAGTATCATTATTTGTATCAATAATAGCTGCGACTGGCACTATCGGAGGATTTTGATCAGTACATATAAGATTACTGAACCGTAGATTACTGTTAGAACTTTTGGATAATTTTGAGTTTCTCTCATAGCAAATAACAGATTTTCTTTTCAATGATAAATTTTGATTGTGTCTCGAAATTATCACCATCTGATATTTAAAAAGTAGAGATTGCACTACGTGACAAACGAGGAATTTTATACTCGAAACAAATCTGCATAATAAAAAATACATTATTTAATATTTTCAAATACAAATGTATAGATGTAAAATATACAAACATCTCCTGATTTCCAGTGTTTTAATATATCATTTTCTGCGAAGTTTTTTGCACATATTAGGTGTTTAGATATTAAAATTGTATTTGTTATCAGTGATACAGCTTGCCTCCACTGTTCCAACCTTTCACTGAATTTTGGTACACAAAATAGTGGGAATTTTTCGTTATCAGGATTGTACCCAGAGGTACATTGGGGCACGAAACATTTATTCAAAGTGTGACATTAAATGTCAAAATATGAAAATTTGTCATTCAATTTTTATAAAAATCAAATTTGTGTATAGATATCTTTGATAAACACTGGGGTGCGTTCCAAAACCATACTCCAGAGTATAAAGTATGCTCAAAGTCGTTCCAAAAGGTTTGAGTATATCTCCAGTGGAAACTCTGAAGTGTTCCAAAACTGTTCGAGTTTACTCGAAGAGCATACTCTTCGTACCCTGTAAAATAGGAGGGTACAAACGTACTCTGGTGACTTTGGCGCCAAATAGTACTAACCTAAATTGTCTGTTCCATAATATCTTATTATTATTAATTTATAATGGACAACGAATTGGAATCAGCCACACAAATTGACGCAAACGATTATAAAGTAATTTGTATTCTAAAAAAAGATAATATGTTGATTTTGGAAAATAAAGGTATATTCATAAATATATTAGAAAACCTTACCAGGACTACATTTATAAATTGGCGCGAATATTCATACATATTTGCAGTTATACCACTTAACACCCTTCTATTATCCATGATGCAAGATCAATTTTGTATATCAAATAAATGTGGTTATAGGTTATATCACCATAAAATATTTCCTACTCTACGTCGTTCCGAAACCCCATAAAACCCTGGAGTAACCTACTCTTACTCCAATACTTTACTCTGTGCTCCATGGTTAGGTTTTGGAACGCACCCCTGATAAGTCGAGAGGGGTAATGCACTAGTGACATCTATTGAGCTAATTTCAGGAGGAAAATTTTTGACCGCAGTTTATAATGCTACTATAGGGAAGTGTCCCAACCTACTTCTCTTTTACCGTGGTGCACAGACCAAATAAGTATTTAGATAGGAATCGTACGTGTTAATCATCGGACCTACGTTATTAGAGCTATCTGATGGATGGAAGCGCGAACTAAGTCGGTATAATCGTTACCTACAATAGGTAATGATTGTTGATAGCATTGTTTATTTTTTACTTATATTGGGCTTCCAAATTAACAAGAGATGGCGCTGATAGTATCGTCAAAATTCAAACGAAAGGTACATGTCGGATTTGTTTTGTACTGATTAACGAGCACACAAACATGTTAGACGTTATTTTATCCGAAATCTTTAAAGCTCTTTTCTATGCAAGTAATTTGTCGCACATCATATTTTCACCTTGCTTATTTTGTACAACTAGTATGACAGTTGGAGCACGAGCGTTAGCTTTTCTATTTTTTGGGGAATTAAATAAAACCGAATGGTTCGATTTTTGTTTGCAGTAGATTTGCAGTTATACACACTGCAAATTTTCCTATTTTTAATTGATTTTATGGGAGAAAATTCCATAATTGCAATCAATAACCTATAATTAAAACATCTAGCGATTTTTCCATCATACAATATATATCTTTGATAAATGCAATACTTTCTTTGTACACACTTTAAACTGATTAACTGTTGTCCTTAATTTAAAAATAGAAGCTAACAAATAGGTGTAAATCTGTAAATTCTTAACAATAATCACAGCACAAACTGATTTTTACAAACAACGCAATGGATACCTTACATTTAGTTCAACTTTTTGCCACCAGTTAGCGTAGACTAATTTTGGAAGCCCAATTTGTAGTTGTTGAAGCAGATTATTCAAAAAATACTTGGAATTCATTTGAACTCAATAGTATTTTATGAAAAATCTGCTTCAACTACAAATCAATATATAAATAAAAAATAGAAATCAATATTTTAAGAAAACTCAAATAAAGGATATACGCTTGACCCGTAGCGCCTGACGTGATACCTCGTGGTAAAATTCGTAAGTTATGTGCTGAGAGCTGTCAATTGCAGTATAATGGACTATACGCTTGACCCGTTCCTCTCAGCGCGACGCGAACGCCGCTCTAGCGGCTGCGCTCGGCAAAAGTTTGCTGAGAAAATTAAAAAAGTGAATTGACGTTTACGCATAAAAATTAATTTTATTATAAAACGCAGGTATCATAACTTCATATAATGACGTCTTACATTGTAACTTGCGGTTTTCAACCAGTTAAAATTAATATATTTAGAGATAAAACTTTAAATAAAGGAAAAAAACTGGTTGACAGTTATCATGTCAGCGATGTAAAAGAAATACAAAATTCGTATTTTAGAAGAATTTCTGGCACTGTTTTGCGAGAAACACCTGGTGCGCATAGTAATAAGAAAAACACAAATGTTTATAAGCCAGTAATTGAGGTAGGTACTTATCTGCGTTATCTTGATAGTTTTTTCGATTTGAAACAAAATTTAATAATCAAAAATTATTTATTTCTTAGTTAAATTCAAATAGAGAAGTAATTGATACTGACTGCAACTGCAAAGGTGGAAAGGGATACTGTAAACATGCTGCAGCTATTTGCCTGTATGTTAATTTGGAAAATACATGTTCTAAGACTGACCAGCCCATGATTTGGAATCGACCTCCGCAAGTACAGTTAGACAAATACCACAAAGGATCTACAATCGAAGCCTTATTTCCACATGCGAAAGGAAACAGAGACAATCACCCTTACACATTTCAAGACTTTAAAAATTTAACTCCTGCCCTTGTTTCTGAAAATACTTTGCAAAGTATAATATTGCAAGCAGAATTGAAATGTAATACTGAAAAAGAATGTAGAATAAAAGAGAAAGAAGAAAAGGAAAAAGAATTAAAAATATGTTTGAAAAAATTGTATAATAATCAAAATAATACAAAAAATCAGTTTTTCGTTATGTCATGTGAAATATTGGAAAAAGAAAAGTTGAAATTTTCTGTGAGAAAAGCACACAAGCATAACAAATACTACTGTGATTCCGTTGTAGTCGATGAAGATCAGTGGCTCAAAATTAGTATAAAATCAGTTGGTCAATCAGCTTCTTCGATATGGCACAAAGAACGTTTTATTCGAATAACAGCCAGTAGTAGAGCACATAAAATCAAGACCAGAAAAGACAACTTTGAAAAGTTAGCAAAAAGTTTTATAAATGAAAAGAATCAATGTTTTTCGTTGATCCCAGCTCTTCGTTATGGTATTGAAATGGAAAATGAAGCTAGACAAAAGTTTGTAGAATCATCTAATCTTGTGGTACAAGAAGTAGGACTTATTATTTCTAGCAAACAGCCTTACTTTGCTTGCAGTCCAGACGGAATCATTTTAAATGAAAATGGATACGAACTTTTAGAAATAAAATGTCCTTATGTATGCAACAAGAGTCCAATAATTGACATGCAAAGGGAAAAGATTATTGCTGTTTCGTATCTTGAATTCGATAAGTATGGAAAATTGAATTTAAAGAAAAATGATAAATATTATACTCAAATTCAAATGTCCCTCTACATATTGTCGTTAGAAATTTGTCATTTTTATGTTTATTCACAAATCGATCAATACGAAATTATAGTCTCGCGGGATGACGAATTTTTGTCGTCTTTGATCCCAAAAATCGAAGGATTTTATTTCGGCTGGTACTTACCACTTCTGCAATCTGAAAGTGATATCTAGGGTTATAAACTGTAAATATATTTAATCGGTAATTGAACAAATTTTATTTATGTTATTAGATTTCATTATTATTATTATTATTATTATACTCGTTTGCATAATTATTTTCATTCTAGATTTAATTTTTTCAATGAATCAACTGTTTAAAATGTCACAAAAATATTTATTTGCACTAATTATTATAAAAGAATTACACATTTACTTATAGTTATTTAACAAACTAGTGTGTTAATGAGGGCGATTAATAATTGAGACATTTTAACGCGTGAGAGAAACGAACGCGTTAATTGTTGAGATTATTAATCGTCTATTAACACATGAGTTAGTTACAATATTTTTCCTTTTTAATTTGAAAATTTTTAAGTTTTATTCCATAACAAATTAGGTTAGTACCGCTTTAAACGTTCACTACAATTGTATCGACAACAATGGACAACTCAACAACAACAATCGAACCGTTTTCAGGGAGAAGCGGGTGCAGTCAGTTCACTTAATATTGATTAGCAGTACTAAATCCCAAGGTTTTTTCGGTTTTAGAATGATGTTATTATTTTTATATTAATTTTAAAGCAATTCTACGTAAATATTATTTACCTAGAAGTGTGAAAATCATTTCTTTTAACTCTGTTTTGCATTTTGGTAAAACTTAGAGCTGGTCAATATAATACAATATTAGATACGTGTTTTGAACGCATCCAATAAATCGTTGATTAATAAAAATCATGCATTTATAGGGGATCATTAATGTATGATTTTTTTACATTAATGATACTCATTAATAAATGATCGACGGAAAAATAACTTAATAAACTAGCAAAACACTTAAACTAATTTTGAATAAAAACTATACATCTTTAAGAATGGAAAAAAGCTAGATTATTTTGTTTCTACCTCGATGGATGTCGCTACGATCGAAGTTCTATACACAATCATATAGAAGCAAGTTGTGCCGCTCCCGCGCTCTCTAGATATGTATGAGATCTGAAGCGAACAATTTATTCGCTAGATGGAGGTGAAAGCGTCATTTAAATTTTACCGGGAGAATTACAATTTTAGGAGTACCGTTTGAAACACGCTATCTGACAATTGTTGTCTCACGATAGATTTATTGTAATTTTATATATTGGTAAAAATTATTTGAACAATATTTATGCACATCGAAGTGGCAAAAAATAAATTAGAACGATGTGGCATGGTCAATAATATTTTCGCCAACCGGACGTATTTGATGCAATTGTGTCATTGTTTTTTGGAAAAAAAGCAGGCCATTTGAGGATTGTTTATGATCACCATAGCAATTGTACCGAAATGTAATCTATTCTTCCTAATACAAAAAAACATTGTTGTTGTCATGGTTATACATTTTAATTTTAATTGTTGCGTAATATGAGGATATGTCAGTTTGAGACTCGTAAGATCGCCGAACTCCGCTGCGTGTCGTCCAGCAACCGTCTTACTCGTCCCAAAATCATGCATTTTTTGTATTAATGAAACAAATAACTATATAATAATCTGTATTTTGGTCTGCTCTGTATAATAATTAATAGCATATTATATATTAAAGGACTAAAGTGCATGATTTAATCCTGAGAGTCAAGTTTATTTCACGAGCCGAAGATGAGATAAATAATCAGCTGAAGGATTAAAAGTTCTTTTGTCCTGTGGTATATACGAGTATAGGAACGCTATTTTTGCACTTCATTCGCAAACGAATACAAAATAGTTTAAAAGACAACACATTTTGTAATTTTGACAGTAAACTTTATGACAAATATGTATATTGTTTCTATAGTACTTTTTAACAAATAGCACGTATTTACTTGACAACGGGATTAAATATAAAAAATGATCCCATTGGATCAAATTAATAACCTTAGTCCCGAAAGTGCAAAAATGCATATTAGATATTTATACATCAAGTGAGATACATGAATGTTTATTCACGATAATAAAGTTTAGCCGAGTGAAGGTATCTAACTACCGAGATAGACCTGTGCGCCCGCCGTTGGGGTTGATAGCGGCGGCGGCGAAATATTAAAAATATATCGGCGGCGGCAGTGCGCCGGTGTAAAAGCTTAATTTTGAAGTGGCGGCGGCGTATCTTACTTTTAGGCAGCTATCGAAATTTTTTGTTAACTTGGAATTTTGATGGCGGCGCGCCGTTAAATAATATAATGGCGCGTGTTGCATACTTTTTTTTTACATTCGTTCGAATAAGTGTAATTTTTTGAATTCATGAAATTTTGACATAAAGGGTATGTACTAAAATTAAACCACATGTACCATGGTAATTTTTTCAGAATGTCAGTACTAATTTGAAACGCGATAAGTGAAAACGGCGGTAAATTTTCGCACATATTCGTTACCACGATCACCGTACTAAAGAGCACGATATTTGTGGTAAATTTGTATTTGTGTATCGCGATCTCACAGTTTTAACTTAAAAACGTTGGTATGTTTTGCTGTTGAATGGCTGATTTTTCTCTGTTGGAAATGATTATACAAACGGATTGATCTATTCGAAAAATTTGCGAAATTAGTTAGTTGTTTCATTAATACAAAAAACGCATGATTTTGGGACGAGTAAGACGGTTGTCGGACGACGCGCAGCGGAGTTCGGCGATCTTACGAGTGCCAAAATAGCATTTTTTGTATGAATGAAACATAATATTTTTTCGCTAGCCGCTTAAATAGATGTAATTTCATTTAAATTGACACATCCTCATATTACGCAACAATTAAAATGTAAACATACTAACCATGACAACAACAATATTTGTTTGTATTAGGAAGAATAGATTTACTTTTTGTACAATTTCTATGGTGATCATAAACAATCCCCAAATGGCCTCCTTTTTTACAAAAAACAATGACACAATTGCATCAAATACGTCCGGTTGACGAAAATGTATATTTTTGTGACTTTTGTGCTTCTACTCTACTCACAAGTTACTGAGAGAACCGTCACATTCAGTTACTTATATTTTTTGTGTGTACTTTTCATTGATTTGCTATGGACCGCAAAAATATTACCAAAATTAAAAGAACTTTATATGGAGAGCATATTTTTATATTACTTCAGCAGATAAATAATATATCTGAAATTTCGAAATGTAAACTCTAGTTTGATAGAGTTTTAAACAATTGATTTTGGTTTTAAACTTTATGCTACCCTATTATATTATTTATCGTAAGCCAAATTGAGATAAAAAATTATCGTAAATATCCAAAATTATCATAAATTAGGTATTTATCTTAAAAAATGTAAAACTAGTTCTAATATTTAGAGTGGGGCACCTGAGTTTTGTAGGATAAAAGTTAAACCAGAATATAAAAGAAAAATTAAATGCGCCGCAGGTGAAATTTCTTTTTCTCTCAAGGTCGAAAAATGCTTTATAGTGAAAAGGTATTTAGTCAAACGATGTGAAGTTGCATTTGTTTTTCACCCATTTTATGTGCAAGAATAAATTGTTAGATCACAAAAGTACAATTAATATAAAATTTATTAATTTTGGTTCACCAGTCTGATTTTATTAGAGTGGGCAACTTTTTCTTCCAGAGTGGACAATGCCCACTCTGCCTACAGCCCTGATTTAAATTACAGAATTATTTAAAAAATGAGGTAGTTTTACATTTTCGTGCTGCAATTACTTTAATCGTTTCTTTTAACTATTGTTCATTTATGTTATTATATGAATCTTGCTCCGAAAGATTTGAATATAAATAAATATAAAATAAAATTCCAGATACACGAAAGCCTTCACAGAATGCTTTGCTATAAGTTTCGCTTCAAATAAAAACACAAGAATCTAATATTTACACGAGTTTACACGACCCAACACGAACCTACAAAGTACAGTCACTGCAAATATTACAGAAAACCTGCAATCACAATCGTAATGCTGAAACGGGTGTTGCCATCTCTCGGTTCTAATCTGAAATAAAAATAACATTGCTGCTTATGGAAGTTATAACATATGTCGTATTATTCGATTGTTACCCATCAGATTGTTAAAAACTGTACGAATATATCATTACTGGAATATATATTAGCAAATAAAAGAGTTTGGTTGAGATAAACATAAAAACACAGGCAAAAAGTAGGTTTAAAGTCAGACCATTTTTTAAATTTATTTATAATGAATGTTCATATTTATATTAACTTATAAGAAAATTGTATTTTTAACATATCATGATTTACTTCTTGTGTACAAAATTTCAACAAAAAAAAGTAATAATTATATGAGATAGTTGCCATTTGTTGTAGAAAACATACACTTTTATATTTATTAATTTCATACAAATTTAAAATTTTTAACTTTTTCTAATGGTATGACATAAAAGTATAGGCTTCGAATAATTGTTATAAAAAATAACTTTTACTAATATTCATCCGTAATGGAGTTATTCTCTTATGAATTTATTGATATATTGACATTTTGCTTTTGTCCACTCTTAATAATAGGCTCTTTGTTATTTGCGAGTACACAAGCCACATACATTATTTTATCTATAAACGGCAATAACCTGATTGGTACATGATCTAGAACTTTGAAAATTCGTATTCGTTGAATGCAACGTTCAACATGAATTCTCACTGATGCTATAGAATATCCCTCTAGTACTTCGTCTCTTGTAAATTGAGGATTTACAGCAAACGGGGGCATTATCAAAACGCAGTTATGTTGCAATAACTCGGTTCTTATTTTTGGGAACCCTTTATCCGCCATAATATTGTCACCTGGTTCAACCAAGTTTATAAAGCCAGAATCATTCACAATAATACTGTCACTGGTACGACCGCCGTATCCTTTCGATACAAATGAAATGAATCCATTAGGTGTAATAGCAATTAAATACTTAACTGTAAACTGTGATTTATATGACGAATACATATGTGCTCTTTGTTCCACGGTAGGAGGAGTTTCACAGCGTAATTCTGTACAGTCGATTATAGCGCGACAATTCGGATAATTTGCAAATGCCGAAGGTAATGTTTCTCTAACTGTCTCCTTAGATGGCCAAAATATCCACGTCCTTGTCGCTTCATATAAAGATTGAAGTACTTGGAAAAAAACGTTTCTTGCTGTTTCCTTTCCTATTTGAAATATACACGAAAGTGCTGTAAAACGCAATCCTAATTTCATTTTCATAAGAAATAAGAATAGTCTGTCTTCACTATTTAAAACTTTGTAATATTTCGGCTGACCCTCAGATTTCGGTTTTATGAAATTCAAGAGAATATAAAAGAAGCTCAAAGTTACACCTCCCAATTGTTTCATCGCTCTTTCATTATCTTTCACATCCATGAACCATTGAAAACCGTTTCTCATATTGTAGTCTGGGCCAGCAGCAACAGTTTTGGTAGAAATTCTGTTCCGTGCTTCAACTTCGATGATCCTCACTTTGGACTCTTTGTTGGAACACCGTCTTATCTCAGTTTGCGTTGAAACTTCATTCGTAGAATTTTGCCAGCAAAATAAAATGGTTTCATTTGACAAATCTTCTATTGTTGTTTCATCTGTCTGGGTAGATATTTCACAACATTTTTTAGGTTCTAGTGTTGTTGCAACTGAATGTTCTTGGATATAATTTATTTCTTCTACTATCTCTGGAATTACATAAATACCGTACATATATACTCGTGTTACAGATTACTAATATAAATTAAAATAAGAAACAATATGTTTTAAATTCTAACATTTCATACTGAAATTTTGTTTCAGCTCTTATAGTTTTATAAATAAAATAATTGTGTTAAATGCTCAATTTTTCAAAAATATACATGACAATTAGTAGAAACGAATACCATGTGAATTTCTTAACTGCTCATCCTTTTTCTCATTACGCTTCTGTATTCTTATTGCACGATCTACAGTCTTTGCACTTTCCGGTTTCCACGGAAAAATAGTAGGATTATAATTTTCTTTTCGTGGATCATTTGATTTTTCAGCTCCTACAAAATGAGTGCTGCAAATTTTACTCGTCTTTGTTGGAATCCAAGGTCCATGTTTTGTTCTAATGAAAATTATTTTATGTTAGTTACCTACATGAATACATAAATTATCGTAAAAACGTGTAATGCTATATTCCATGAGGTATTTCATAAAATACCGATCTACAGTAGTTAAATTATAGAATAGTTTTGTATTTGATACTTTAAAAAGATATTTTAATAATATTATATAATATTTTTAAAAATTCGAACAAGCTCGATATGTTTCAGTTGTAACAGCTCCGAAAGTATAATTTAACACAAATAGCTTATTACTTCACAAAATACAATAACTACAATAAAATATAAGAGTTAATTTGTAGAATTAAGTGAAATTTGCTTACCCCTGCCTTCGAACACGAACTATCCAAATTTTCTTTCTCTCCGTTTCATAGTTGCGATTCGGAAATGAATAAAATTTAATTTCGCGATTGTCACGCTGGTTATTAGGACAACCAGGAACACAACACACCTTTCCAACACTTTTCCCCCACTGTCTTTCATTCATATTCGCTGAATTATTATTATTTCTTACTATATGTCATATACTGCAATTGACAACTCTCAGCACATAACTTACAAATTTCACCGCGAGGTGTCACGTCAGGCGCTACGGGTCAAGCGTATAGTAAGAAATAATAGTTTTCTGTACTTTATATCTACAATTTAGCGAATATGAATGGAAGACAGTGAGGAAAATGCGTTAGGAAGGTGTGTTGTGTTCCTGATTGTCCTAATAACCAGCGTTACAATTGCGAAATTAAGTTTTATTCATTTCCGAATCGCAACTATGAAACGGAGCGAAAGAAAATTTGGATATTTCGTGTTCGAAGGCAGGGATAAGCAAATTTCACTTAATTCTACACTCTTATATTTTATTGTAGTTATTGTATTTTGTGAAGTAATAAGCTATATGTGTTAAATTACACTTTAGGAGCCGAGACAACTTCGATTGTAGATCCTTTGTGGTATTTATCTAACTGTACTTGTGGAGGTCGATTCCAAATCATGGACTGGTCAGTCTTGTTAGAACATGTATTCTCCAAATTAACATACAGACAAAAAATAGCTGTAGCATGTTTACAGTATCCCTTTCCACATTTGCAGTTGCAGTCAGTAGGTATCAATTACTTCTCTATTTGAATTTAACTAAGAAATAAATAATTTTTAATTGTTAAATTTTTTTCAAATCGAAAAAAGTACCAAGATAACGCAGTTTCCAACTATTTATTTGAGAATTATTACTCTTATAAGTACCTACCTCAATTAATGGCTTATAAACATTTGTGTTTTTCTTCTTACTATTCGCACCAGGTGTTTCTCGCAAAACAGTGCCAGAAATTCTTCTAAAATATGAATTTTGAATTTCTTTTACATCGCTGACATGATAACTGTCAACCAGTTTTCTCCTTTATTTAAAGTTTTATTTCTAAATATATAAATTTTAACTGGTTGAAAACCGCAAGTTACAATGTAAGAAGTCATTATATCTAGTTATGATACCTGCGTTTTATAATAAAATTAATTTTTATTCGTAAACGTCAATTTACTTTTTGAATTTTCTCAGCCAACTTTTGCCGAGCGCGGCCGCTAGAGCGGCGTTCGCGTCGCTCTGAGAGGAACGGGTCAAGCGTATAAGATTTTAAAATTTAAAGCATAACAATTTTATTATTTTTTACCTTCCGCTTACCTGTAAAGGAAGGTATTGGAATCATGCAAAAAATCGGGTTGTGAGTTTTAAGTGGATGAGCACGAATTAGGGTCCTTACAACTTGATTGGTTGAAATTTTTCGAGGGAAATAGTCAGTTATTATATCACAAGAGCTACGTCGAACCGCAGGAGGCAAAAGTATTTTCTATTATTTTTGATGATCAAGTGGTATACAATTTCATGAATAAAACAAATTTAACAATTTTATTTATTAACATAATTTTTAAATATTATTGTTTGTTGTGTCCTGGTTACGGTGGATAAACGCATACTATGTCAATATTAAAAAATATGCACTGGAATAATGTTGTTTATAGATAGTTTCTATGATTTTTGTGAAAAATAGTGCATTTTAATTGGTTAAAATATATAATGACGGAAATAGTCACTGATATTTGATTGTTATTAAAAAATTATTGTTACCTGATTGGTTAAAATTTATTTTTTCAAATGATTCTTAAATATGAAGTAATTAAACTCACCAATATAATAAAAAATTATTAAATTTTCAGACTTTGCTAAAAATACTTAGGTACCAAAACTTTAAGCAAAATTCCGGATATAAACTAAAATCTTAATGTAAAAAATTTCATTATTGAATTAAACATATACAAGATAATTATTTATGTTTGTTAATATGTACCTACTAAACAATGATATTATTTAATAAAAAAATTAACAATTATAGAAAATAATTATGTATAGGTAACAGGATTATTGGTATAGTTTGAGAAAATTTGGAAATAAATGGAAAAAAATGTTATTTTTGCGCAACTATCAAAATTTATTATAATCCATAATTAAATGATACAAAATATTAGTAATTGTTATTGTTGTCATGTTGTATTGTTGTGCGTTTACAGAGCCACAAACCCGAGCGCCAAGCGCTTCTATCTCGTCAAAAAATTTAGAACCTTGAGAAATGAATAGGTATAATTTCTACGACGGCGTAGAAGGGTCAGGGTAAATATTTTTTTATATTGAATGCCCGACTTTTAATCCCTACTTTTAAACTCAGGATCCCGACTTTTAAACTCACGAACCTAACTTTTAAACTCGGGATCTCAGCTATTTAATCCCGAGATAAAAAGTCAGGATCCCGAGATTAAAAGTCGGGAATTCAATATAAAAAATATTTACCCTGACCCTTCTACGCCGTCGTATAATTATATAATTTTTGCTTTACGTTACATTGTTGTCCCGCCCGACACTTCTTGACAAGCTTGCACAGGTTGCAAGTTCTATATTCTACGAAGTGCTACCGGCACCGGTCCGTGTATTTTCTTTTCATACACTATAAAATTCATATCTAGCCAACCAATTATATTGATTTCCTTAGTAAAAATAATTTTGAACCTTCCTTTATATATCTCGTGCAGTATGTACTGCAAAATTCCTTACAAAACGAGATTTAGTAGCAGACTACATTTTTCACTACACGAAATTTACGTTGAATTTTATTACTTTCTCATTTGTTATAAACAATACGTCATTCTTGATAAATGTACTACACCTACACATAGGTACTTAATAAGTACTGCTTGTATAAAAAAAATTGAATAAAATATCTTCACTAGTTCACAAGAAATTACAATTGTTAGTCGGAAAGTTAAAAAAAATCACCAAAATTTTAATTTCTAAAAAAAGGAGATAATGCATTTTTCGGATTGATGACAATTTAGGATTTTCGTATCTTTTTATATGTAGAAAGAGAAAAAAATCTGAATATAATATAATTTTTTCAGAAAGGGTACACCTATATTCATTTTTCAAGTTTCGAAATTTTTTGACGAATCGGGACTATAAATTAAATGGATAAAAATATGTCAAGATTTTTCTATAAAATAAAAATTCATGGCATACAAAGTAAAAACTATTATTAATTATTATTATAACATTACATTATTTATGTTGTTTGTTGTTCGAAATATTTATACCTATCTTCTTACGTGTCCCAAAAAATGTTCATACGGGAATTTCTCTCGAGAATCAAGAAACGAAAACGATCCAAATGTTCTTACCGAAATGTACAGTGGCTATGAGTGGGGGAACAATGTTGCGATTGGCTACACTAATACAAGCGTATATACAGTATAATATGTACAAATTTTATACTATGCTGCCATCAGTCGGTCTAGAAACGAAATAGCACTGCAATCCCGCGACGTTAAATGTAGTAATTCAACGGAGGATGGCTTCAACACAGAAGAGTTTGCCTGTGAACGAATTTTTTGATTCAGGTGATGCAAATTTCTATGTTTGAATATTTTAGATTTTTATTTGTATATTTTAGGGACACCGGATTGTATACGTATACATTTATGTTTATAAGTCTAGATTTGGCGGAAGGTTGTGTGCAGGCCACTTTAGATTTTTGTACATTATGAAAATTAATCTTTACACGTAACACAAAAATGAAAAGTAAACTCTATGTATTGTACACATTCGCGCTTTATATAGGATAAAATATTCGTTTTGTCTACCAATTGAAGTAAACGTCAACAGAAATAGGTAATCAAAAATAACAAATAATAGCACAAAGCGGCACAAAGTAACAAACAATAACACCAAATAACGAACAATAACACAAAGTAACTAACAATAACAGAAAATAACACAAAAACTGCAGCAGAATTAATATGACACAAAGATGTAGCAAAGCAAGTTACAGGAGTCGCAGAGAATTTTAAATCTTCCATTGTTAAGGAGGTACACTCGAGTGGTGGGGGGTTAGGGGCATCTCCTATACTCACAATGTATTTCATGTCAGGGTTTCAACTTATAAAAAATAAAAATAATTTTTTTTTATTGTATGTAAACGCAGTCTATTTGAATTTTTGCTAATAAAATGAGATTTAAATATCTTAATTAAGAATATTATTTATTTTTGTTATGTAAAAATTGTTTATTTTATAAGATTTCATTCGGCTAAATACCAGTGTAAACTACGGCAACGCTGTGCTGTACATGTCATTTTTCACGGTCTTATGTCAATCTGACAGATAGTAAAAATTGAATGTGAAGAGAATTCTGCACTTCAAATTTCATTTAAATCGTTGGGTATGAATTATTTATCATTTGTGCATATTACCTTTCATTCTTGTGAAAAACTTGTGATTATAGATAGATAATGTTGTTTTTTTCTGGTTAAATTCTAATTTTGCGCTTTTCAACGTTGCCGCTTCTATATTATGTTCTCGCCAATATTCTCCAGTAGGCATAAACGTCAGTCTTTCGATTAAAAATTCTTGTAAATTACGTGGTAAATGATGCTTGTATTACTTTTATTCGGTATATGAGATAATAATGTACGTTTTAAAAAAGCAATTGGAATTTTCTGTCATTTCTGTAATGCTTTTTACGTTGATTTAAAAGTAGTCCCATAAGAGGCCAAGTAAAATGAAGTTTTTTAATATTTATTTTTGGATAATCTACGTGGTGAAAAATTATGAAAAAATTCAGGTAACATTTTTACAATGTTTTGATTAATTTTGCAAAGTTTCATTAAACTCTCTCATTATTTCAAGTGTCGAGTGTACCTCCTTAAATTGACGAGTGGGGGAAAACAAGGGGAACATAATGAGCAAATGATACTGGTGTCGCCATCACATGCATGGAAGCGTAATGAAAGCAAAAAAACAAAACGCTGTACCCACAGCCACCATTTAAGTTTCCCGGGCCTGCCGTGGTGTGTGGTATCAAATTAAAGTTCTCGGGAAAAGAATTCTAGTAGAAAAACAAAAATAATTTTAAACGATCGTCAATTGTTTTTTTAAATTATAAATTTTTCAAATTTTACCGAGTTTTGTGTCAATTTAAAGCGCTCGGAGAGATAAGTTTAGTAAAAATGTAAAAAATGACATTTATGCGATTGTCAATAGACCTGGAGGTTGATTCTATAACTTTACAAGACTGTTGTACGAACGCAGCTATTGTAAATAATGACGTCATACTGTTTAGTAATTTTTAACCATCGTGTTGGCAAGACCCCGTTACTTTAAATTTAAATTTTAAATGATGTATATACAAAAAAATATTATTGTATGAAGATAAAAATTCATTACACTTAACACAAGAAAACGTTTTGATATTTAAATAATAATACAAATACACGAAGAGGTTAACTCTCAACAAACAATGACAGCCAAACTTTCAAAGAGAGAGACAGATATCTTGCAGCGTACGTACAACACCTACCGAGCTGTTGTAACTTATTTACAAGATATCGCAAGTCATGACGTCATTATATTGGTTCTACAAAAATTCGCTAGGCGCTCCAGCATCGCCGGTCTTGTAAATATGACAGTTATGGTCTTGTAAAGTTATAGAATCAACTCCCTTTTTCATTGCTGTAGAGAGAGAGGTCGGATTTATTTGCAAGTAGTGAATCATGTGTTCACGCGGCTTACTTCACAGTGGTAGTTATGACAGCTGCCAAAATTTGTACTTATGTTTTATTTTTTATTAACCGTAGTTGAAAAATCAAACGTAAACAAAATCGTGTCCTTTGTTTTGTTTCATTATTTTTGAAAAAATGGTTGGACAAGACAAGAAATTGAAAGTCTCCCTTTTCCATTTTTACTTCCCCGACCTATGTAATAGAGGGAAGTATTGTAATCGTGATTTTTTGATAGTTCGAGATTTTGGTGAATCTTCACGTTTTAGACCCTAGTGAACCCAAAAAACATAATTTTAAAAAAGTCGGTCTGTTAGTCTGTCGATCTGTTAGTCTGTCGGTCTGTCTGGATGTTGCATAACTTAAAAACGCGTTGGAATTTTGGACTGAAATTTTATATTTAAGATCTTGAGCCAAAATCTGAGCTTTATTCAACCAGTGGTCCCAACTTTATAAACATAACTTTTTTATTTTTATCAAAATACTATCGTGTGTGGTATCAAATCAAAGCTCTCGGGAAAAGAATTCTAGTAGAAAAACAAAAATAACATTAAACGATCGTCAATTATTTTTTAATTATAAATTATTCAAATTATATCGAATTTTGTGTCAATTTAAAGCGCTTGGGGAGATAAGTTTAGTAAAAATGTAAAAAATGACATTTATGCGATTGTCAATTGTTTTTAAAAAAATTATTCAAATTTTTTTATTCAACCAGTGGTACCAACTTTATAAACATACCTAACTTATTTTATTTTTATTAAAATACTATCGTGTGTGGCATCAAATTAAAGCTCTCGGGAAAATAATTCTAGTAGAAAGATAAAAATAACATTTAACCGATCGTCAATTTTTTTAATACATTATTCAAATTATACCGAGTTTGGTGTCAATTTAAAGCTCTCGGGGAGACGAGTTTAGTAAAATTGTAATTTCTGAAAGAATAAAAAAAACTACTTCCGGTTTGTTTTATTAAATTCTACGAACAATTTTCTATAAGATAGATTTTTTATAAATTTTTTTGAATGCCTTAGTTAAGCAAAAAAATTTAAGATTTTCTTCAAGAGAAAATTTAGAAATTTTAAAATTTTTCATACTTATTGTGTTTGATGAACTGTAACTTGTGAACGGATTAATATATCGACTTCCGGTTTTCTGCATTAAATTCTACGAACATTTTTCTATTAGGTACAATATTGTGATAACTAACGAGGGCTTTAGTTTTACCAGTATTATTAACTATTTTCAAGATAAAAAGTGAAAATTTGGTTTTGCAACTCGCAATACACAGCCCCTATGCGGCCTCCGAGGGTGGCTTCACTTTTTGAAAGGTGAGAAGGCTCATGTACCTATAAGATAAGTACTCACTTTATGCTTCTATCTCAAAATAAAGTTTGACGTTTTTGGGAGTAAAAATTTCGCTAAATTTCATCTTTCCTCGACTGTATCTCAGTCCCTATTAAACTTACAACAAAAGTATAAATACAAAAAAGTTTCGAAATTTTATCCTTTCCCACTTTATTTGAACATTATTCTCATATAACGAACCGTTACTGAGTTATTCTGTCAAAACATGTTTTTTGCACCTTCCATTCAAGATGGCGGGTCGCGCTTACCCTCCCCAAGGTCGAAAACTTGTATTTTTCATCAGAGTCACTACTCAAACAACATATTAAAAAATCATTACTACCCCAGCTTTTGTAAGGCAACGACTTTTTTTAATCTCCACTGACTGGACTAAAGTGGCAAAATTACTAGATTATTAAAAAATATTTATAACGGTGCAGTCATGCGCATTAATGTAAATAATGAACTATCTGATGAAATTGAAGTTACTCGAAGTGTTCTACAGGGCGAATGCACCAGCCCACTGCTATTCGCACTTTTTATCTCGGACTTGGAGAACTACATCAGGGAAAAGAATCTACAAGGGTACTTTATAGATAACAGGAATGACATCCTAACATTACAGTACGCGGACGAGATTGTTCTTTTCGCTTATTCACAACCAGATGTCCAAAGAAAGTTCGATGCGTTATCCGAATATTATGACTTACAAATAAATATACCTACTTGGGTGTAACTTTTACAACCTTCGGTTTATTCAACGAAAACACCAAAGAAAAATTAAGTACTGGGAGAAAAACTACTGGAGCTATTAAAAACACCATGTAAAAGGCTAAATTCCTCTGTTGGCAAACACACATGAAACTGTACAACACCGTACTCATAACATCTCTACTAAATGGAGCAGAAGTATGGGGCATGTCGCAACATGAAAACATTGAAAAGGAATTGTCCAATTATGTCAAAAATACTGTCTCACAGGTACCTGGGTACCGGACCTGGGCATATACGTCATCCCCTAGAGTTTTCCTGCATTTATCATGCGAACTGAAAGAAAATCGGTATCCGAGGGTTTCTTGGAGCGCTGATCTCGAATCGGCAACCCTCTCCGGGTACCTGGACAACTGGACATATACGTCATCCCCTGGAGTTTTCCTGAATTTATCATGCGAACTGAAAGAAAACCGACATCCGGGGGTTTTTTGGGGCGCTGATCTCGAATCGGCAACCCTCTCCCGGGTACCTGGACATATACGTCATCCCCTATAGTTTTCCTGAATTTATCATGCGAACTGAAAGGAAACCGGCAGCCGGGGGTTTCTTGGGGCGCTGATCTCGAATTGGCCATCGGCCACCCAACTAGCACAATTAGTCGGTGGAACGTAGCGGCTACTATAGTAGGCACTTTTATGTGCTTCGCCACTAGTCATAGGTACGTAATAGGAACGTTCCTATTACGGGAGTACGACCAAAATGGGGAATAATTTTGCGGTGCCTGCAACGTTCCGGCGACGGCCCTGGAACTTATTCGGTTACGTTCCCGGGACGTAGTGGTTCCGTATTAGCGTCGTTGCGGTGTAGTATTTGCGACTTTCATGGAACTTTTCTCCCCCTATTTTATCTGTCAGTGTAGCTTGCTTTGTCTTTCAAGTGATTTTGTTTCACTCTTCTATATCCTTGTATTTTACATTTCTCTAGCATAGACACAAAGTGAAATACTACAAGAGTAGATATTATTGATAGGTACTTATAATATGCTGATTCCAGATGTTCTGAGTGACCAAATTTAAACGAATGCAATTTTACTGTTAAACATAATCATCATAGGACCAAATCGGACCATTGGCCCTTCGAAATGGCAGTTTTTAATTAAAATATTGTTTTCAAAATATTTAATGTAATGAGATAAAATGATGCCTAAATACTAAAAACATCTCTTTGTGTATTATTTAAGGCATAAAACTCATTATTATGCATTAATTTGTTATATTTGGTGCTTGTGTTATGAATAAATTATATTTTTGAAGTCATTGTGAAGTAAAGGGTCATGTTTGGTAGTAATGGCGTCCTATGTTTTACTCATAAAATGGCGATGTTTTGGAAAAATAACTCCAAAGTCGTAAATACTAACAAATGCGACTTTAAAGTAATTACGACTAACTGATGGTTGATGGGAACTAAAATATGTGACTTTAAAGTTTTAGTTACTACAAAGTATAGCAGTGCCATTTTAAAGTTGCAACAAAGTTGTGGCCACCATAAATTGCCTGCGCAAAGTTCCTGTTGCCACTTTAAAGTTACTTTGGGACTTTAACCTCCTGACAGTTACGAATAGATGTTTGGTTTTGAAAATATGAGTTGTGTTTATGTATAATAGTATAATTTAGGCTAAGGCCACAATATATAGATCACTCTTTCTTCTGTTAATAAGTACTCTTTGACATATGAATTGTTTTCTTTTATTAATGTTGACGGCTTCACAACATGAAAATGTTGTTTTAAAGTTTTGCCAATCGCACCATTTACCTTTAAGGCGCTACACTGGTGCCAAAAATATAGTGAAAAAGGGAGCTTGCTATATTACAAACTGAGCTCTTGTGAGTACACCTACACAGTTCATATTTTATATATATGACTCTAGAGGGCGACGAAGTTATATTTTTGAAATACTTAATGATATTTTAGTAATAAATTAATAAAAATAGTCAATTTGGCCGATTTTTAACTATTTTTTTCGTCAGATATGTAATTTTTTTGACAAAAAATATTTTCGTAGCCGTCTCACGAACAATGCAAGGAATCGACTATTTAAACAAAATTAATAAATATGCAATAATAAGGCCATAATGTGTAATATTAAAATGCATAAATTAATTCTTATGTTTATAATTGTTGTCGCAACAATGTATTGTATGAATTTTTCAATCAAATAATGCTTCCTAATTACTTATGGAAAATTTCAGATTTTAATTTTGAGCAATATAGCTAGAAACGTGAATTCTGATTCTATTGCAGCAATATTGCGTGCAGCCAGGGTAGAGCCTTAACAAACACTTTAAATTTTCTATAAAACAATAATGCTGAGCATCTGAATATTGGGGACTAAATGATGAAAGATTCTTTATGGTAATTTTAAGAAGGTGCCATAAACTATGTAGTAGCCGTGCACAGTGACGTTGAATTTTGCAGGTCGCGGTAACGTTACTTACACTAATAAATATTACTTTAAAGTTTTAAGAATTTAAAGTGACATTGAAGGTCCCCAAAACATTATGACAACTATCAATACTACTTGAAAGAGGTTGCAACTTTGAAGTCGCATTGTAGTTGCATTAGATAGTCGCTGTTACGATTGTTTGCCACATTTAAGTTCGGCAAACTTAAAAGTGGTCCCACTGGTAACTACGACGTTCCTATTACCGGATAAGCTACGTAGAAGTAACACAACTATAAAGTAAATATTAGTAGTAAATAATACGTGGTAGCGACTGCAGATTTGTCAAATAAAGTTATTTGCACATTAAAGTTGAAATTTTACTGACGGTTACGTACCAATTACCCGTCTCAGTTATGATTACTTTGGTGCTAGTTGGGCACCCTCTCCCGGGTACCTGGGGCACAAGACCTGGGCATATACGTCATCCCCTGGAGTTTTCCTGAATTTATCAAGCGAACTGAAAAATATCGGTATCCGGGGGTTTCTTGGGACGGTGATCTCGAATCGGCAACCCTCTCTAGGGTACGTGGGACACCAGACCTGGGCATATACGTCATCCCCTGGAGTTTTCCTGAATTTATCATGCGAACTGAAAAAAAATCGGTATCCGTGGGTTTCTTGGGACGCTGATCTCGAATCGGCCATCGACAACCCTCTCCCGGGTACCTGGGGCACCAGACCTGGGCATATACGTCATCCCCTGGAGTTTTCCTGAATTTATCATGCGAACTGAAAAAAAATCGGTATCCGGGGGTTTCTTGGGACGCTGATCTCGAATCGGTCATCGGCAACCCTCTCCCGGGTACCTGGGGCACCAGACCTGATCACGAATCGGTAATAATTGGTAACTTTTTCAGAGCTATCCATTCCCCGAAACATCCACCCTCGATTCTTAAGCTGGATTTATAATACGCACAGCGCATAGAAAATAATTTAGCACAACATAGCATATGAATTGGTCATATGGAAATTAGTACATCCATTTATAAGACGCACAGCGCATAGAAAATAATTTAGCATAGCACACGAATTGACCAATATTCATTTTCCTATGTGCTGTGCTGTGCTTCGGGTTTATTCGTTGCATTCGTGACAGTTCATTTTAGTTAACTTCTTACACTTCATTATATTAATAATTTTTGTAAAATAATCAAAACATAATAACAACATCACAAAGTCAAATTGTACCAAATCAAATCTAGCATAACCAACAAAACAGCAGTCATATCATAACGTCATAAGACAACACTGTAAGACAAAGACAGAACGTGACTTCTTCTTTTACTTTGTATAGCAATCTGTGTTTGTGTGCGACTTATAAAACCCCCGTAACGAAAATGCTATGCGCTGCGCTGTGCTATGTTGTGCTAAATTACTGTACGCTGTGCGCAGTTATAAATCCACCTTTATAACTCCGATATGCACCCCTCGCCTTTCCAATAACTCCGACTGGGCAACAATACTTATACGGAATCATTGCGCCACTGAATGCGAAGGCAATAAGTTTGTATACGCAAATTCATAGATCATTTGATTTTCTTGGTAATAATAATAATTTAATCTTCGGGTTAATGTTCGCCAGTTGAAAATTCCAGTTGTTATTTATAATAACAATAGCTGATTTCTTATGCAACGCTTACATTTTTCAAAGCTACAGATTTCTGTGATTATTATTTTAAATTAAATTAACTCATTATAAGGAGAAACGTAAATCTTTTTTATTTACCTACATTTTATAGTTGGAAAAAATAATGTATGCAACACGTGGTAAAACGTGTGTTTTTACCACACAGAATGTTCGTTGTTCGTTTCGGCTTCGCCTCGATGAACATAATCTCACGCCTAGTGAATAAGAAACACTACATCCCCCCAAGAATATTGACAAAAAAATTAAAAATTACTCACAAAGGAATAGAAACGTAAAATATACAATTATATGAAGGAAAGTGTTAAGCGACTGTGCGTGTTGTAATAAAGAGAGAGTACACAGGAATGCAATCTATATAATTCTTTATTAATCTAAGGCCAACGTTTCGCCACCTCTTGTGGCATCATCAGGGCAAAATACGAAAAACATAAATTCACATACACAATTTGTAAAAAATATACAATGTAACACATACAGATTTAAAAACTATACAAACATTAACCATCAAAGAGATGTTGTCAAATATAAAACAAAAAATCGATCACTTCTCTCCGTGCGATCACAGAATACAAGAAACATGAAAAGTAAGGAACAAGTGGAAACTAGTCATTACCAACAATGATTGAATCACCTCAACAGCATCTACTGTCACATCTGCAAACTGTTTAGATGATTCAATGATTGTTGGTAATGACTAGTTTCCACTTGTTCCTTAATTTTCATGTTGAGGGCCCCGTTTTATATACCGCCAGGGGCCCCGGTCAGTCTTAATCCGCCTATGCTTACTGTTATTATTTTAACATCAATTATTTACCAAATGGCAAAAATTATATTGAGGACTCACTGTGATATCAGCAACAAATTTCCATATTTTGTCAAAATGCTCGATGCAATAGCGACGATACAATTTTTACGTTATTCATTTGTTCCATCGAGCACATAGGCATTAGAGAGCAAAGTCAATCAACTTATTTGAGATGATCTCGAGTTTAAAGAGTCGGGAATTCAATATAAAATAATATATACCCTTATCCTTCAAAGCTGTCGTAAACAATAGCTGACTTCCCAACTACTATTTAAAAGTCAGAAATTGACATATTACTAACCGATTGTGAATAAAATTATATTTGAAATTCATGTAGGGTTTCGGGGTTTGTTTTCTGCAGTGGATGACGTTGCATTAGCATCACTCAATTATCTATCCTTCCATAGCACACGCCACATTGCGCACACACCGCACTGTGTGCATCTGTCTCCAGCTGATGAGTTCAAGTGGCGTAACCTCTGCACGATGACAGCCTACCTAACAAAACACTGATATCGTTGTTAAACACTTGCCATACACAGGTTATTAATATGTACACTGCTCTGTTGTGTGCGAACTGCTAATTGCCAGCCACATTGCTGCTGATTGTGTGCGAACGGAAATACTGAATTGTGGATACATATAGGTACTTGACTGCTTGACAAGGCGAATACAAAACGGGATTTGTTTCAGGGCAAAAAGAACACGTTTGCCAAATAAAAACTAGACCAGTGGGCAAAACTGGGTTTAAAAAATCTGATGTGGACACGACATGACTCTTCATACTTTTCTTAATAACCAAAATGTAGAATAATAATTTTCGTAGGGTTTAAATGCATATTCAATTTTACAAAAAGTTGTTTGTTATGTTTCTACATCAAATAATATTATGAAGTTTATTTATTATTGATGTTCAATTGTCGCGCGCTGGCGCTATTCATATGCACTTACGTGTCATTACAGTTCACTAAAGTAAAGTGCCCTTTTATCACGCACGTTCGAAACAAAAATAGTAGGTGCACAACTAGTAACCGTTTTTGATTAATGCAAAAAAGAAACAATTAGAGAAAATAAGAGTTAATTTTTGCATTTTAATATTCAAGATTCTTACTTTATTAATGCATACAATTGAATTTTGTTTGATATAACCGATTCCTTACGATGTTTTGAAGAGTGCTACAAGAAGTATTTTTTAAAACAACTTCAAACAATAAGTTCAAAATTATTTTAAAATTTACGAAATTGATTGATTTCACCGGTTTTCACTAATTAATTACCAGCAGACTATTTCAAGAAAATCGTCATGTTGCACCCTAGGGACAGTCTTTATAAACTTACATTTCAAATATGAGTTCATAGATTTCAAAAACAAAGTCACAATCTTGAATATTGTAGCACCCTATTTTGCTCTGAATTTCATAGCAAGTGTATAGTCTTAAAATGTTTCTTTATGTACTAAAACTGAACGCATAAAGACTACTTTCAACATTAAGTACAAAATAAAAAAATGGCGACTGGTGAAAACTAGTTTTGTTTTTGGAATTTCCGGAGGAATAGCTAGGAGTCACAGATCCTATTGGGGGGTCCGGTCTCTTCTGGCGCCGCCACTGCATTTGTTTTAGAGTTTTTGTAAAATATTTACCTGTGCTGAATTTTAATACAATAATATTGAACCACAGTAATTCAAATTAGGCAGGTACCTATTATAAATATTCATTCTTGCATACATTTACAAAAATTATTACATTATGTTGTTATATTGTAGCGAACGAGTGGGTGGCGTCTGTCACCAGCCCGACAGATAATGAAGACTGATATTTGAATATTAATGATTCTTTGATTTTAACGCTTCACCTAAATTCTAAATAAATAAATGGTACAATATTCTGTACATGAAATTGCACGTTTTACAATATTTTAACAAATAGTCCCATTAACTAAAAATTGATTAAGATATAGGCGATCTCGATAGTGGTGACTTCAGATCAGAAGCTGTCAGATAGACATACGTACGAAACTTTGCAATACGTAAACTGTGATAGACTGTGGTATTTGACTAATTTTCTGTATTTTTTTAAATATTTACATAATATTGATAAATATAACTATTCACAAAGTGTAGTTCTTCATAATTTAATGTCTATTTGACAGCTTCCAATATCTGTCACCAGATAGAGATCTCTTAGGAAGAGTTACCTATACCTACTTCATCAGAAGTAAAGCGGTCGCTCGAGGTCGCACACTTACAAACTTAGGGTCACACTAAGGCCACCTAGTCTACAATCCTACCGAGTTTCAATAATTTTATCTTTTACCTTTTTATGTCTCTAATGACTGGGACTATATGCTACGTGTCCACATGAGAGTAGGTATTTCAGAGAGTTTTTACTCTCTGAGAGCTACTGATAGATCTGAGAGCTTACTCTCAGATAGTACTCTCAATAGTCGTGTCCACGTCCACTGTTACATTGTATCTGTCTGTACTCTCGACTCTCCAGAGTGAGTTTTAAAACCTGAACTGCAAACAACTAACAAATCACTATAATTTGTCCTGCCCTATTTTTTGTGTTTGATTTCTAATTAAGATGGACAAAAAATACATCTGCAATTTTTGTTTATAAAATATTACAAAGAAGAAAAGTACGAAAAATACAAGAGCCACTATAGTTCATTTGAGAATGACTGACAGTAATAAATCATTATTTGCAAGAGTAGTATTGGATTTTTGTCAGCAATGCGGCAAATAAAACTTCCAGAAAAATCTGTTGTAACTACACTAGGATGGTCAAAATAAGCCACACACTTTCTACCTGGAACGAAACTTACTTCTCGAACAATAGAAATGCCGTCATAAACGAGCGATAATCCCCGTCGGACTGTGTCATAGACATAGATAGGATTTTTCAGAGTGATCTGTTTATACATTTACTAAAAATAAAAGTTTTTTAATATTTAAATATAACTTTCTCACTCAAAATTATTAAAATAAATCTTTTCCCTGAAAAACAACTTAGACCTAAAACGATAGTTCTCTACCGAATTTAGTCATTTCGACTATCCCTGTGCAAACAATTATTGGCGCGCCACTGGAATGTCTTTGACAGAATGATTTATTACTGCCAGTCATTCTCAAATATAGTATAAGTGAACCCATGATTCATAATAATAGATAAGAACTTGGTGTGCTAACTGCTAATGAACATTCAATATATTTTCCTTTCTTACGATTTAGGTGGTCTTTAGGTTTTTAATTCTATAAATTTTGTTTTTCTTAGGTAGGTACACAGGATAATTTGGTTTCCGGTGTTCAACTAACATTTAAAATAGTATAATGTATTTACAGCAAAAATAAATTTTGTATGGTAAAAAGACATAAAAACGTAAATTTTATTTTGTCGATTAATAAATTTAAAAAAAATAATAACGAGATAATAACATTTCTGGGTTAAAATAAATTATAAACATCAAAATAAATAAGTTTTATAGTAGTTTGGTACCAAAAAAGTGACGAATAAAATACATTTTTATAAACTTCTTTGTGATAGAATTTAATTCAATTATTATTTCGATATTTTGTTTCTAAATAAATAAATAAATAAATAAATAAATAAATTTTTGAGATTTGTAAAAAAATATAAAATTTATTTATATAAAAAATATGGCATCAATATAATAATACTGAATAAGTTTACTTGAAAAATGTCTCTCTATGTCATTAGTTTACGAAATATCAGCTATTTCTATTCAAAAACTCGCAGATAGTTTTCTCAAAATACGAAAAGCGCTGGTATATTGAGAGTAACTATCAAAAGCCATAAAATATGATGTGTCCACTTGAGAGCAACTCTCTTAGCTATGGTAAGCATCCCCGATAGTATTTTAGTAGAGCGTGTCAATTTGAGAGAAACACTCTCGAGAACAGCTCTCGATAGTATTTCTCTCAAGTGGACACTTAGCATTAGCATTACAGGTGTGGTGGGAAATAAAAAGTCGTGACGTTTGAAAACATTTATTTGTAAAAGTAGGCTCCGACTTTTGAAAATCAGTATCAGCAGTATTACAAATTCACCAATAAAATATCACCTAGTCTATAAAGACTGCACAAATGCAATTTGGTATGTCTGACATAATAAAAAACATTTTTTCAATGACAGACCAATTTTAATAGAAGGCGGAGATCCTTAACTTCATTTGAAAAAAATCTGATGTGGCCAGCACACGACCTCTCGCCTTAACACTATAATTTATGTGAATTTGATTTTAGTTAGGCTTTCTTAAATTATAATTATGCAATAAATTTACAAACTTTTTGAAAATAATTTTATAGTTCTTAGTTTTTTAATTAGCTCTTTGTAGATAAAAATTTAACTTTATTATTACCTTATTACATTATGTTCAGTTGTTAATAATATTTACATTTCTTTTAAAATGGTGCCACAAACATTTCAGAAATTGTGTATATATACGACTGTTCATCTGTCACATATTCATTTTTGTTTTTAATTTTTACCTCTCGCCTAGAGAGGTATAGGGATCGTGAAAAAATTGGATGTCGAGATTTTTGTCAATATGCACGTTTTAGCACCTTTAGAACCTATTTTGACTATTTTCACGATGATGTCTGTGTGTATGTGTGTGTGTGTGTCTGTATGTGCGCCTACTATAGTCTTTCGTTCTGATTCATTATCTCAAATTTTACTGTACATAAAATTCTAATATTTTGCAATATACATTTATATATGTTAATGAAGAGCTGATAAGATTTTGGTAAAAATCTGCCAACCGGAAATGGTATTTTCTTGAAGCATTTTAACATTTTTTGCAAAAAATATAGAAAATACTGCGATAGTTACAATTTGCCATTCGACATTTGAAAGAACATATTATCTTTTACAATATTTATTTAACATCGTTTCTATATCTCTTACCAATAAAGGAAAATTAATTTTCAAAAATTTGTAATTTTACCTACCACGATTTGTAAATCATAATATAGGAAAAAAATCTGTTGTGGCCAGCACATGACCTCCCGCCTTGACACTGTAATATGTGAATTTGAATTTGAAGGTGCTAAAACGTGCTTATTGACAAAAATCTCGACATCGAATTTTTTCACGATCCCTATACCTCTCTAGTTGAGAGGTAAAAAGAAATAGCAAGGTAGTCCGAGCGCCAAGCGCTTCTATCTCGTCAAAAATTTCGGACCTTTTGAATCCGAATATATACTCTTCTAGAAAAATTGGTATCCGGAAGATTCTTCGAAAGCAATTCTTCGAAGGAAAATTCTTCGAAGGAAAGTTCTTCGAAAGGAAAATTCTTCGAATAGGAATTCTTCGAAAATAAAAAATAAGTAGGTATTATATTTTTTATCGGAGAGTTGTACAAGAGCATTTTTAGTCATTAAGACGTTGGAAAAGCGCAAAAATATAATCAGTAAATTTATATTGAATAAGCACCGATCAAAACATTGAATAAGCGCAGATCGTAACATTGAATAAGCGCATTTTTCGAAAATGAGATTTCTGACCATAGCAAGTTAGTCCAGATTATCTTCGAGTATGATGGGGTTAAGTTCAGAAAAATGTTAGGCAAGAATATTTTCTAGTTTTAAAACATTCAAAAAATCTTGTTAAAAATACTCTTCGAGTATGATGGGGTTAAGTTCAGAAAAATGTTAGGCAAGAATATTTTCTAGTTTTAAAAAATTAAAAAAATATTGTAGAAAAACTGTTGTACAATCCCTAAAACCATTCTGCGCTTATGAAACTACAATTTATGCGCTTTTTCAATGTTGTTTTATGCACTTTTCCAATGTGATAAGCGAAAACTGGATAAAGGCCAAATGCGCTTATTTAGCTCATCCATTTTTACTTCCTTGTACACGGAGTAAAGGAAGTATTGTAATCGCGAAAAATTTCGGTTCTCAGATTTTGACGGAAATATCCGTTTTGACCTTTTCTGAATCCATTATGACTAGTTTTGTCGTGACGTCTGTACGTACGGACGGACGTATGTATGTCGCATAACTCAAATACGGTGAGACGTAGAAAGTTGAAATTTTGTATTTAGGACAGTTATAGCATCTAGTTGTGCACCTCCTATTTTTGGTTTCAATCTACAAACCGGAAGTAGTACTTTTTTCAAATATTTCGATAAATATTTAATTTAAGACAAATTTTTTTATTTTAAATGAAAGATTATGTGATTATTACCTACAATCGGTATTTTATAAATATTTTTGTATCTGGTATCATTTAAGAATAATTAAAGTATATATTTATAATTTAGTATTTCGGTATCTTGTAGTCCATGATCGATTAACATTTGTTACTACGTAAAATTTAAATGATTATGACATGACAGTGACAATAGTAAAATATGCTTTATATCTTCTTCTGCAGTTTAAATAAAATGATTAAAATATATTTGTGAGTAGCAGTAGTAGCAGTAGTAGTAGTACTTATATATTAGATCAGATTTTTTATATTATTCTACATTTTAGTTATTAAGGAAAGTATGAACAGTTTAAAAATTATTGTTTATTTTCATATTAATGTTAGAATCTCTTTGGTGTAATGTGGGACTCAAGAAGGGTCAGAGGTTCTTTATTTAGTTCAGTTCAATCAGAGTTTGTATCAAAACCGAGTATATGGGACTCAAGAAGGGTAAGAGGTTCTTTATTTAGTTCATTTTAATCAGAGTTTGTACCAAAACCGAGTACAGTTCAATTAGAGTGAATATTATGAAATTGTGATTTATTTGTCTGCAACGAAGAATTTATAGGTCATGAATTAGGTAGGTATGACTGAAATTAATTTTTTGGCGATGAACTATACTTAGTATTGTTTCGTATATCTTTTATTTTCGAAGAATTTTCCTTTCGAAGAATTGCTATTCGAAGAATTTTCCTTTCGAAGAATTGCCTTTCGAAGAACTTTTCTTCGAAGAATTTTCCTTCAAAGAATCTTCCTAGATCCATATAGTATATCACTGTTTTATCAAGAATGATATATTGCTATTGTTTATAACAAATGAGAAAGTAATTAAATTTTTATTAATAGTTATTTAACTACCTAGTGTGTTAATGAGAGCGATTAATAATTGAGACATTTTAACGCGTGAGAGAAGCGAACGCGTTAATTTCCGAGATTATTAATCGCCTATTATTAACACATGCGTTAGTTACAATTAAAGTTGAAAATCGTATCCAGTAAAGTAGATCAATTGGATGAGTATTCGGAAGTTGGATAAGAAAGGATTAAATAAATTCAATCTCTTAAATGCATATGTTTCGGATTATATTCATCCTTCATCAGTGCTAAAAATTGAAGAAACCAGACCAATATAAATATCACAATGTTTATACAAATTAATAAGTGTAACAATCTTTACCAAATGAGATTACAAATTTTTACATTTAATACGCCGAAGATCATCCTTGTTACAAGGTTAAAAGACAACTGTCAATAATAACAAACTTCAGTTAGAAATTATTACAAACAACAAAAGTCACTAAACGTTGGAATATAACTAAATTACGTAACATAAGAATTGGCGCGAAACAAACAATTTTGAAAACTATTCAGTATTAATATATGTATGTTTCAAGACAGATTCTTAGCTATTACTGTAGCAAATTTGAACGCAATACTTACAGTAAGTACATTTTGAGATATCTGTCCGCCATTTTGTTTCAAGATGACGGACTGACATTTTAATACCTATATCTATATCATAAGTAGTTAGATCCTAGGCTATTACTGTACCAAATTTGACCGCAATCGGTGCAGTACATTTTGAGATGGCGGATAATCTGAAATTTTGCCAAAGTGCATTGTTAGGTGACAAAAGTCTATTTGCTCGATAGGATCCTGGGAAGGGAAGTGGGTCATTTTTGACTTTGTTTTTTTGCCGACAGACAGACAGACAAGACGATGAAGTTAAGGCGCTACGCTTGCCACGGTAGTAGCAACAGAATTTCATCAATTCTGGCTTTATTGTTCAAAATAAAAATCTGACGTGGACACCACATGACTTCCTTGTACGCCTTGTTTGTTCATACTTTTCTTAATAACTAAAATGTAGAATAATATAAAAAATTCTTTTAACTTATTATACTAGTATACCTACTCACAAATATATTTTAGTCATTTTATTTAAACTGCAGAAGAAGATATAAAGCATATTTTACTATTGTCACTGTCATGTCATAAACATTTAAATTTTACGTAGTAACAAATGTTAATCGATCATGGACTACTAAATTATAAATATATACTTTAATTATTCGGCTGGAATGTAGAATAGGTGTTTAAGAGAAAATGCGTTTTTAGGAGATCGTTTATTATGCCTAAATATGACCTAAACAAGCAAAATTAGGCCGCGGAAAAGTGTTTTCAATATGTTTTTTTGAAGAAAATGAATTTTTTTTGGTTAACCTCAATGTGTCAAAATTGCAAAAAAATGAATAAAATGACGTTTTTGTATGTTAACCTGAATGTGTCAAAATGGCTAAAAATAAAGGCCCACAAACTCTGTTTTTGTTTTTACTGCACTAACAAAGCTAACAAAACCGTAATAGAGCCCCACAAACTCGGTTTTGGTATTTACTACACTAACAAAGCTAACTAAACCGTAATAGAGCCCCACAAACTCGGTTTTGGTATTTACTACACTAACAAAGCTAACAAAATCGTAATAGAGCCCCACAAACTCGGTTTTTGTTTTTACTGCACTAACATAGCTAACAATACCGTAATAGAGCCCCACAAACTCGGTTTTGGTATTTACTACACTAACAAAGCTAACAAAACCGTACTAGAGCCCCACAACCTTAATTCCATTATACTCATTTCCACACCACCCTTGAGGTAGAGTACAGTAGTGATGTATCTAAATGATACCGCATACACACAAGTCTTTACCTTTTGCTTCCTTTCTGACATCTCCAAATCCAGCCGTCTATACGAGAAGAATCCTCGGTCAACGTCAGGCTGCCCCCACATTTACGACACCGTCTAGTTCGTGGAATCAAGTTCCACTCCTGCAACTGGTGCAAAAGAGCAGACTTGTCCTCACAATGCACTCACACTCACTCTCACTACTACAGCAGACATCGTATACAACAATTAAACAATGGTTGTTATAAACAAACTCATTTTTTTTGTATTCATGTTTTTAACATGGCAAACACTATTGAAATTTATATTAATCTAAAACAAATGTAATATTGTATTTATATCAAATAATTTCGAAAACTTAAAAAAACAGATAATAAAAGCCTTATATCTGTGAAAAATATATTTTATGCGACATACATACGTACAGACGTACGTACGTACATACATACGTACAGACGTCACGACGAAACTAGTCATAATGGATTCAGAAAAGGTCAAAACGGATATTTCCATCAAAATCTGAAAACCGAAATTTTTCGCGATTACAATACTTCCTTTACTCCGTGTACAAGGAAGTAAAAATGGATGAGCTAAATAAGCGCATTTGGCCTTTATCAGTTTTCGCTTATCACATTGGAAAAGTGCATAAAACAACATTGGAAAAGCGCATAAATTGTAGTTTCATAAGCGCAGAATGGTTTTAGGGATTGTACAACAGTTTTTCTACAATATTTTTTAATTTTTTAAAACTAGAAAATATTCTTGCCTAACATTTTTCTGAACTTAACCCCATCATTACTCCGTACAAGGAAGTAAAAATCTGAATTTTAACACGAGTAATGACGAAACATTATTTAATCGAAAAAATCATACAATACATTGTTGCGACAACAATTAGAGAAAATAAGAGTTAATTTTTGCATTTTAATATTCAAGATTCTTACTTTACTAATGCATACAATTGAATTTTGTTTGATATAACCGATTCCTTACGATGTTCTGAAGAGTGCCACAAGAAGTTTTTTTTAAAAAAAAACTTCAAACAATAAGTTAAAAATGATTTCACCGGTTTTCACTAATTAATTACCAGCAGACAATTAGGTATTTCAAGAAAATCGTCATGTGGCACCCTAGGGACAGTCTTTATAAACTTACATTTCAAATATGAGTTCATAGATTTCAAAAACAAAGTAACAATCTTGAATATTGTAGCATCCTATATTGCTCTGAAAATTATTAAAGTTTATTATGATCTTATAAATAATAAATGGATATATCTGGTACGTTTGATATTTGTTCATAGTTGTTTGTCTAGTTACATTGTAAGGTATAAGCACAATGAACAGGTTGGGTTTAAAAGGTTATAAATGTTATTATCCCATTAGGACTTTGTTTCTCCTTACTACTTCATTTACAGTTACGGATTACTTCAGTTAAGGATTATACTTTACAGTTATTAAGCAGAATTTCCCAACATCTGTACAACTGTACCTGCTCCGGCATGAAGAAGGTATTCCTACCCTTTTGTGGGTGGTTATTTTTTGATTGGTTCTCCTCTCTCTTGGGGTGTGGAAGTTGTTAATATAAAGTAACCAGATTTATTATTTTTGCTTCACTTATAGTCAATCAGTCAGCCAGTATTCTGACATTACTGTATATTCATTAAAGTATAATCGAGCTAAGCAGTTTCGCTTTAGCAGTTTTGAAACTTGTTTATAGTGTGAAAATATAATTATTTGTTAAATTATACATTCAACATCACCATACGAATTCAAGAATAAAAGTCGACCACCGACGATAAGTGTGAACTTCTTCACATTATACAGTATCTATTAGTTATTCTGAAAATGTTAATTTTTACTTCAATTTAGAGGAAAAAACTAAACATACTTTTCACAATTTTAACGCCCGCGCTGACTTCGCTAAAAATTTACTAAAGTACCACAAGTAAGTTCCAGGCTCAGAACGAAATGTAATATGCGAGGTAATATGTAATATTATTTATCCACGCCAGTGATAGTAATAGTCATATTATTTTCATCATTTCAGTGAAGTAATCAGTTATATTACCTCACTAGTGAAATAATATGATGTCTATTACCTCTCGCATATTATTTATAATATACTTGTCTACCTATTTTTTTTTTATTTGCGTATATTTAAGAGCACTTCGGTTGCTGAGACCATTAGTGCTCTGGCATAGTGGTTACACTTTGTATATTATAACATTTATAATGTGAGTGACTATTATATTTTATTTAACATTTGGATATGTTTTAGATAATCTAGTGTTTTCTTTGTGTTATCCTCCTTTGCAAGACATTCGGAAAGGGTGGCTGGCATGTTATATAGCGCTCGTTGTTGGTTGTAGTTGACACAGTGTAGTAATATGTGTTCCACGGTCAGTCGGGTGTTGCATGTCACGCATCTGGTTGGTTCTGTTTTTTTGAAGATGTGGTCGTGCGTGACGAGAGTGTGGCCTATTCTTAGTCTTGTCAGTGTTATCCTCTCTCTTCTACTCCCGTCCATTCTCCATCCTGCAGTGGTTTCCTTTATCTGTCTGAGGTGGTTGTTGGTGGTTTGTGTCCACTCGAGTTGCCATTTGTATTTGATTTTATGCTTTGTGACGCTGACCAGGTCTCTCGGTGGTATAGGTATAGGAATTTCATCTTCAGTGTTTATGGCTTCTTTAGCGAGTGTGTCTGCTTCCTCGTTGCCCTTAATGCCGCAGTGAGATGGTACCCAGAGGATGGTAATGGATTTGGAATCTTCTTTGCATTTGTGGATATTTTCTTGGATTATTTTTATTAATGGATCTTTCGGGTAGGGATCAAGGATACTGAGTATGGTACTCAATGAATCTGTACATACTACATAGTTGGTCTGTTCCGTTTCATATATGTGCTCAACAGCTTTCAAGATACTATAGACTTCTGCTGTGTACACGGATGTATATTTGGGAAGGTGAAATTGTTTTTTGTATGTATCTGATACTAATCCTGCTCCTGTTTGTTGATTTATTTTTGACCCGTCTGTATACACATGTTTATGATCTTTGAATTTTTCGTCAATGAGTTGCTTGAACTTGTTGTTAATTAACATTGTTGGTGTATAATTTTTGTTTAATTTTGTTAGTTCTAGATTGGTTTTAGGTGGTTTAATTATCCATGGGGGATACTGTGTCTCATAATCTTGTTGGATATTTGGTAGTGTTATCTGTAGTTCTTCTAATATGTTGTTAATGTATTTTTGGTACTGGTTGTCTTTTTTTATTATAGTTTTATTATTTCTATTAGTATATATCTGGATGTATGCAGGATTTTTGTAATGTGACGCAAGTTTAATGATATAAGTGAGCAGGAGTTGCTTTCTTCGATAGGTTAGGGTAGTTTCTCCGGTTTCAGATAAGACGCTAACTACTGGGCTCGTTCTCAACGCCCCTGATATAATTCTTAGTGCGGTGTTGTGTACAACTTCTATTTTTTGGAGTATATATCTTTTTGCTGTTGTGTATATAAGGCATCCATAGTCTATTTTCGATCTTATTATTGATTTGTAGATTTTCATTAGTGTGTCGTTATCTGCTCCCCAGTCTTTGCTCGAAAGTGCCTTCAGAAGATTTAGCCTGGTATTGCATTCTTGTTTGAGATGTTCTATATGGATTTTCCAATTTAGTTTCCTGTCGAAGTGCACACCTAGTATTTTTAATGACTCCTCGTATGTTATAGGTTTATTATTTAGGATTAGTACTGGATGGTTGTTGTTATCTTTCCTTATTTTGCAGAAATGTATCGCTTTAGTTTTTGTTTCGCTGAATTTGAAACCCGTGTTATTTGCCCAGTTTGTAATTTTTTCTATTGCTTCTTGTAACTTGTTTTTTATGGTTGTTAAATTTTTGTTTGCGACATATATGATTAGATCATCCGCAAATAAGGAAAATTTAATGTCTTGAGGTATGTGCTCGCTGATATCGTTAATTGCAACTAGGAAAAGCGTTGGGCTGATGATTGACCCTTGTGGAATTCCGTTTGCTTGTTGTTTTATGCTGGAAGTGTATGTATTATGTCTAACTCTAAATTTTCTATCTGTAAGGAAATTTTTCGTGAAGTGTAGTAGATTTCCTTCAAGACCATGTTTTTTAAGTGAGGATATTATATTGTATTTCCATGTTGTATCGAAAGCTTTTTCCAGGTCAAATGATACTGCAATAAGGTGTTGTTTGTTTGTGAACGCTGTATGTATGTTTGACGTCAACGGTACTAGCTGGTCGATTGTAGATCTTTGAGGTCTAAATCCATTTTGTTGATTGGTTAGGATGTTGTTTTTTCAAGGTACCACAACAATCTCTTATTAATAATTTTTTCTAATATTTTGCAGAGTGTGCAGGCGAGTGCTATTGGCCTGTAATTTTCTGGATTAGTTTTATCTTTCTTTGGTTTCAACAGCGGTATTAGTGTGACCTCTCTCCATTTCGATGGAAATGTGTGCGTATTCCATATGTGATTATAGATTTTGAGTAGGTATAGTGCTGCTTCTTCGGGAAGGTTTTTAATTAGTTCTGGTGGAATTTGATCTGGGCCTGGACTTGTATTGGATTTTGTGTGTTTGATAGCATATTTTAATTCGGAATAGGTTAAGGGACTATTTATAGGATTATTTTGATTATTAATTGTGATTTCGGATCTTTCAGCTTTATTTTTTATTTCTTGGAATTGGGGTCTGTAATGGCTATTTGAAGAGTTATATTCAAATGTTTTGGCTAATTCATTTGATATTTCCTGACTATCTGTTATATATTCATTGTTAATTTTTAATGATGATGTCCCGTATGATATCCTTGTTCCTCTGATTTTTCTTATTTGTTCCCAGATTTCTTTCGGAGGTGTACTAGTGTTTATTCTTGATGTGTACTCTCTCCAGGATGTTTCTTTTGCCTTTTTTATAGTTTTCCTTGCATAGGCTCGTGTTCTTTTTAGATTTATAAGATTTTCAGTTGTGTTATGTTTTTTATATTTATACAGCGCTTTTTTATTACCTCGTACTGCTTTCTCGCACGTTTTATTCCACCAGGGGGTAGTTTTCTTTCTTGGTTTTGTTGATTTTAGTCCTAGAGCGGCTGTTGCTGCCTCGTGAATTCTGTTGGTGAAGTTTTCTACGATTTCATCTATATTTGAATTTTGTGTGATTTCGGAGTAATTATTTTGGAGTAACATTTTATACTGTTCCCATTTTTCTTCTTTTAGGTTCCATTTTTTAATGTTTTGGTCTATGTTGTCATTGGGTTTTAGGTCGTTTATATGCTTTATTTGCACAGGGAAGTGGTCACTGCCGTAGGTTTCCGGTAGTACTTCCCATAGTAATTCAGACGCTATATTTTGAGTGCATATAGATAGATCTATGGTGGTGAATGTGCCGTTTCTTGCTGAGAAGTGTGTAGGTGTACCATCGTTCAATATAATGTCGTTCTGAAAGCTCTCTTCGATAATTCTTCCCTTTCTATCTGTGTGTTTTGATCCCCAGATAGTATTGTGTCCATTTAGGTCACCTACTATGATATAGGGTGGTGGTAATTGCTTTTTTATGTTTTCAATGTCTTCAGCAAGTATGTGTTGGTCTGGTGGTATGTAAATATTACATATGGTAAGTTTTTCCGGTATTATTATTGTGATTGCAATAGCTTCTAGGTTTGTATTAAGTTGTATAGTGTCAAAAGTGTGTTCTTTTCTGATTAGTATAGCTACGCCTCCGCTGGCGTGTCTGTTTTCTCTGTCTTTACGTACGCAGTTGTAACTTTTGTAATTAACCTTATGAGTTGTTTTAAAGTTTGTTTCTTGTAGGCATATATAGTGAGGAGCAGTGTTGTTTATGAGGCGTTGGATTTCTGCTAAGTGGGCATAGAAGCCATTGCAATTCCATTGTAATATTGTTGTTCTATCCATTTTATCCTTGTATTGATTCGTTATCACACAGGTCGTCACTTTCGTCGTAGTTGGATTGGTTTGTGTCGCTATATTCTATTCCGGCTTCTTGATCTTGTTGACGGCTTATTTTTCTTATGGTTCTTGTGATTCTCGCTTTCATGGTTTTACTTAGTACGTGTGTGTAGAGTTCTCTCATCATGTTTACGAGGGATTCTATATTTTCCGTGTACTGCCTAGCTACGCTTAATTGTTGGTCTGTGCCATATACATTTTCCAAGAAATCTTTGAGTTGGTCATAAGTTAGTATATATCTGTTTGGGTCTGTTTCTATTATATTTCTTAACGGATGTATTTGTTCTTCTATCGTTATGTTTGTTGGTTTGTCATTTTTGGTTATTGACTTGCTTTTTTTGAGTTTTTTACTTTTAGTTTTTTGTTTGTTTTCCGAGTCTGCTGATGCTGTGTCGCTTAGTATATCTGTTGCTGGTCTTTTAAATATTGGCTCTTGAGATTGAATTATTAGTGTCTTTTCATTGTTGTTTATTGCTGGTTTATCTATGTTTGAGTTTATTGGAGTACTATTATTTTGTGAAGATGGTATTTCTGGTGTCTTTTCATTGTTGTTTATTGTTGGTAGTTCTGTGTTTGGGTTTATTTGGGAATTATTGTTTTGTGTTATTTGTTCATTTGCAGTGTTATCATTTTCTTGCGTTGGTTCGACTTCCATTGTTTCTTCGCTTTCGCATTGGTTTGCGTTGTGTCCAGGTTTTTTACATAAGAAACACGTCATGTTGTCTTCTGTTATTAAATAAATTCTATGAGTTGTGTCATCATATTCAATTGTTAGTGTGTTTGGTATAGTGGTGTTATCGTCTGGTATAATATAGGCCTGTCGTCTAAAACTGTACACATGTGCATAATGCGGATCTTGCATGCCGACTCTGAGAAAGTTTATTGGTGATGTTAACTTTATATTATGTTCTTTAAGCTTGTTTTCTATTAAATAGTGTGGAATTATTGGATTTGCGTTTGATATGATAAGTCTTTTTGCAGGCGTGCTGTAGTGTCTTATGTTTAGGTGTTTGTCGTTTATATTTACGGTTTTATGTTTCTCAACTAAATCTTCAGCTACTTGTTTACTACTAAGAAAGATGCATATTCTTTGTTTCGATATTCTTGATGCGAATAACACGTTTTTTGGCTGTATGATTGTACCTATAGCGGTGATATAGTCTCTTATTTTCAAATCTTCAATAGCAGGTATTATGACCGCTTGGTCTTTTTTTGGAAATTCTGTAGTTCTCGCGACATTGGCGTATGACTGGTTGCGGTCTTGTGAGGATTGGCTGGCTTTGTGGTTTGAATACATAGTGGTGAGATGTACGACTCCTGTACACAGAGGTCGTCCGTCGGGTAATTAATTTATTTCAACTTGTAGATTTTTGTAGTTTTGCGAATTTTGTGTTGAGACATTACGGCTATTGTGCCGTAGATGTCGCCTAATGGCTGTACCTACTCAGTGGTGTTTTGGGGTTAGATTTTGACTTATTTTAAGTCAAGGAATTTAGTAAGGTTTGAAGAAGGAGGGTACCGTACCTTTTTTGTACTTGATCTTCTTCTTCTTACTCTTTTGGAACACGTGAGTGGCACAATGTTTATGGGTTTTAATCTCTTGGATTATGATTTGTTTAAGTAACTGTCAACTATACGTATTGCACAGATGAAGGTCAAACTCAACTCACGTATAAACTTACAAATTAAGAATTTGTTTGTATATAAAACTGACAGAATGTCCTGCTGTCAAACAAATTATGTGTACCCTGTTGCTTTGATTTTAAATCAAAATTATAGAAAATGACTTCTATCAATTATTGTTAAAATATATAATTTTTAAATTTCAAATCTGACGTTTAAACAAAAATATCAATTTATATTAATTTTGAGCAGTCGTGGATAAATTTTTGTATATCACATGTGGGCTAAATAGTCTAGTCAACAAGTTGAAAATGGTGAAAAATAGAGATAAAGCTCCTAAAAATATGTGCGATAGCTCATTGGATCCGGAATGACGTCTAGAAAAATGTATTTTAACCATTTTCCAGCATGCAACAAATTGCAAAAGTTATAAACAAATAAAGATGAAGAAAAAAAGGCATTTAGTTTTTCGCTAATATTTCAAAAACTATTAATAATTAAGAAATTTTTAAAAAAGATTCTTAAAGAGGAGGAAATTTCCAATAAAAAAGTCCTAACTCCCGGAACTCTACCTCCATTATTTATAATAGTAATTTAACGCTTAAAATAGGGCTCCAAGCGGCCGGTGAGGAGTGCGTGTGCCGTCTCTAAAGCGAGTACATCATGTAAAATAATTTTTTTACAGTATCAAATATCAATTTAAAAAATTGAAAAAATTATGGTGTATTGTCAACACTTCAAAGAATTGAGTCTCGTTGGAAAAAAGTTATTAAGTTAATTTTTAGAAAAGTTAGGCAATTGTTAATTAACAAAATTTTGTCGGACCTTCGTTGACATTGAAGACAACAAAAAATGTTTAAATAATCGGCTTAAAAAAATTTCGCTTCTTGGAGCCCTTCTTATATATATACTTAACAAGATCACGTCATGAAAGTTTGTAAAATTTCAATATTTTGTTTATTATAATTTTTGCAAGTTAACAAAAAATTAAATATTGATAAAATCTTATCAAAAAATTTTTCTTAAACAAACGTTAGGTTATTACTGTTTTCACAACTAACAATGGCGTCAAATAACGTAAGAAATTATTTTTTTATCCCATTTGTTTACAAATTGTTTATAAACAAATTGACTAGTTTCATACTAATGAAAAATTTTTTTTACCATTTTGTTGTCTTGATAAAATAATGATTTTTAAGAAAAATAATTTTTCTTAAAATAGTTTTTTTATTGTTTAAAATCGTTTTTTTTATATTTCCATTGTTTAAATAATTAGTTAAAACTTTACTTTATCTTTAAAAATCATAATTTGCACTTTTCAATAGAACAACCAAAAAAAATTTTTTTGTTGTTGATAATTTCATTGGTTATTAGGTTAACAATTTGTTATAAACAAATTTTAAATCTCATTATATTTTTTTCCTGAAACTAATAAAAATTACAAAAACAACCATATATTGCAAAGTATCGAAAAAAAATTATTTTTATTTTATATTGTACTTTTAAAATTACGTACTATAAAAGAAGCACTTGATTTTTCATGAAAACTGCTATAACTTTTAAACTATTCGAGATACGAAAATGAACATTAAGTCGTTTTTATATAGGATTGATTGAACTTTTAAATGAGTTATTAACCAAGTTTGTAGCTATTGTTGATCAGCTATTATATGCATTTTTTTATAAAATTTCAAGGTTTTTTTGACATTTTCAAATCTTTTATGGCTTAATTAGTTAAAATATGCAAATACTGTGTTAGACCTTCAAGACAATTTTGTTTAGTGATAAAATATCTTCCAAAATATCTTTTGATGATATTGTTTATTTAAAAGTATACAGATTTTCCGATCAAATTTTTTAGTTTTACTCAAATTTTTCAAATTTTCTCCGCTATGTCTTTAAAATTTTATACATTAATTAAGTATATTGTTATTTATTCTATCTATAATTTATTTAAATTTCTTTGCTTTTATTTACAAAATTTTCAATATGATATAAGGAACAACTATTGTTGAACCGAGCTGCTCTGGAACTTCTCCGGTGAAAAAAAGAAGAAAACGATTTATTGAAATGAAGAATAATGTATGACAAAATAATTATTGTATTTGACAAAAATATATTTTTAAATATTGTCCTTAAAAATAATTTGTGTTTACTTAATAATTCCATTTCTGTATACTTTTAGATAAACAATATCATCAAAAGCTTTTTTGGAAGATATTTTATCACTAAACAAAATTGTCTTGAAGGTCTAACACAGTATTTGCATATTTTAACTAATTAAGCCATAAAAGATTTGAAAATGTCAAAAAAACCTTGAAATTTTATAAACAAATGCATATAATAGCTGATCAACAATAGCTACAAACTTGGTTAATAACTCATTTAAAAGTTCAATCAATCCTATATAAAAACGACTTAATGTTCAATTTCGTATCTCGAATAGTTTAAAAGTTATAGCAGTTTTCATGAAAAATCAAGTGCTTCTTTTATAGCACGTAATTTTTAAAGTACAATATAAAATAAAAATAATTTTTTTTCGATACTTTGCAATATATGGTTGTTTTTGTAATTTTTATTAGTTTCAGGTAAAAAATATAATGAGATTTAAAATTTGTTTATAACAAATTGTTAACCTAATAACCAATGAAATTATCAACAACAACAAAAATTTTTTTGGTTGTTCTATTGAAAAGTGCAAATTATGATTTTTAAAGATAAAGTAAAGTTTTAACTAATTATTTAAACAATGGAAATATAAAAAAAACTATTTTAAACAATAAAAAAACTTTTTTAAGAAAAATTATTTTTCTTAAAAATCATTATTTTATCAAGACAACAAAATGGTAAAAAAAAATTTTTCATTAGTATGAAACTAGTCAATTTGTTTATAAACAATTTGTAAACAAATGGGATAAAAAAATAATTTCTTACGTTATTTGACGCCATTGTTAGTTGTGAAAACAGTAATAACCTAACGTTTGTTTAAGAAAAATTTTTTGATAAGATTTTATCAATATTTAATTTTTTGTTAACTTGCAAAAATTATAATAAACAAAATATTGAAATTTTACAAACTTTCATGACGTGATCTTGTTAAGTATATACAGGGTGAGTCATCGAAATGCCCGTCGTCGATATCTCCCTTGTCGTTAAAAATACAGCATAATTTTTTTAACAGAATTTTTCGTCTACTCAAGGAGCATAACTTAAAATTATTTTCACATATACATGGTGTTGCATAACGACTTGGCAATAATTGTTCGTCGTTTTTTAAATGAAACACCCTATATATTTTTATATATTTTGAATTGTATTTTATTTACCTATACGAACATATAAGTTTCATTTTAGTTTTCCGCGGCGTTGCCAAGTTATTCAATTTTTTCTCTAAAAAAAGCCGAATACACGTATTGTTTTATAAAGGCGTACTGAAGTTATTTTAATAGTAAAAATTATGAATTTTTTTTTCTGTACCACTGTAACTATACTCTTTGTTCTGACATAACTTTTTTTAAATGTTATTATACAGGGTGTTCAGTACAGAGAATCAAATTTACTCATTTTCAAATGGCTATAACTCGTCATTTTCAAATGGAACACCCTATATTTTATTATTCTGTTGTGTGTATTTTTGCATCTTTTTATGTTATACAGGATGTCCTATGCCTAAAAACATTATTTTCTAAATTAATTAAATTAATATTTTTATGCATACGACATCCTGTATAACATAAAAAGATGCAAAAATACACACAACAGAATAATAAAATATAGGGTGTTCCATTTGAAAATGACGAGTTATAGCCATTTGAAAATGAGTAAATTTGATTCTCTGTACTGAACACCCTGTATAATAACATTTAAAAAAAGTTATGTCAGAACAAAGAGTATAGTTACAGTGGTACAGAAAAAAAAATTCATAATTTTTACTATTAAAATAACTTCAGTACGCCTTTATAAAACAATACGTGTATTCGGCTTTTTTTAGAGAAAAAATTGAATAACTTGGCAACGCCGCGGAAAACTAAAATGAAACTTATATGTTCGTATAGGTAAATAAAATACAATTCAAAATATATAAAAATATATAGGGTGTTTCATTTAAAAAACGACGAACAATTATTGCCAAGTCGTTATGCAACACCCTGTATATGTGAAAATAATTTTAAGTTATGCTCCTTGAGTAGACGAAAAATTCTGTTAATAAATTTGTGCTGTATTTTTAACGACAAGGGAGATATCGACCACGGGCATATCGATGACTCACCCTGTATATAAGAAGGGCTCCAAGAAGCGAAATTTTTTTAAGCCGATTATTTAAACATTTTTTGTTGTCTTCAATGTCAACGAAGGTCCGACAAAATTTTGTTAATTAACAATTGCCTAACTTTTCTAAAAATTAACTTAATAACTTTTTTCCAACGAGACTCAATTCTTTGAAGTGTTGACAATACACCATAATTTTTTCAATTTTTTAAATTGATATTTGATACTGTAAAAAAATTATTTTACATGATGTACTCGCTTTAGAGACGGCACACGCACTCCTCACCGGCCGGTTGGAGCCCTATTTTAAGCGTTAAATTACTATTATAAATAATGGAGGTAGAGTTCCGGGAGTTAGGACTTTTTTATTGGAAATTTCCTCCTCTTTAAGAATCTTTTTTAAAAATTTCTTAATTATTAATAGTTTTTGAAATATTAGCGAAAAACTAAATGCCTTTTTTTCTTCATCTTTATTTGTTTATAACTTTTGCAATTTGTTGCATGCTGGAAAATGGTTAAAATACATTTTTCTAGACGTCATTCCGGATCCAATGAGCTATCGCACATATTTTTAGGAGCTTTATCTCTATTTTTCACCATTTTCAACTTGTTGACTAGACTAAAAGCATATTACAGCACTCATGTGATTACACGACTCGGTCTACGACCTCGTCGTGCAATTCTTCACATTCGACTGCTCTTATCCCACTTGTAATATTATTATCCACGCCAACGCCAGTGATATAATAGTCATATTATTTTCATCATTTGAGTGAGGTAATTAGTTATATTACCTCACTAGTGAATTAATATGATGTGCTTTTGTCTATTACCTCTTGCATATTTATAATAATCTACTTGTCTACCTATTTATTCCTTAAATATTCTTAGAATAAATCAATTTTGAAATATTGTCCCATAATAAATATAAACGAATAATAAATAAATATCACGTACAAACTTACTTGTAGGTACATAAAACTGACTGAATATCCTGCTGTCAAACAAATTGTATGTACCCTGACATCTATTAATTGTTAAAATATGTAATTTTGTAAATTTCAAATCTGACGTTTAAACAAAAATATAAATTTTTAATAATTTTGAGCAGTCATAGATAAAATTTTGTATATCACATGTGGGCTAAAGCAAGCACTACGACCACGACCTCGTCGTACATTTCTTCACATTCGACTGCTGTATACCACTTTTAATATAAATAACTATTATACCCTCAAATTTTTCCCTGAGGTATAAAATCACGCGGTATGTTCTCCGCAAAATTAAATACGTACTTGACTAAATTCAAATGCAAAAATTGCTAAAATTTAAATACTAAACATTATTTAAAGAAATGTGTTCACAAGAAGGCTAAAACAGGCATGAATATGTCCTTATCTGATAATATGATGGCTGTTATTATGTCGCACAATCAGTTATTACAGTTTTCATAAGGATAATGTTAAAATTCAACAGATTACAGGAAAATATGCAGTTCCTTTCGGAAATTTTCTTTATGGCTGGCTTAAATTTCTTCCTGAATTCAATGAAAATAAATCGAGTAGAATTTTAACATACCTATAACTATAACTATTATAATTGTTCTTGCAAATATTTGTGCAACATGTTATTTGAACTTATTCAATAATTCTCCGTTTCAACCGTTAAAATTACTAATATAAAACCCTACATCCCATCCTTTAACTCCAGTCACCTGAAGATGATCGAAAGATCGAAACGCGTCGTGATCAACCTTAGTGTCGAGTCTTGTATCCCAGTTAGTTCTTTGTATCAAACCTTACACCATACACTAAACTGGATACATTACTCATTGACGAGTTCATAAACGGAACGATTTTGTTTTATATTATCAATAATTCTCTTCTATACGAACATAAAAATTAATTTTAAAATTAGTACATAGTCAAATATTTTCATACATTTTGACATCCTTAATTTTGACGTTTCAATGGCGCTAGTGAGCTTGTATTGTTGGGTTAAATCATCTTTGTTCTGCAACTTCATGATTAAGATATTTTAAATAAATTTTCATAAAATGACTATTTGTAAGTAGGTACTTATACTCGTATATTATATTATATTTTATTACATTACATTATATTTACATACGAAAAAATAACTCCAACCTATAAAACTGACAGTTAAATAAATTTGTATCTATTATATTAGGCATTTTTTATTCAGCTAACTAGGTTACTTGTGGTTAACCCAGTGGTTAGTGTGATACGTCATAGTGATGCATGCAGTAACATTTTCGAATGAAATCGCTTCGGTTACATCGTTGATTACCTCTTGTTTGTCAAATTTAAATCAGTGAAGATATTTGTTAATAGTTCGTGATTAACTTTAATTGTTTTGAAGATGGAAGAGATAAAATTTTAAAAAATTAAATTAAATTCATCCATAAGCATAGGATCGCTGAATGAATGTTTTCTCGACATCATAGTTAAAGGATCAAAATACTAAAAAAATTATAATGATTTTTACTGAGTACATAAATTTGTTTCACATTCAATAAATACCAATACTTATCAATATTTAGAACATTAATATCTCCTTGATTAATAATAAGTGTTCAAAACAATCGTGACACTGACACAACTGACACTTACAAATTAGAAAAAGATGAACATAGTAACTATACTACTATACAGCAAACCGTGCTACACACCACGGTCAGATATTTGCTGTAACTACAACTTACCAGGTTACGTCGCGACGTTATTAAATTGTGAATAAAATATGGTTATCATGTAACTATAAGTAACCATAGATGTAACCGGAGTGAATAAAAAATGCCTATTGCCTTTCTTAAAATGAATGTCGGACAATGGGAAAACAATGTTTATAGTCCGGGAGCTGGCGTCAAATTTTCATGGGTGATTGCAGCAAAGCTGATTTTTGTAATATAATTAGTTCTATAATAACTAATTAAGAATTGCAGTGTTAGCTGGTAAGACCGTGTGGCTTAAGATTTTAAGAGGCTGTGGAACTTGCAAAACAAAAGATTTTCAAGTGATACCAACAAAGTTAAAATTTTGTATAATAATAATTTATCAATTATATTTAACAAAAAAATATGTTAGCTGGACCGAGCGGGTGGCTAAACGGCAATAGGGCGGCATTTATCAAGTGATTTTACTGCCATCTATACGCGGCACCTGGAACTATAAGCATTCCCGTGATTTTACATGCGCACGCGCAGCCAGATACCTATTTTTATTGTTAACAATTTTTATAACATTTTCTTGTTAAATATAATTGATAAATTATCATTATACAAAATTTTAGCTTTGTTGGTATCACTTGAAAATCTTTTATTTTTTGCAAGTTCCGCAGCCTCTTAAAATCTTAAGCCCCGCTTTCGGACCAGCTAACACTGCAATTCTTCATTAATTATTATAGAACTAATTATATTACAAAAATTAGCTTTGTTGAAATGGTCCGGTCAAATTTGACTCCAGCTCCCGGACTATTAGCCCATGAGATGTTTCATTTCAAAGCTAGCACCGATGACGTCACGAATGTTATTATCTCTGAATAAAATTAACTTATATTAATTTTTCTTGTACTAATCATAATTATTTAGTAGTACGTAAGTACAATTTTTAATACAAAATTGCTATAATTTGATTATGGTTGATGAGCCCAATATACACTGGCGGAAAAAAAAAATGAAACACTTTGAAATTCGTGAAATTTCGACCATTTTCAAACCGCTATAACTCGGCGTATTTTCAATCGATTTCGATGAATCTTTGTGGACGAAAAACTTTGAAGTGTCTACTTTACAGTCATGCCTGCGAATTTTAGCGCAACCCCTTCCGCCCCCCTCCAGCACCCCGGTGAAAAATAATAAATTTTAATTTTAAAAATGTCCAACTTTGACGATGTCTATGGACTTTAAAATTTTTTTTTGACTTGATCCATCAAAAGGGCACTAAAATTCACTCAATTCCCTGTGCAGGACTCAAAGAACGAAGTTCCTACGATCATTTGGAACAAAGTTATGAATTTTTTTTAAAAAAAGGGCATTTTTTGGTTTTTTGCACATAACTCAGCGACTTTTCAACCAAATAAGACGATTCTTTCGGGGAAAAACCAAATTGTGGGTGTACTTTAAGGGGATAATCTCAGATTAGGATGATCTTTTTTCGTACCATTTAAAACCCCAACAAAAAAACACGTTTTTTCGCAAAAAAAACGTCTAACTTTGGCGATGTGTACCGAGTTGGAAAAAATTTGTCGGCTCGATCCACAGAAAAGGCATTGAAACTTGTTCAATTACTTGTGCTGGGCTCAAAAAACGAAGTTCCTACGACGATTTGGCACAAAGTTATGGCCGTTTGAAAAAAAGTGCATTTTGTGATTTTTTGACTCATAAGTCGGAAGTTTTTCGGCGAAATTGTTTGTTTTTTTCACGAATGAAATTTTCCTTCAAAATTTCAAATTTTTTAGACAATTTGAGTTACACAAAGTTTTCAATTTTATTTTTAAATTTTCTCGATATTACATGTTTGCTTATGCCCATTGCATGAAGCACGGTGCTCGATGTGACATTTTGCTTCGTACAAAGCTGTCAAAAGGATGTTACACGGGTATAGCAAAATGCCATACGAAAATTTGTATATTGCTTATTGCTATGTTCACTTCGTACTTTGAAGGTTTTTGAAAATTATTTTTGACAGCTGAGAATTAAAATTCATCAATTCTTTGTGTTAATTAAATCAATAATTAGTAATAATTATAATAAGAATATAACCCTTTAATAAACTAATTATTGATTTAATTAACACAAAGAAGCCCAGCACAGGTAATTGAACAAGTTTCAATGCCTTTTCTGTGGATCGAGCCGACAAATTTTATCCAACTCGGTACACATCGCCAAAGTTAGACGTTTTTTTTGCAAAAAAACGTGTTTTTTTGTTCGGGTTTTAAAGGGTACGAAAAAAGATCATCCTAATCTGAGATTATCCCCTTAAAGTACACCCACAATTTGGTTTTTCCCCGAAAGAATCGTCTTATTTGGTTGAAAAGTCGCTGAGTTATGTGCAAAAAACCAAAAAATGCCCTTTTTTTAAAAAAATTCATAACTTTGTTCCAAATGATCGTAGGAACTTCGTTCTTTGAGTCCTGCACAGGGCATTGAGTGAATTTTAGTGCCCTTTTGATGGATCAAGTCAAAAAAAATTTAAAGTCCATAGACATCGTCAAAGTTGGACATTTTTAAAATTAAAATTTATTATTTTTCACCGGGGGGCTGGAGGGGGGCGGAAGGGGTTGCGCTAAAATTCGCAGACATGACTTTAAAGTAGACACTTCAAAGTTTTTCGTCCACAAAGATTCATCGAAATCGATTGAAAATACGCCGAGTTATAGCGGTTTGAAAATGGTCGAAATTTCACGAATTTCAAAGTGTTTCATATTTTTTTTCCGCCAGTATAGTATATTAATATACTTACGTTATTGTTTTTGGTTTATCATTTATAGATATTATCAAGCTCTTGTACTATAAATGTAGCTGAGTACTATCGTTAGTTGAGTTGGTTCCTACATAATAAACACTCAAATTTCTCAATTTGCATTTTTACCTCTCGTCACTCAGATCTGTATTATAAAAGGGAGATAACTTAAATACCTACTACTGAATAAAAAATATGAAATTTTGTAGGTATACACAGGCTGATTCACAACTTCGTGCATATATTTTAATGGCATAGGTACTTAACTTACTGATCATGGGACAAAAATAATTTAAAAAAAATTGGTACATTTAAGAGGAATCCCCACCCCTACAAAATGAAGCAAAAATATGTTCTCGTTGGGCACATGAAATTGACTTTAATTCTGGTCCGATTTGTTTGCTCTTTTTTTAAATTTAAAGATAAAAGATATATCTAGGTCTGTCTAGTGCCATTTTTTTTTAAATTTAAATTTTTACATGTATTTTTTAAGCTCCAAAGTTAGTAAAATTTTAAGAACTTTGAAGATAAAATATTAAGAGCATTGCCGGTCACTGAGCGATGTCAGATTTGTAGTTTGTACGACATTAGTACAGACAAACTTTCCACCTTCCCCTTCTACTTTTAAGAAATGCAAAGCCCACATCTCGCTATCTGCTTTTATATATGTTGCCCTTGTTTAAAGTATCGGGAGAAAACTCAACACTACTACTGCAGTTGATCAACACACAGAAATAAGTTCATCAACAATGTAACAAGTTTTTGTTCAGTGTTCAGTTGAGCTACTGTAAATTATAAAGGGAAGATTTAAAACTTAAAAGCAAATACAAAATTTGTATGCTATATGTATAATGTACAAATTTGACTATTTATAAAAGTAAAATTTATTTTTCTCGATTTAAAATGTAACTGTCAGTCAAAATGGTAAAAAAGTAGTACCTACATATACTGATAATATTATTTTTTTTATGAACACTATGTAGGTAACTTTTGTGTTATTGTATTGATACTTCTCAAACACATTTTTATAATTAAATTAATATTGAGGTTATCATTTTTTATCAGGGTGTATAAATAAAAATCATGATTTCTTTGAAACAAATTAAGAATCAAGATTTTTTTTTCATTCAAATCAATATTTTCACAAAATGTGCTAGTTTTGCAAATTTTATAAAAATACCTAGCTGGGATTTTTTATTGTTTAATGATACTTAAAACTTACTTTATTTATAGTATATCTCTTTTATTAAGGAATAGTTATTATTATATACCAAACCTGCTAAAGGTAGTGTTGCCGCGAGAGTCGAGAGTAGTCTCGGTCTCGTCTTGTCGAGAAAATCGAGTCGAGACCATAAGGCAACTCTCGACTACAAATTCGAACCGAGACGAGACCGGATATCAAGTCTCGTCGAGACTCTCGAGTCTCGTCTTATATAATTGATTAGTAACTATTTGCTTAAAATTAAAATTAACAGAAAAATATGCATTTGTGAATATGATAGGATTAAACAATTACTTTCTTTCACTTCTTGTCCGTGACGCATTTTTAGATGCTAATGATGCTGGAATATCAGGACCAGATCATAAATGGGATCTTTCACAAAAAAGTTGTAGGTATTTTAAGTAATATTCCCAAGATCAACAAATAAATAAATAAATGTAGGTATACGAAACATTTTTATTAATTAACAAAAATTAATTTTAATTATAAAAATTATAAATTTAGGTACCTAACTAGTCAAGTATAGATGAAGTACCGTGGAATAAAATAAACATGTATTAGGTAGAGTTAAATATATCACAAAAGAGTTATTTCGTACAAAATACGTATAAGTAATCCCATAAGACTGGACCTAGGCCGCACTAACACTAACAAACTATACTGACTTGTTTTGCATGTCAAATAAATAAATACCACACAACCCAAGTTGATTCGAGATTTTCGAGACTCTCGACTCTATGTCGAGAAATTTCGAGACGAGACGAGAGTGACTTTTATTAGTTTTGGAAATTCCGAGTCGAGACGAGAGTCGGGTGCACTCTCGACAAACGGCATCACTAGCTAAAGGTCTGTTTAGCATGCGACGGAATTTTTCGCCGGAGGCTTCAAAAATCTCTAGGACAATAAACACATTGCGCAGACGAGTTATACACAATATTTTTTGTGCAACTACAGTGCACATAATTAAAACTTACAAGTATCAAAAATATCTGACATTGACATGCCAACTCAATAAATTCGCAGCCGTTACTAATGTATTGTACACAAATGTTTTACTTCTCGGCCTGAATTGCGGACGCCGACTTTTTTGATAGTTGCGTAAAAATATTTTTTTTCGATTTTTCTAAATAATAAGTAGTATTAAAATCATTATAAAAATAATTTAATTGATTTAAATCATATAGGTACCTACATCCTATTTTGTATACATGATTGTATGGAAATATGTTGTGGTTCCTTTTCTGAAATATTTGATTTCGGGTGAATAATTTCTGGCAATAAATAGTTTATAGAAATAAAAAATGTTTAACTTATTTTTTATAATTTTTTCATTCCAAAATTGATCAGTTCGATATAGATACCTAGTATCTACAAGAAAGTCATGTGGAGTTCAAAAATTTAAAGAACAACGAGTACGATTGATATAACAATGCATTATTTTGTTTACTTTTACTTTACTTATAATTTCTTATTACTAATTACCTACCTAAATAATTTTTTCGACTATTTTCCTGTGTTTATTCAAATTTATTACATACAAAAAATAAGTATTTTTGTACAATCCACAATTCATTCATTCCTTCTATTCCCGGCAATTTCATTCATATCAGTATCTACCAATAGAAATAAATGTCATTGGTCGAATATAGTAGCACGTTGTATCTTGTAGCCCGGGAACATACTCCCCTAACAATTTCTCCTCTATAGTCTATCGTTCAAACTTCCGAAATAAGCGGCGAAAAGGAGTTTAGTAGAAATCAAGCCACAGCTAAACGAAAAGAGATATTTCCGATTTTTTTTCACTAGCCTACTAACAAAGCTTGTGGCTATTGGGCTGACTGAATTATTTTTCATGCTTTGTACATGTTCCCTATTAAAAATTAAATTGAAAACAACAAATTTTTTGCTGTTTTTCTAAATTATCTTAATTAAAGTTTAGATCATTAATTACGCAAAATAATCAGTCAGCCCAATGCACTGATCCTTCTTCTACACAATGATGTCAAGTTTGAAGATATTACTTGAAAAATGTAAGTGTAGCGTGATTTCTACTAAACTGCTGTTTTGCGTACCACCGGCAATCGCCTTAAAAAACTAAAGTAAAAATTAAAAAAGTGACACTAAGCGGACATAGCCTAGACTTTAATCTTTCATTTAAAAAAAAAAATTGTTTAAAAATATTTAAAATTAGTGGTAATTTCATGTGCCCAACGAAACCCCTTTTGTAGTAGAAAGTGGCTAAATACGGTTCATTCATCGAATCAACGTCACAATGGGTAACAATGGTTTGTGACGGCATCGCTTCATTCGTTAAATGGATCTTCAAAACTAGTGTGGATTCCTCTTAAGGGCATTTTTCGCAAGAAACACGTTTTTGAAACCACTAGATTGTTGATTGTATAATGGGTACATAATTAACTATGAATGGAATTAAATTAAATTTTAATTTACGCAATTGCAAAACAGTAAATTTACGAAATTCAATTTTTGAAAACAAACCCAAAACTGTTTGACTAAATATCCTGGAAACTAAAATTGCGAATTTTGAAAATTCTTTTGGATTCGTGATTAGTAAGTTGAGCGTTACGAGTAAGTATACGCCATTAAAATAGTATAGGTATGTGTTATCGTTAACGCGTGTAATCCGTTATTTCATGGAATAACTAGGTATTTCATGAAATACCGGTCCGTGGTCGTTAAATTATAGAATAGTTTATTATTACATACTTTAACTAGTTATTCCATGTAATATCGGCTGGACTCCATTTAAAGTGTTTAACCTTTAACTACCCGCGCACTAGAATCTCGCGTAACTACCCGCGCGGTGTATTTTATACACCACATCTATGAATGTGAGATTAAGTACATAAATCAATGTATAGGGATAAGAAAACATGTTGCCTTGATTTTTATGCTTTTTTATTGAAATATAACAAATGCTGGATTAAAAAGACGAAGTCTTCAACAAAGAAAGCATTCAAGAAAAAATACTAAAAACTCAACCTGTAAGTACCCGCGTCGGTGTGTGAAATATACCATTTATACTATAAAAAGCGGTAAAAAAAACCCGATGCGGTACCCCCACTCATGCCCCTCGATGTATTTTTACTTTGTCCCTAAAATTTAAAAAGATGTTCAAAAATCGACATAAACACTAATTTTATGGGCAAATAAAAGCCCCTAAATTGCATACACCAGACTGTAGTGCACTAAAGAAATTGTCAATAAAACCAACTAAATTTCCAGCCACCAAAGCGCAACTTTCTGAGCACCTAGTAAACATATCGGTCGTAGGTTACATAGAGGGGCATGAGTGGGGGAGACCGTATCCGGTTTTTACCGCTTTTTTCGTAGAAATGGTGTATTTTATACACCGGCGCGGGTAGTTAAAGGTTAATGATTTGCGAACCAGTGTTTCTAACCTCAAAAACAACGTTAATTTATTATTTTTTCATAAGTTGTGTGTCAGTGGCATTCTGAAACTATGGTTTTGGTACAACCATGTTTTTAGGTTTTTAGGCATTTTAAAAAATAACTCCAACAAGTCGGGGACAAGGTCCAACTGGGATAGTGAGACGTACAACTACGGAACCCTATCTACTAGTTCCTCAAATTAAAATCTCCGTCCCGTATCTATCTTATTTCATACTTTATTTTATCCAAACCACGTTATTTTATAGAATAACTAGGTAATATATGCAATAACTAGTTTGTTAAAATATGGAATGGCAAAACTATTCTATAATTTAACGGCCACAGACCAGTATTTCATGAAATACCTAGTTATTCTATGAAATAACGGGATTATACGCTTTAACGGTAACATATGCACAAAATTCTGAATTACCGTGTATAACATTCTGCCAACCCAGACTAGATGTGATAGATTTTGGTGGCAATCGTGCAACCAGAAGTGGGAGAAATACGAACCCTTGTCATCGATCATCAAAATACGTCATGCTTTTAAAAAAATTATATTAATGGTTATAGAAAAAATTGTATTACCTATACACGGGATATAAGAGATTTTTGCGACATTGAAACCCTCCGCTGCGCGTCGGGAGATGAATATTACAACTCCCGCTGAAATCTGTCCTGGTCCTTATTTTTAAAATTTTGACTGACATCGCGCTACTGATGCAGACGAGACGAGAATTTCTCGAATCTCGTCTCGTCTCGTCTCGTCTCGAAATTTCTCGTCTCGTCGAGACGAGACTGATTTTTGTAAAAAAAAATCGAGACGAGATTACAATGTCGAGATTCTCGAATCTCGACAGTTTCGTCGAGATTTCTCGAATTTTTAAAATTATTTACTTTATTCAACAATTTTTAATTTTTTTCCACCAATTCGCCTTTTTGTTGTTGTTGTTGTTGTTGTTGTTGTTGTCATAGTCAAACTCAATTAAATTGTTAAGTCAACCTGTCAACATAGATCTATCATTTTACTGGGATTGACCATGTAAAATTATTAGATTAAATATTTTATTATTAGGGATGAAAGTGAAATATTTCCGACCGGTTAGTACTTTTACTCCCTAGGGAGGAAAAGTCAATTGGAATCCCGCATAAATCGGGAGGAAAAGTACTTTTCCTTCTAGGTGGACAAGGTACTGATCGGTCGTAAATACCTCCATTTCGTCTCTAGTAATAGAGAAGAAAGGTGGCGTTTTCGGTGGAGGTATTGAAAAAAATAATTTAATTACCTAGGCACTAAAAATAGCACTTTTAATGTCAATCGGCGAAAATTTTTTTTAGTAAAAATGGTCGAGAAATCGAGACGAGATCGAGACGAGATAACAATAATCGAGACGAGAAATAATCGCGACGAGATCAAAATTTTCTAATTCGAGACGAGACGAGACGAGAAGAGAAGTGAAAAATCTCGTCTCGTCTCGTCTCGACGCATCACTACATCGCGCAAAAATCTTTATCTCTTAAAAACCGCACAGTCGCTAATTTTTAATTTATTTATATTTTTAAAGTAGTATGATTTAAATTTGCTTTGCAGATCAAAATGGACGTCCCAGTTGAAATTTTAGAAAAACTAAAATGCCACAAATGTGAGTTGTACTTATCCCGGAGCCCCGTGTACCTGGAGCATGGCGGGGCGGCGTCATGTGACCGGTGCTTCTCCCCCAAGCGTCCAGCAACACGCAACAAGGAGTACGAAGCCGTGGCGAAGCTTCTACTTCTACGTTTCCCCTGCAAGAACCGAGACCTGGGGTGCGGGGAGACAGTCGGCTTCGAGGAGGTCGCGCACGAAGTGACGTGCTCGTACCGGCAGTACGTGTGCCTGGTGCTCGGCTCCTCGCGCTGTGAGTGGCTGGGCACCAGGAGTCAGCTCCTGCAGCACTGGCAGGAGCAGCACCCGGCCTACGTGCTCGACAACCCCTGTAGCATGTCGCACGACATCACCACGTCCAGTCTGCACAACTACATGCTGCAGGCCTTCCAGCTGCTCTTTCTGCTGCTCACCAAAGTCTGTGTGACATCAGGGCGGATCTACCACTCCGTGCGTCTCCTGGACAGTGACGACATGGCCCAGGACTTCAGCTACAAGCTTCACGTCAGGCGCGGTGATGAAGTAGTAACTAAGAGGGGTGACGTAGCACCTCAAGGCTGCCTGGCGCTACAGGAGCCCACGGCGCTGGGCCTGAACATCAACAGTCTGCTGAGCGAGCTGGGCAGCTGGGGCGGCGCCACGTTCACTGTGGAGGTCTAGCGGCGGGAGAAGTGCTGCAGGTGCGGGGCGGAAGTGACGGTGAAGTTGTACCGTGACGAGGACGGCTGGCGGTGCGAGCGCTGCGCCCCCACCAGGCGAGCCTGCAGGAACCAGGCCCAGGGCTGTACACACCAGGACATCCCAGACAAGTGCCTGAAACACGAGATGAACTACTGTCAGAAGAGCACCAGGTGTTGGATATGCTATAAGGACGTGTCACCTGGTACGTTGTCCACGCACTACACCTCGAGGCACAGGGACGTGACGCACAGCGCCGGCTCCACATGGCGGGTTACAACGACAGACGGGCAGCGTTGTCTCGTGACTTGTCCTGCAGGTACCGCGGTGTGCGAGTACTGGCTGTACGACTCAGGGTTTGGCCTCCGTTTATACATCCCGGTGTCGAGTGAGCGGCTGTGTGAGTTCAGCAGTGAGATTCGCGTCACACAGCCCAGCACGGGCCTCACACAAACATACACACCTGACGTCACGTACAACGATATCTACGACTGGTGCATTGATGAAGACGAAGACTTTCCCTCGCTTGACATCTCTGTAAATATTTTTAAATTGCAAAACTAGCTGATTTATTTTTAATTTTGTTCTTGTCTCTAGAGTTGTCTTGTCTCTAAAGAATTTTGTCAATAAAATACAAAGCAATAAGTAGTAGTTCATTATTATCAGAGATGGGAATTTAGTGATTTTTCCTTTTTTTCTACGTGAGTATTATTTTTATGTGTCATAATACAAAATCCGTTTTGAAGAAAATGCTTTCATTTGAACCCAATATGATTTTACCTATTTTTCCTAAAATCGTGGTTTTTTAAAATTTGGACCTAAATCATATTTTTATGTTCCTAAATCGTGTTTTTAATTTTTTTTATTTTTAAAAATTTGACATTCACAGATATTTGTATTTTTTAACTTGTCAATTTAGATTTTTGAACTTCTGCAGTTATTTTCTTCGCGCATTTTAAAAAGTATTTGAAATTAAATACAGCTGTCGTCTAGCGGTCGGTGCGAAAACAAAAATTTTAGTCACGTGATGGTTACAGCAGTTCGTATATGAGTCGCACCACACTGGCTGTAGTGTAGATTGTGCGAAACAATCTTACTGTAGACAATATTGAAAAAATATTAGTTTGTTATAGTTACAAAAATAATTTGGACTGATCTTTTTAATTGTTATTGTTATTGGTGCTAGAATTCTGTACAAATTGATGATTGTACATGTACAACCGTACCTAACTAATTTTTTTACACCTAAAGTTTAATAGATTTGTGCAATATATAAAATTTGCACAGAATTTCACCAATAATTTATAGTATAGAGTAAATGTTTATTTATATTTACAAACCTGTAAATTTTTATTTTTGTTTATTATTTTATTTATGAATATTTATGAATAAATGTTTATTTATATCAATATAATAAAATATTTAAAAAAAATTAAAACCTAAAATACTTTTTTTGGAACCTAATTTTAGATATTTTGTACCTAAAACGAGAATTTTATTAACCTTTTTAGGAACCTATTTTCGCAAATTTTAAATCCTAAATTCCCATCTCTAATTATTATTCCTTCATCTTTTTTTTCAATCAATCAATTTATTTTGTTTTACCTCCCGTCTATCCCGTATGTGCGTGCGCGTGTGTGAGGAAGAGGAAGTTTTCTTAAAACATTATATAACAACAAATTCAATTTATTTCAAATATGAAAGGAGCCACAAAAAATGTTTCAAATATAAAATGTTAACAATAATATTGGGTGTCCCAACAAGAGCGCCGGATTTAAATTTGCCGCCATTTTGTTAATACGAGTTGTACGGTGATTTTTTTACTGTTGTCACGTAAATATCGCTATATTAATTTGGTGTATCTGCTTTTAAAAAAATAGTTACTTAAAATTAAACAAGCTTAGCCGGTTACATCAGTTATTCTATTATGTCAAACGTGTGTCAAGTGCAATAACAAGTGCAATCCATATTATATTTATGCATAAATAATCATAATTACCATTACATTGCATTGTGCTATAAAATGAGTCGAAGTTAAAGACAGATATAAACTATTAATTCAAATTTATTTTTTGTCGTTTCCTTTTAAATCCTACCACAGCGTACAGCAAAAATTCTATCATTTCCTTCAATTTAAAAAAAACTGATACAAAAGCACAATTATTGATAAATTCTAGTCTCCTGCAAATAGATTATTGAAGTTGTTTATCAATAAAGTAACATATTAATCAGTTTTACCGTAATAAACAATAAGCAATCCAAAAGAAGAATTCTTAAAAGCTTAATTTCGCATTTGTTAGATAAGGTCTGAAGTATTTCTCTAAAAGCAAGTCTGTGCGTTATATGCCTAATTACATTTTTACAGTAGGTAAACAAAAACATGACCGTTCGATGTGACATTTCAACATAACTTATTTAAATAAAGAATGTTGTAGCTTACACTTTTTTACAATTATTATAGATTTTTTGTAGTTTCATTTCAATCTTACAACATTGAATACGAAGCATTACAACAAAAATTAACCATAACCATTGAGTATTATTCTATAATTTCCTTCCATTTAAAAAAACTGATACAGAAGCACAATAATTGATATAGTAACCTTAGTCTCCTGCAAACAAATAATTATTTAAAAAAATGTTTATCAATAGGTACAGTAACAATTAATCAATTTTACCATAATAAACAATGAACAATCCAAAGGAAAAAATCCCAATAGTTTAATTCCGCATTTATTAGATAAGGTCTGAAGTATAATACTGTTTCTCTAAAAGCAAGTCAGTACGTTCAGAACTGCAATTTAAATTTCAATGTATTTCATGACTTACAGCCTGTATCCTTTCTGGGTCAAAATTACAAAAGGACCAATCGCACATTAGCTGCAATAATTGTTTTTCCTAAAACAAAAACTAGTAAATAATAAGTACCTAACACATGAATTATTTCAGTACTATTTGATTTCATGGGATAATGATTCTAAAGTGGTTACAATTAAAACGACTGAGTTTTGCAAGAATTGGGACAGGTGTCCAATTTTGGGCGACGTTCATTTTCGTCTTGTGGCGATTCGGACCAAGGACCAAGCGTGTCTTTTCATCTCATATACCTACCGGGCGCTACCGGGTAATAACCTTTTAGAGGATTAGAATTATCTCTGCGCACAGCAGAGTGTCTAAGTAACAAGTCAGTGATGTCATGAGAGCTTCGGATTACATTTACGTGATAATATTTAAATAAGCAAAACTTGTAAGTACCTACCTATAGTATAGTGAATACATGAGCAGAGTAAAAATCTGTAATACAAGAATGTGTAGGTACCTCTTACTAGTTATATATTTTCCAAAATTTATTGTTTTATATGTAACTGAGTAACTGTTGTAAGAAACTGCTAATTTTGTGGTTCTGCTCTCTGACAACAATGATTCTACCACTGTTTATCCCAACCGTAATAGTCCAAATATACTGCAAACTGCTATGACGGGTCTCTAAAGAGGTATAAAAATAATGGTTTCTAAATCTTTAATTTCTATCTCAAATTAGTATAATATTTCTTCAACTTAATATTATTTCCAATGTAGGTACATATTGCTGATTGATTAGTTTACTAGTCCGAAACTCTGATACCATCACTGACATCCTGCTGTGCGCACATGTAGTCATAATCCTCAAAAAGGTTATTGACAGGAATATGGAACGAAACACACGATTAGGCGCTAGGCCCTGAATCGCCATAAAACAAAAAGAAACGCCACCTCTATTTTGCATAGTTACCATGTTTTTCATAATTTGTCCAGATATAGCTATCATCAATAATCCAAAAGTTCCTATAATATCTAATATAATTAGACTAGGAATCCAGATATTTCGAGTTATATAAATATAAATGATCACAGCATGGAGAAGAGTGTGCACGTGAAACAACGTTATAACTACTTCTGGTATTATACATGCTGTGGTTTTCAAAATCTCACATTGTTGACAATGAATATCTGCAAAAATCTGTAATTCCAAGTTTGATGATTGCTGAGAAGGAACATGCAAATCAGTATTCGCTTCAAATATGTCACCAATTTCAATTTCTACCATGTCAATTTCCTGCTCTAGGAACTTACACATTATATAAAAGTGCGAAATGCATAAAACATGAGCGCATACATAATAATAACAAACTGGTACTATTGTTATAAATAGAAAATAAGAAACGTATACTCTGCAAAACCATGGTAACAAATCTCCATCGAAAACAGTGACGATGTGGTAGATAACTAGAGCTATTAGGATTATCACACAGAATAAAAAGCTCCATATACCAATATTCAGCCCAAATTTACCGATGAAATTATATTCTGTACGGTTTAACCGTTTTGTAGGTTTATCAGATGATAGAACTAAATCCGCTACCTTCTCTACAAACTTTCTGTTTTTTATTGTAGAAATAAAAGTTACTATGTTAAAAGCTCCAATAATAACATAAACATATTCAGCAATAAATTCTTCAATTGGTAAATTTAAAATAAATGCTTGCTTTTGGAGAACAAGTAAGCTTACAAATAAAGTAATAAAATGACCTGCAAAAAATACAAGTTTTTATTAAATATCCTGCGGCTTATCTAAAAACTTTCATCAGTTCATATTGTTGCATCAAACATCATCCCACTTGACATGAATCGTCCATGGCATATTTAAAAATATATTATTATTGTACCTACTTTAAAGAATATTATATATGTAAGTCTATTCTATCCACATCATGAGTACGATCAAAAATTACGTACTTACTCACTACAAACATCTCAGATAATTATATGGAATATATAATTAGGATATTATTATAAAATGATTAACATTGGGATGTTACATAAAATTTTTTTAGGTAAACTAAATATCCAATGAAATTCTGATCACGTGTACGAAATTGACCAATGAATACAACATTTAACTGAAAGCAACCCATGGGACATTATCACTTATGCCAAATATGTTGCTAGGTTACAATTATTTATGTTCATTTTTATGTTTATATATAATTGAATAAAAATGACATTTGCACCTTATGGTAATGAAAATGATACTTCAATTAATAAAATTTTCTGTCCGAATAACCCTCGACCATTGATAAATACTTATAATTTTGTGACAGCTACCAACCTCAAGCACGTTGTTTTTAGGTTAACAGCCCTCCGCCTGCGGCGTCGGGCGGTTACCAAGCAACGTGCTTTCGGAATGTCACAAAATTATTTCGTAATTATCAATGTATTTGGGTTATTATAGCTGATAATGTTACTAAGGGCGGACATTGGCAATCACTAGATATTAATAGGATGTATGTAAGTCAGCAAAAATAGCAAGTAACAAAACGGAATGTTCACATTATTGAAATGGTCTGGAGATTTTATTGTGTCAAGTGGGATCGTTGCATCAAAGCTTCACTACACTGAATCAAAAGCTATCCACAACACAAATCCATGACGTTATTTGTTAAAGCAAGTCATGGGAAGTTCTTTAGCAAAACCGAGTTCTTTTTAAAGTAAGTTCAACCTAAACAGACCCAAGGTTAGACGTTCAGGAATGTTATTTATTTTATTATTTACAAAACACGCCTCTTGAGAAAAGGTAATGCACGATAGATCGTCACGTGAGTTAAAAAGTCCGTTTTTTAATCAAAACTATCTTTCGCGGAATAAAGTGAGTATTTGTGTCCTGTCAAATGAACGTTTTGTAGTGCCTTTAGGCTAATTTTGAGTTTATTTGTTTTAAAAAAACTTGCAGCAAAGCAACTAGACCGTAGGCAATCACATGGAGGTGGCAAAAATAAAATGAGAACGAGGCGGCGCGGTTAATCATTATATAAGGTAGTACGGGAGGAAGCTAAGTCACTGAAGTTAGGTGCATACAGATATTGCCTGCTGCAAACTTCACTGCTCTACATAAATTTTGCCTTGGCAGAGCCGCGCGTACATCTCGTTCTATCTCTGTTTCCGTCGCACTCGCACTCACGGTGCATGAAAAAAACCCTTGGCGAGCGAAATGCCAAATGAAATAGATCGATTCAATTTTTCAATACCATTTTACTTTAAATAAAACCCGTGTGTTCGAGAACATTATTGTATGTTACTTTTTACTTTCCAATCACATTTGTTTAATTATTTTTAATTTACGAGGAATGCAATGTTTAAACTACGTTACTAATGCTAATGCACACTTCATCATGATCATTTTTCGAATTCTCTCTCTCGCTCAGTCCTCTGTTGCCACGACAAGTTGTCATACGATAACAAGTGCTTAAGAGTAACATTTTTTAGTTTTTATAAAAAAATCTGGGCAGAGAAGATTGAATCTAGAGTTGGAAATTTGTTCCCTGTTGTTCATTACGTGCAACGAAACATTTTTTATGAAAATCCATGGAGAAGATTTCATGCTATGATCAAAAATGGCCCGAATTCCATTTGACTCCGACAAACTTTAAAATTAATTTTCTCCATAACGGTGCAGACAAATTTAATAAAATTAGAATTTTGTATTCTTGAGACATCAATTTTGAAAAAATTTAATAAATTCGATGGAAATGACATGTTTCGCTCGTATTACCTTAATTATCACTCTACTCTGTATTTACAGATTACGGCATGTGAGTAGCTTTTGATCCAACAATATTTTGATCTAACGACATTTTTATGTAGCATTAGTGATGCAACGATTTCGATTATGATTAATATTAATCGTAATCGCTTATTATGAACATTTTCACTGTTAATCTTACTTACCGATTACTAAGAACAAAGATTTTTTGAATACAAAGGGCAGTTAAAGTTCACACAAACAACAAATAAGTTGTACCTACCCAAGCAACCTATAGTTTTTATGCTTATGCTTCCAAATAGAAATTTGCCAGTGATCAATTTTTATTACGATATTAGGTGAAATATTATTATTAGTTTTTGAGAAATTTCAGTTCATATTTTGGGTCATCATTTTTTGAAAATTTATTTAATTTCATATCCTACTATACCTATTTATTTTTATTAGGTACTGGATATTATTAATTTAGCTGCAAATTATTGTTTTGATTTTTATTTTTTCATTTTTTGTTTGTTAATATACTGGCGGGAAAAAATGAAACACTTTGAAATTCGTGAAATTTCGACCATTTTCAAACCGCTATAACTCGGCGTATTTTCAATCTCGATGAATCTTTGTGGACGAAAAACTTTGAAGTGTCTACTTTAAAGTCATGCCTGCGAATTTTAGCGCAACCCCTTCCGCCCCCCTCTAGCACCCCGGTGAAAAATAATAAATTTTAATTTAAAAAATGTCCAACTTTGACGATGTCTATGGACTTAAAATATTTTTTTTGACTTGATCCATCAAAAGGGCACTAAAATTCACTCAATTCCCTGTGCAGGACTCAAAGAACGAAGTTCCTACGATCATTTGGAACAAAGTTATGAATTTTTTTAAAAAAAGGGCATTTTTTGGTTTTTTGCACATAACTCAGCGACTTTTCAACCAAATTAGACGATTCTTTCGGGGAAAAACCAAATTGTGGGTGTACTTTAAGGGGATAATCTCAGATTAGGATGATCTTTTTTCGTACCCTTTAAAACCCGAACAAAAAAATACGTTTTTTCACAAAAAACGTCTAACTTTGGTGATGTGTACCGAGTTAGAAAAAATTTGTCGGCTCGATCCACAGAAAAAGCATTGAAACTTGTTCAATTACCTGTGCTGGGCTCAAAAAGCGAAGTTCCTACGACGATTTGGCACAAAGTTATGGCCGTTTGAAAAAAAGTGCATTTTGTGATTTTTTGACTCATAAGTCGGAAGTTTTTCGGCGAAATTGTTTGTTTTTTTCACGAATGAAATTTTCCTTCAAAATTTTTAATTTTTTAGACAATTTGAGTTACACAAAATTTTCAATTTTATTTTTAAATTTTCTCGATATTACAGGTTTGCTTATGCCCATGGCATGAAGCACGGTGCTCGATGTGGCATTTTGCTTCGTACAAAGCTGTCAAAAGGATGTTACACCGGTATAGCAAAATGCCATACGAAAATTTGTATATTGCTTATTGCTATGTTCACTTCGTACTTTGAAGGTTTTTGAAAATTATTTTTGACAGCTGAGAATTAAAATTCATCAATTCTTTGTGTTAATTAAATCAATAATTAGTTTATTAAAGAGTTATATTCTTATTATATTATTACTTCCGACTTTTATGAGTCAAAAAATCACAAAATGCACTTTTTTTCAAACGGCCATAACTTTGTGCCAAATCGTCGTAGGAACTTCGTTTTTTGAGCCCAGCACAGGTAATTGAACAAGTTTCAATGCTTTTTCTGTGGATCGAGCCGACAAATTTTTTCCAACTCGGTACACATCGTCAAAGTTAGACGTTTTTTTCCGAAAAAACGTATTTTTTTGTTCGGGTTTTAAAGGGTACGAAAAAAGATCATCCTAATCTGAGATTATCCCCTTAAAGTACACCCTCAATTTGGTTTTTCCCCGAAAGAATCGTCTAATTTGGTTGAAAAGTCGCTGAGTTATGTGCAAAAAACCAAAAAATGCCCTTTTTAAAAAAAAATTCATAACTTTGTTCCAAATGATCGTAGGAACTTCGTTCTTTGAGTCCTGCACAGGGAATTGAGTGAATTTTAGTGCCCTTTTGATGGGTCAAGTCAAAAAAATTTTTAAAGTCCATAGACATCGTCAAAGTTGGACATTTTTAAAATTAAAATTTATTATTTTTCACCGGGGTGTTGGAGGGGGGCGGAATGGGTTGCGCTAAAATTCGCAGGCATGACTTTAAAGTAGACACTTCAAAGTTTTTCGTCCACAAAGATTCATCGAGATTGAAAATACGCCGAGTTAAAGCGGTTTGAAAATGGTCGAAATTTCACGAATTTCAAAGTGTTTTATTTTTTTTTTTCGCCAGTGTAGTAAAGAGATCGGGGTTGGTTTTGACTTTTTTCCTAACGTTTTATTGGGTATAATGATTAAAATGAAATTGTTGGGATTTAAAAAGTAGCTTGTTAACTATATACGTACACAGATGTACTCAGTGACTATGTAGACGCCACTAAAGTACAGAAGGCGACAGCGGACGTTGCCATGATCGTTTGTGTCTTTATAGCATATCTCTAAGTCTTTTGCATTATCTGTAATGTGACCTGTAACACCTTACCGCCGTAATATCTAGCCCCGGTCTCCCCTAAATTAGCTTATTTGTAATAAATAATCATAATCGCAATCGGCGGTTATCACAATTGATAATCGTAATCGTTATCGCATTCGTAAAATTAAGAATCGTTGCATCACTTGTAGCTACACACACTCACACTCATGCTAATGATGATATTATTAAACGCTTGTTGAAAAATATAATTGTTACTAGTTTACCTGTTATTATAATATAATCTCTGAATTTCAATGTCGTTGATTTTATTATTCGTGTATTATTAATTATGGGTGAGTCATACAAAAACAACCCCGCAAAACTGTATGTCACATTGAAATAGTGTGTCAACTGACAAATAATATTTCCAAATAATATTGGTTTAGGCATATATAAAAAATGTCTTATTTTTTTCTGCAAAATTTTGTACAGCTTAGCAATCATTTTCACTCTACGTGTTGAGATAAAACTGGTCACTACTGCGATTATGCAATCACAGTAATTTCTGGCTCACAAGTAAAATATTTACCTTTCTAAAGACAATTAGATGATATTCTATAAAAATTGCAGTAATTATCCAATCAAGTTAGAAATAATTTAAAGTAAGGACATATCCAAGTGGGATGTTAATGACATAGCTATTGTGTATGTAATCTACACTTATCCTATATTTATAACGTTTACTGTTGAGTCAAACAATGGGTCATTGTCGTTAGTACTGCAGATAGGTGCATGCGCGTCGTTAGGTTATTTCCTGGGGGGGGGGGGGAGGGGGGGGCTAATATTTTTTGGACCAGTAATGTAGTCCTATAAAAAATAATTTGGTAGGGAGAAAGTAAAAAAGCGCCACATAATAAATTTTTAAAAAATAATGTACGTACCTACGTAGGCAAAAAATATAAATATACTAGTTCGCTGGGGGAGGTGGTTTAATACCTAAACCTCCTTGGCTACGCCAATGATTAGAACTATAAATTTCTGATATTCAGTACCTACATTAAAGGTTCAGAATAAACCTTAAATACAGTTTCTTGCAAATCTCTATACCTATATTTAATAAGAAATAATAAATTTAGCCAACTTCGGGCAAGAAAAGCATATCAAAGCTCGCTGCAACCCATAACCCATGTTGCCCATTGTTGCTTCATTTCGATTTTCGAGGTAAATACTACCCTCCAATTAAACTCATTTTCTAGCATTATTCTTGAAAAGATTCGCATATTTCGTACATTGAAATTTCTAAAAAAAATTTCCAAGTGTTTGGTCTTTTTTGTCATATAGGTATGAAATTTGAGTTTCTGTATCATTATCTAGGAGAGGCAAGCGCTCTCCCCCCCCTTGCCCCCCTTGCCTTCACCTAACGACGCCCATGGATAGAGGTGAAATAATGGTACTTTTACTACTTTACTTTAAACATGCAACTTGGGGTATATATACTACATATACAGGTTGGTGGAGGTGAAATGCGAACATAGGGAAATATATGACAATGGAGTTATCATGCTAGGCATCTTGATATACGTGGAATACGTACTGTCAATGTCAAAGTAGCTGTCATATTATTGAAATTTTTATTTTCATTAAAATATTTTCTTTGCATAATAATGTATGTGTACGAGCAGAACGAGAAAGTTTACATGCACTTTTAGATTTTATTATTATTTCTGTTATTTATTACTCTTTTTGCCACACAAATTCACATTACTTCGTTTTGTGACACTACTACAAAATATATCAAGATACCTGGCATGAAAGTTCGATTGTCATGTATGTTCCCTATGTTCGCATTTCACCTCCACCAACCTGTATAAAGATTTAATTTTGGATAGGAGACCATCTCAGATTTCCCCTATTTCAGAAATTGGAATTTTTTGGATCTCCTCCATCGTATTGTATTGATATTTAATAATGTTAATACCGTAGAGGAGAAAAATCTCTATATAACTGTACAAAAAATTACATGTTAGTGGTACAGTTTTCGAAAAAAATTGTAAGAATTTTTTTAAATTTCGAAATTTTTCAATAGTCACAATTTTGTTTTATGAAATGTGAAAAATTAATAACAAAGTAAGTATCCGAACTATTACTCTTCTTTTAAAGTAACTGTCTGCGATTCTAACTGTGATAAGGCAATGGATCCCTCGCTATGGCCTACTGGCACCTACATCAACAAATTTTTTCAGCCAAGAAATCCTCTAAAGACCAAAATTTCTTAGTAAATACCACTCATGTGTCTAATACTCGCAAAAGCGACTTTTTACTACTCATCTGTCAATCTTTGACATTTGACAAAGCAAATTTGATATCATCTGATTATATTAGTGCTAATACTGACTTAAAATTTTATGTTTAACAGAGACATGGTGTAATGCATCATCCGTAAATTCATTTTATATGGAAAATTTTAAAAATGTTGTCAATTATTGTCGCATTGTACATAAAGGAGGAGGTGTTGGAATCTGGTGCCGCCACAACTTAAATATTGAACCTCTTGATTTTAGCTATTACTGTACAGAGAAACATTTTGAAATATGTGGTATTACCTGGAAATCAAATTCTGACACAACCACGGGCGCATACGAGCTTTAATGCCGGCCCTAGACAATAGTAGAAGACCGGCCCCAACCAATATTAATCGCTATTTGAAAATTATACATTTTAAATTAAATGTCGTTTTATAAAGGTTTTTGTCAAGCTAAAATTGATGATTGTTTTCTGTTTCATTATTTATTAAAAAATCACAGTGAAATAATTTCCTAAACTAAAATTAAATTCTAATATTAATAAAATAAAAAAATATATAACATAGCTATAATAACAAATATAAAATTACCTTTAAATATGAAAATACAAAATTGAAAAATAAAATAATAAAAATAATAATTGCTTTGATAATAGCTGTGATGTTGACGCTACTTCTTCAATAATTATTGCGTCATTATGTCCAGGTCTTGCATGATATCTTTTTCACTTGCCATAATCATAATTGCCTCCAAATGCTCGTTTGTCAGGGAACTCCTTAGTCTATTTTTGATATAGGTACTTAAGTTTTGAAAATGAACGTTCGCAATGTACTTGAGTTGTAGGAATTGTCAAAAGGTATCTGTATGCTAATGCTAAGTTTGCGTAGGCATTTACATATAAATTATATTTTTGCAACAAGCTATAGCAACATATAGCACAATTCTGCCAATTTTTACAAATTTTATTTTCTTTTAATTTTATATCATTTTAATCAACATTAGTTTCATTGTCACTACTGTCACTAGCTTCTTCTTCGAACACATCGGAAATTGATGTTTTTAAATTGGGCCAAATATTAGCAAAATTAAATAATTCATTTTGGAGATTTTCTTTTGAAATATCTAATTGAAAAATTTGGGACAGTTTTAACGAATTTGTTTCAAAATATGCTGTTTTAGTATTTTCAGTAATATCTTTAAAATTAGTTGGAGAAAGTAAAGCTAAATCCAAAGATAATGCACGATATATTCGGAATCGTTCGTCCAGACTATTAATTATTATTGTGTCTAAAATTCTATTGTGAGTCTAGATCTCAAATTTTCGGCAAGCATCATCTATGGGCTGATCGCGAGTTAGTTCATCGTCCATTCTTCTCTTGCGTCTTATTTTTTGTACGGGAAAGTCATTTTGAATAATGTAATTGAAATTATCATTCGATTTTAATTGATTTTCTGCCCATTCTATAAATGCTTTTGTGGACTTTTCAATTGTTTTTACATCACGTTGAATATATATGGAAATATATTTTTGTGTTGCTGGAGAAAATAAAATATTTGGTTGGCGCAGGAAATATTTTTTGTTACGCACGAAAGTAATATTTCCTTATGATATATTTTTTTATTATGATTGAGAAAATATATTTTGTAAAAATATTTATTTCGCAAGAAACATTTAGTTTGAGAGAAATATATTTTTAAATTTGGAGAAAAAAATATTTTTCGGGAATAAAAATAAATCAGCATAAAAAATATTTACGCTGTAAAAAAAATATTTATTTCTAGAAAAATATATTTATTTCTGGAAAAATTTTATTATTTCTAACTAAAAAATATTTCTTCCCAAGGAAAACAAAATATTTTCGACATTTAATTTTGTCCCGAACGGCGCTTCATATTTATGTACACCGTAAGCGACAGCGCTGCGTCCGAAGCAGCCCCGTTGCTCGCTGTGTAGCCCACACATTCCCCTCACCGCGCACACTTACTTCTGCCTAAGTTCGCGGGCTGTCCGGACAACAGCCCATAGCACGAAAATGGGTACAGCGGTGACTCACGCCGCGTCAAAGTAACATCAATAGTAAGCCTACAGGCGCAAATTTTTAAATTACAAGATATATTTGATGGATAGATAGATAATGTTGTTTATTGAAATTATTTAAATAATGAATCAGAACAGTTTCATTTCCTACTAGGGGCTGCAGCCCCACGAGCCGCCACTGCAGTATCCTGTTCGGGAGGTATAGTCGGTTTTTATGTGCACCAGTGATAACACCCGAAAATACGGAAATTACTGTGTAAATAAGAACAGAAGTAGGTGAAGAAGTGAATTAAATATTAGCGAACACGGATAGCTAAAAAGAATAAGTGTTGGGTGTGTTGAGTTATCAATAAAAAGGTTTCAAGTTCACAACTTTATTGCAACACACGAATACATACATAAACTTAATATGACTATACTGTCTTGAAAACCTAAACCAGACTCAACTAAATTTCAATATTTTACAAATATGAGACAAAAAATCCCCACTTAAATATAGAATCCACCAATCAAAAAGGGTGGTAGATCAATTCCTGGAAAGTACAGGTCAATAAATAGAAAGAGTAACAATAGGTAAATACCAAGAAACACAATACAATAATGAAGCAAAAGTTCCTAAAAATAATAATGAATTTGGCGAAACATATCCCGCCCGCCTTGAAAGACTGCACTTTCAACACTAAGCACTGACACTAGTACAAACGAACACACACTTGCACGTCACTCTAGAGGAAGGGGGCAGAGCTTCACCGCGGGCCTTTTGAATGTCCCTGCGGAAGAACGCACGGTAGCTGCGCGCACGACGCCGTCTTGGCCTGGATGGACTTCCTCAATGCGGCCCATGTGCCACTGTAGAGGAGGGAGGTTGTCATCTCGGATGATGACCAGCTGACCGGGCTGTAAGCCTTCGTTGTCTTGGGTTTTCCACTTCTTGCGAACCTGCAGCTGCGATAAATATTCTTTTGACCACCGCGACCAAAAGTGTTGGCGCAGTTGCTCAATATGTTGCCAACGCGATAATCGATTTATAGTAGTTGTGGTTAAATCAGGTTCAGCATTTGATGTTAGCAAGTCTCCAATCAGGAAATGACCGGGTGTTAGGGCTGCGTAATCATTTGGATCATTTGATAAAGGTATCAGGGGTCGGGAGTTTAGGACCGCTTCAGCTTGTACTAGGAAGGTGTATGTTTCTTCAAAAGTCAAACAGGCATTTCCTATTACGCGACGTATGTGGTGCTTTGTAGATTTGACCGCCGCCTCCCATATACCGCCAAAATGTGGAGCTCTTGGTGGTATAAAATGCCAATTGATGTTGTTTGAAGTCATTGCTGTCAATATTTCGTTTTTTGACGAGTCCTCATTTAAGATTTCCCTTAGTTTTTGAAGCTCATGATCCGCTCCAACAAAGTTCGTCCCATTATCGGAAAATATGTCAGATGGCTTGCCTCTACGAGCCATAAATCTTTTCATCGCACTCAGAAAAGTCTCAGTGGTGAGATCGGTGGCAAGCTCGATGTGAACTGCCTTTGTGGCTAAACATACAAATATTGCTCCGTATGCCTTGTAAGTTTTGTAATTCCTCTTCCGATTTTCCCGTATGTAGATGGGTCCAAAGTAGTCAACTCCGCATTGAGCGAATGGACGTGCTGGAGTTACTCGTTGTTGAGGTAAAATTCCCATTAACGGCTGAATCTCGCGAGGCTTGGCCTTAAAGCAAATTATGCATTTACGTATTATTTGTCGAATTAGGCCTCGGCCACCAACGATCCAATATTTTTGTTGAATAGACGTAAGAACAATTTGCGAGCCTGCATGTAGGTTACGAACATGCTCATGTTCCACTAACATTTTAGTGAATATGTGTTTTTTGGGCAACACAATTGGATGTTTTTGGGAAGAAGAGATAGATGCATTGTGCAAGCGTCCACCAACTCTTATGATTCCATTGTCATCCAAAAAGGGATTGAGTGCTGATAATTTGCTGCCTTTAGCAATGTGTTTGTTTTGATTTTAATTATTTAAATCTTCGGCAAATGCTGATGCCTGAACAATTTTTAATAATTTATTTATAGCTGAGTCAGTTTCCGCTGTTGATAACGGATCTGTGATTTTATTAGTGTTTTTTGATTTTGAGTTTTGAATAAAACGCAGACAATATGCTACTACACGAATTTGTTTTGAAAATTTAGCAAATTTAAAAATATCGCTGACAGCGTTATTGATGTTTGCGACATTTGTCTGAACTGATGTAATTTCACGTCGCTCTGGAATTTCATAATCATATTTCAATGCATTTGATTGTGCAATTTTGTCAGAATAATTATGAATTAACCATGGTGCACCATGCCACCATAATTTTGATTATGCTAAAGTAGCTAAGTCAGAGCCCCTTGAAATTATATCTGCTGGATTCTCATCGGTTCCAACATGATTCCAGTCACGTGGATTGGAAAGATCTTGAATTTCACCAACCCTGTTGGCAACGAATGTCTTCCAGTTGCGAGCTGTTTATTTTATCCACGCAAGCGTTATTGTTGCATCCGTCCAGAAATAATGACGTTCGATGCATATATTTAAAGCACGTGTTGCTCTATTCATAAGCCTTGCAAGTAACAATGCGCCACATAATTCTAATTTAGGCAGCGATATATTTTTTAGCGGAGCTACTCGAGACTTGGACGTTAATAAATTGCTGGAATGTTGATTCTGTTCATTTGTGGCACGAACATAGACACAAGCACCGAAAGCTTGCTCGCTGGCGTCACAGAAGCCATGAAGTTCTACTCGCATAACCTTTTCCATAGGTAACACGCAGCGAGGTATCTGCAAAGCGTTTAAATAGTGTAACTGTTCTTCGAATTGAATCCAATTAGTATGAATCTTCATTGGTACAGATTCGTCCCAAGTAATTTGACTTTGCCATAACTGTTGCATCATTAGTTTTGCAATTATTATAACTGGCCCGATCATCCCAAGAGGATCAAAAATCTGAGAAATATTTGACAATATTTTTCTTTTTGTGATTTTGTGTTTAGTGTTATATTCAGGTTGCGAAAACGAAAATATATCCTTGTGGGAGTTCCACTGCAGTCCCAGTGTGCTAACCGTTTGATCTTTATCCAAATTAATTGTACCGAATTCAATGTTTTCTGGAATATTGTTAATTAGATCTGGAAAATTAGAAACCCACTTGCACAAGTCAAATCCTCCTTTCGCAAGCATTTCAGTGAGTTCACATTGAATGCGAACAGCATCTTCTTTTGAATTGGCACCGGTTATCAAATCGTCAACATAGAAATCGCGAAGAGCTATTTCTGAAGCTAACGGATAGTTATTCTTCTCTATTTCAGCTAGTAGACGAAGCGAACGAATTGCAAGATACGCAGCTGATGCGGTACCGTACGTCACTGTAGTGAGCTCATACGTTTTTATTTCTTCGGTTGAATCATCGCGCCATAAAATGCGTTGAAGACAAGTTTCTGCAGGATCGATGCGGACTTGACGATACATTTTTGCGATGTCGGCAGTCATTGCGTATTTGTGCGTACGAAATCGAAGAATAATAGAGAATAGATCTTCTTGCAAAACTGGACCAACCATTTGGACGTCATTGATAGAAACGCCCGTTGACGATTTTGCAGAGCCATCGAAAACCACTCTTAGTTTAGTGGTTAAACTTGTTTGCTTGGTGACTGAATGATGAGGTAGATAATAAGCTGGTAAATTATCTGAATGATTATTTTCTGGAGTAACAAGATTCATGTGTCCTAGTTCAATATATTCATGAATGAAAGATGTATATGACTTCTTCAAAGAAGGATTTCTATAGAATTTACGCTCAAGCGAAAGTAAACGTTTTTCAGCTTGACATCTTGATTCACCCAATGAATTAACCCCATTTTTCTTAAACGGAACCTTGACAATGAATCGGCCATCGCTATTTCGCTGATACGAATTTAAAAAATATTCTTCGCAATATTTTTCTTCTAGCGAAAGAAAGGTTTTATCGGCACATTCTTCTATGTTCCAAAATTCGGTTAATTTGTTGTTTAACAATGAATCAATGCAGAGATTACAGGAACTAGATTTTAGTTTCGACGAATTGGAAAACATGTGTCCCGAAGCGATCCACCCTAACTCGGTCTTTTGAAATACTGGTTGATTCTTTCCTTGAATTATTTGTCCGACACAAACAAGTTCCCAGAAAAGCTCCGCACCGATTAGCAGGTCAATTGGGTTGGACGTGAAGAAATTTGGATCAGCCAATTCTATGTTTTTAGGAATGTTTATCTGACTCGCATTAATTGATTTTGATGGCAGCTGTCCGGTAATGCAATCCAAAATTAAACAATCCACGCTTTTCTTGAATGCATTGTAGCATGATTTGATAGTAACAGAAATTTTTGTTGATATTTCTGTCTGTGTCTGATTTATGCCTAAGACTGGAATATGTACAGATGACACTGGCAGCTTTAATCGTTTAGCAAATGATTTTGTTATGAAACATGATTGGGATCCAGAATCAAGCAACGCGCGACACTGGTGATTGTTGCCAGTGGCGTCGGGAATGTTAACAATTGCCGTGGATAATAAAACTTGTGCAGCATCAAACGTGGAATAAACCTTTACATGTGTAGATGTTACTTCCGGTGTAATTACTGGTGCAACTTCTGTATGAATCAGCGTGTTATGTTTTTCATTGCATTTGCGACAAGAACCGGAAGTACATGTTTTAAAATGATGACCCTTTCTGAGACAGTTTAAACAAAGGTTTCTGGATGTAACTGCTTTAATTCGTTCTTCATTTGTAAGATCCCTAAATTTTATGCAATTATAAATAGAGTGATCCTTGTTGCAAAATGAACAGATTAGGTTTTTTATTGTTACATGAGCGTTAACTGATGGAGCTTGTCGCTTTTGATTAATTGTATTAGCTACTTTATTAGAAGGAACGACTGAATTATTCTTGCGAGAAACAGTTTCCAAGATTTCACATCTTTTGGTTAAGAAAGTGGTAAGGTCTTTAAGTAATGGCAATTTTTCTTTGGTTAAACATGACTCCCATTCTTTGACAGTAGCCACGTCTAATTTGTTTGTAACTATGTGGATTATGATGTCATCCCAGCTTTCAGTAGGCCTGCCAAGTGAATTTAAAATACGGATGTGCTTTGTGACTCCGTCAACTAATTGACGCAAAATCACGTGATTTTCCTTTTGCATTGTAGGTAAATCAAGAATAAATTGAATATGTTTATTGATAATAATTCGTTTATTATCGAATCGATTTTTTAGCATTTCCCAGGCGCAATCGTAGTTTGAATCTGTTATTTCCAGGGATGAGAGAATTTCAGATGCTTCGCCACTCAGCGCTGATTTTAAATACTGAAGTTTTTGAGTTTTTAATAAGCTTCCATTTGAATTTATTAATGAGTCGAAAGTATTATAAAAATCGTACCACTCTTCATAGTTTCCCGAGAATTTTGGTAAACTGATTTCCGGTAAACGTACAAAGTTGCTGGATAATCGCGACTGAGCTTTATTCGTGGAACTAGAAGTAGGAACCGAGTCCTGCGTTATCTGTAAAAGTATTTTCTCGACTTTGCTGTTAAGTGAATAATATTGTCTTTCAAACATATCGCGTTCTTCTTCTGCGGCTCTGAGATCGGTTACATCAAATGTTTCTATTGCATCTTGAATTTTGTCGAATTGCGAAAGAAGTGGTTTGAACATTTCTCTACGATCTCTTAATTCAAAAACATCTATGTTATTCTCGTCGAGTGCCTGTACGTGTTTTTCAAATCGCGCGACTGCCTTCTTGATATTGCCTAGCTCGATTTTCAGATCTCTTAGTTTTCTTGATGCCATTGTAAATATGCGGGAATAACAAATGGGAAAGATAATAAGATTGGGATTGGAGACTAACCTGGTGGTAGACTCGCTGACGACGTGAACGAACCGCTGATGCGCAAGCTGCAGGATGTAGACCACGGTGCGCTGCTGGGCTGTTGACACGTAGTTATGCTGAATGATATGTGGACACTACACTTGTCCAAATCCGGGTTGAAGGACCATGTTGGGTGTGTTGAGTTATCAATAAAAAGGTTTCAAGTTCACAACTTTATTGCAACACACGAATACATACATAAACTTAATATGACTATACTGTCTTGAAAACCTAAACCAGACTCAACTAAATTTCAATATTTTACAAATATGAGACAAAAAATCCCCACTTAAATATAGAATCCACCAATCAAAAAGGGTGGTAGATCAATTCCTGGAAAGTACAGGTCAATAAATAGAAAGAGTAACAATAGGTAAATACCAAGAAACACAATACAATAATGAAGCAAAAGTTCCTAAAAATAATAATGAATTTGGCGAAACAATAAGTGTGCGGGACGGAAAAATAATATAATTATACATAGTAAAAGTGAGTGACAATTGCGACATTGACAAGAGTGCGGTGATAAGCGGCGAGCTGAGAGCGAAGTAAGAGACAGACGCATGCGCTCTACGCCCAACTACGCCAAACAGAATAAGCAGGGACGTAGTAAGGAGGAATGAATAAGGATTTTAGAAGCCGTAGCGATTCAGTAGAAAAACGGAAAAGAGAAATAGAAAGCGAGAAAAACAGTGAGGATATATTCAAAAGAAGTAAGATAACAATAAGATCACCAGTAAAGAAAGACGACAATAAACCAGAAATCGATTCATCATCAGAAATGGAAGAGCTGAAAAGTATGATGGCCGGGCTGATGAAAACAATGAATGAAGTGAAAGATCAAATAGGAGCTAACCATGCTGATCTAAAAGGAGAAATCAGTAAAAACACGGCAGCAATAGACAAACTAAAAAGCGAATATGAGGAAAAAGAAAAATTATGGCAAGAAGAAAAAGAGGAGATGAGAGGAGAAATTCAACAATGAGGTCTTGCAAAAAGAATTTACATGCTTATTTTATTTGTTAATACGAATTTTGAACCTTCGTAGTTTTATTTAATATAACAGTTTGTTTAAAGTAGAGTTTATTTTTATTATAAAAACTTATTTAAAGTACAATGCATTCAAAACGGTGCCAAAATCGTGACGTTAACGGATACAAGCCAATGAGAAACAAGGGCACCATAGATCTACATGGCAGTATGGATCTGATACCATGTCATATATTAGAAAGTATATAATTATATAGAAAAATTAAGGTACATACGCAAAAATATACTATAATATAATTAATATAATAATAATTTAATTAATCTTGTTTGCAACATATTTTATTTTATATAAATATTTTCATTTTCTCTTCAGAAATAATCCACACTTTCAACATCTATGATTCAAATTTTGCTTGTAGCAAGGTGGCGCTTTTGTCACTAAAACAAGGTCTGCTTGTAGTTTTGAAAATAGCATTATACATAAACGAAATAACAATTAAATGGGAAAGCGTTAGAGTTACTTACCTGAGTTTTGAAATGCTTGTTTAGTCATCGGCTAACCTTTGATATTGATCGTCTAGTCTAATTTTTTTAAATTACTGCATAGTAAATGTACAACATAAAATGTTTCAGGAGGAAGCCCCAAATAAAATTTGGAATTTCTTTCGATTATCAATATTGAATTGATGAATTCACGTTTTATCGGGCTGATTGTACTTGCAACTGAATGTGAAGATGATGTGGCTACTTGAAAATCAGAATCACTATCATGTATTTCTTTTGAACTACCTACTTGAACTGCTTTCTGACATAATTTATTTTTTATTTATTAACCCATTTTCGGATCCTGTAAGAAGTGCAAGCACTGGTACTCAGGTCCGTAAAAAATAATACAAAGATTAACAAGTATACAGATAATATATAAAATATTTTTGCATTTAAATATCACAAGTTACTTATAATTAGTTGGTACATCATGTTACATTATCAATACACTATTTTATGTTTGATATTATCACAAGTTATCAGTTCGTATTATATCTTTTCTTAATGCCTTTTTAAAACTTTGTACAGGAATAATTCTTTTTAATTTAACATTTAATCTATTATATTCTAAGATACAGCTGTTGTATGTTTTGATATGCTCTTAAAGTGTTGCATAATTGATAGATCTTCCTCATACGATGTATAAGATATGCAGTCAGATTGTGTCATTGTTGCAACACTTTTTTTGTGCGGACGTATATTAACTTGAACGCTTTTATTGAATTTTGAAGCTTCCACTTCAAACTTTCCAGAAGGTGACTGTAAATGTATGACATCGTTTATAAATGTTGCACTGGGTGATTCCTTACAAAGTTTTTTTGGCGACGATACTTCTACAAATAATGCCCGACTGCAACTTGGCTTATCTGGACAAAAATTTCGCAATGTGGATTCTTTTCTTTTCTTTGATGAAGATGTTACTTAAGACTCTTCTAAAGTCTCTTCTGGAGATGTCAAATGTAAATGTGGAACTACATGTTTCTTTAAGATAATATTCTGCCCAATTGTTTTGAAATACATCCAATTTTCAGAATCGCTAGGTAGCTAAAAAATAAATGTATGATTATTATTTAATAACTAAGTTTTAAATTGTTATTATAATATTTATACTTACTTACATAAAAGTGATCTTCACAACAATATGCTAGTCGTAACGAAATTTGTCAATATTAATCTGGGAAAACCATTGTTTCCTTCTTTCTTCATTCTTCGGTACAGATTACTATTTTCACTTGTATTTATACAAGTTGGCACGAAACAAGTTTTTAGACGTTTTAAACTCATATTTTACACAACTGTGACACCAAATAATAACAATAACCTAATTTTCTATCAAACTTTTGACGTTTAAAATGACAACAAGCTCCCCGATATGTACTGTTATTTCATTTGTTTGTTCAAGGCGTTCAAGGTTTTGTATCCGTTGACGTCAGTGGACAAGGGGAGAAGTGGTGCTTTTCAGCCGCGTTTTGAAGAATATCACTTTTAATAATTATTTTCTCCTTTTATAAATAAATTTGAGAAAAAAGAAAAAATACGGGGTAAATATTTTTTAGTATTCTTTCGATTGCAACAATAAAAAAAAATCGTGCAAGACCTCATTAAGGAAAAGAATTGAATATCAAGACAGAAAGAGTAGAGGGAATAACATAATTGTCAGAGAATTAGAATTCGAAGAAAATAAACCAAAAGAGGCAATTAGCAAATTACTGGAAAAAGAATTGCAAGTACTATGTCCAATTAAAACAGCCACTGTAATAAAAGCTAAAGAACAAGCCCTCGAACAAGCCCCAATGATACTAGCAGAATTGGAAAACTACACAGACAAAGAAAGAATAATGAAAAACAAAAATAAACTTAAGGGAAAAGAAATTTATATCGATAACGATTAGACAAAGGAAGAAAGGCATATACAGGCCATAATAAGGAAGAAAGCGAAAGAGGAAAAAGAACAAGGAAAAAAAGTTAAGATATTTTATAACAAATTAGTAGTAAATGGCAAGAACTTTATATGGAACACAGAGAAATGCAATCTGGAAGAGCAAGCTATTCCTGATAATACAGGAGAGGGGTCAAAAAACTTATAAGCAGACACGAAGACAACGCGGAAACGACAAGGATAGGAACAAGGCAATGGAAAATGAATAATGAAGAATTAATTTTAAGCACATGGAATGTCCGGGGCACAAAGGCAGCAGGATCATACAAGAACTTAAATCAGGAGTGTAAGAAATATAAAATTGACATAGCGGCATTACAAGAGACAAAACAACAAGGTAATAATGTATCAGAAGTCAATGATTACATAATTTTTAATAGTGGGTTTGAAACAAGGCACATGGGAACGGGTTTTATGGTGAGGAAAGAAATAAAACATCTAGTAATAGATTTTCAGCCAATCTCGGACATTATAAGTAAACTAAGAATCAGAGGTATATACAGGAAAATAAGCATCGTAAATGTACATGCACCAACAGAGGCGACAGTGGAAGAAGAGAAGGACATGTTTTATGAAGAGTTAGCCAGGATAATGAATGGAATACCAAAGTATGACATCAAGATAATAATGGGAGACCTAAATGCCAAAATAGGAAGGGAAGAAATATATAAAAGTATAACAGGAGGACAAAGTAAACACACAGAATCAAATGAAAATGGTAAGAAACTGATTGAATTCGCCACGGAAATGAAGATGAAGATTATGAGCACATGTTTCCAAAGAAAGGACATATACAAATCAACATGGACATCACCGGATGGGAACACGTGTAACCAAATCGACCATGTTATGACAGAGAGGAAGGATGCCAACGCTATCAAGAATGTAAGATCACAAAGAGGAGCGGAGAGAAGAAGTGACCACTTCATGGTCAAGATAATATTAAAACAAGTAATACCTCAGGTGACAATAAGGAACAAAAGAAGAAAAATAGAGAGGTACGAGGTGCAGAAACTTCAAAGTGAAAATGTAAGGCAATCCTTCATAGAAACAGTGGAAAGATACTTGAAAGAAGAAAATAGTACTGAAACAATAGAAGAAAAATGGAACAGATTGGAAAAAACAGTCGAAAGGAGCTCGAAACAAATACTTAAGAAGAACAAATATACGAAAAATAAAGATTGGTTTGACGAAGAATGCAGGTATGCAATGGAGATGAAAAACAATGCGAGAAACCAATTTATACAAAACAGTAATGAAAAAAGCAAGACGTTATATGAAAACAAGAAGAAAATCTCCAAAAAACTTTGCAGGAACAAAAAGCGGGAGAAAACCGAAGAAATGTTAAACAGAGTGGAGGAAAACTTCAAAAATAAAGCTATTAGGAATTTCTATCAGGATGTGAAAAAACAAAAAGAGGGTTTTCAGAGCAAAACAATCTATTGCAGAGACAAAGAGGGGCAGCTACTAACAGGCGAATGTAAATTGAACAGATGGAAACAGTATTTTGAAGAATTGCTAAACGAGAACAAAAAAGATGAACAAACCGAAAATATAAGAAAGATGGACTGGGTGATGGACGCCAGATATGAAGAACTGATAAAAACACCAGAGGTAGAAGAGATAGGAAAGATTATTAAAGAATTAAAAAACAATAAAAGCCCTGGAAAGAATGGGCTAGCGGCCGAAATCTATAAGTATGGTGGAGAACAACTGAAAACGTAAATATATAACTTAGTGAAGGAAGTATGGGATCTAGAGCGGATGCCAGGAAGGTGGAGAGAGTCAATGATATGCCCAATACATAAAAAAGGAGATAAGACCAGATGCGATAACTACCGAGGCATAGCATTACTAGATGTAGTTTACAAAATTTTTGCGAGCTGCCTGAGAAATAGATTAGGAAAAATTGCAGAGGAAAAGTTTAGCAGGCTTTAGAAGTAATAAATCAACAACAGATCAAATATATGTACTGAAGCAGTTAATAGCCAATAGCTACGAGCTGGACATGTTATTTATAGATTTCAAACAGGCATACGACACCATCAGCAAAACGGAAAGGATAAAAATCTTACTCGAGCTTAAAATACCGACAAAACTAATAAAGTTGATAACAATGACTCTGGATGATACAAGTTGCAAAGTTCTGGTTGAAGGACAGGTATCTGAAAGCTTTAGGGTTGAAAGAGGTCTGAGACAAGGGGATCCGTTATCCACTATTCAATTTAGTTCTAGAGGGTATAATTAGAAGAGGTGGCTTATTTAGAACAGGGGTAATTTACCGGAAAAAACATCAATTGCTAGCGTATGCGGATGACATAGTGATTGTAACAAGAACCAGAAATGAACTGAGACAAGTTTTCCAAAGATTGGTTAAACAAGCTAAAAGGATCGGTTTAATAATTAATGAAACGAAGACCAAATTTATGAGAGTGGCAGGGAACCAGAAGCTAGAGCCAAATGTTTTGAAGATAAAAGTAGAAGAGGGGAGTGAATTTAATTTTGAAGAGGTGAGCAACTTCACATATCTGGGAGTGTCTCTAGCGAGTAAAAATGAAGAAGACACGGAAATTAAAACTAGGCTACTGAAAGGCAGTAAGTGCGTAGGATCCCTATACAAGTTTCTGAAGTCCAGATTGGTGTCAAGAGCAACCAAAATTAGAACTTACAAATCAATCATAAGGCCGACAGTTATTTACGGGTGTGAGTTATGGGTTTTAAATAAAGGGAACCAAACAAGGCTAGAAGTCTGGGAAAGGAAAATACTTAGGACTATATACGGGGGGAAAAAGTGTGGTGAAATAATGTTACGGAGAACAAATGCCGAAATAATGGAACTGTTTGGGGAAACGAGCATAACGGGAGTGATAAGAGCACAGAGACTTAGGTGGCTGGGTCACGTAGTCCGTATGCCGGAGGACAAAGTAGTCAAAAGTGTGTTTAAGGGAGGCATAGTGACCAGGAAAAGAAGAGGGAGACCAAAAGAAAAGTGGTGTGACGCAGTGGTAAAAGACATTGAACAGTTGGGCATAAGAAAATGGGAGGAGAAAGCCACAGACAAAGCACAGTGGAGAAGTGTTGTGCAACAAGCCATGAGCCTGCAAGGCTCGTAGAGCTAACTAATATATAGGTTATCAAATGTTGTTGAAAATCCTACAATTTACACAAATTTAATTTCAACAAATGTATTTGTGCAACCCAATTCGATGTCGGATCATAATATTATACATTTCACTAGCAATATAAACGTGTACGTCTAACGGCACTCAGAAGGTTGGTAGAATTTTTAATGATAAGAATATTAGTAAGTTGTTTGAGGCATTATTAAATGAAAGTTGGTCTGTGATCTACAAGGATACTGATCTTAATAAGGCATTTAATTCATTTCATAACATGTTCTTAAGTTACTAGAACAAAAATTAAAATCAAAGTCTCAGAAAGACTGAGTTAATGCATATATTAAGATATCAAGTGAAAAATTAAAATCTTTGTATCTTCTTAAATTACAGTTTACTGAACTAGAACCTTTCTATAAAAAATCTGACGTGGCCATCACACAACCTTCCGCTATATCTAGACTTTAAACAGAAATGTATACGTGCAATCCGGTGCCCATTTAAAATATACAAATAAAAATCTCAAATATTCAAACACAGAAATTTGCATCACCTGAATAAAAAGATTCATTCACAGGAAAACTCTGCTGTGTTGAAGCCATTCTCCGTTCAATTACTACATTTAATATCTTACTTAGGACTTATATAGCGCTAGTATGCCAACTTGTCACCCGTCTCACCTGTCAATATTTTTTACGCAGAAACAAAAATCAACCGATCATGGATTACAAGATATCAACGTTTTATTTGATAAATTTATTTTTTAAATTTTACTGCAGTTCTTTAATGCTACCAGATAAAGACAATTTTTTTATAACGTAAGTTGCAAATAACTTTTCCTCTTATTCTCATTACAAATAAATACTATATTTTTCCAAATTTATATACAATTTTGACAATTAACCTTTTCAATCTTCAAAAAATATCACTTTCGATGAAGATATTTGTACCAAAATCTAGGGAGCTCTTCCAATTTATATACAAATGTTAAATACCAAATATCAAAATTTTCGGGTAATTCGTATTTGAGTTATGCGACTAACAACCCTTGACCACACACACACACACACACACACACACACACACACACACACACACACACACACACACACACACACACATACACACAGACATCATCGTGAAACTATCAAAAATGAGTTGTAAGGACCCTAATTCGTGCTCATCCACTAAAATTTCACCACCCGATTTTTTGCATGATTCCAATACCTTCCTTTACAGGTAAGCGGAAGGTAAAAATGAAGAAATATCACTATAAATTAGTTTCAAATACTGAAAAATCTTTTTATCAAAGAAAAATCTGCAATTCTGATAATCCCTCGAAAAGTGCGTGGGCGATAATTAATAAACACAGCAATAAAATAATTGAAAATAATAATATAAGTATAGTGCATAATGATCACATTACCGATGATCTACTCACAGTAGCTGACAGTTTTAATAACTTCTTTAGGGATACTTCACTGGATATTCTTAAATTAATACCCACAAACAACTCAACTGGCTCTTCGTTTCAGGGGCAAAATAATGTTCATAATTTTTTCTTATTCCCTCTATGTGAAATGGAAATAGAGAAGATAATATTACTAAACAAAATAAAAATAAACGATATGTAAACCGTTAACTTATTTAATCAATCTTTCTTTTACAACAAGTGCTTTTCCTGAAAAATTAAAAGTGAATAAAGTCATTCCGCTTCACAAAAAGGGAAGCAAGAATGATATGAACAATTACAGACCTGTAACCTTGACATCAGTTTTTTCTAAACTTTTTGAATATTGCTATCTGCACAGATTAGAGAGTTTCATTAAAAAGGTCGACATTGTGGATAAAAATCAATTTGGCTTTCGTGCAAACTTGTCAACACTTGATGCAACCAGCACATTTACAAAAAAAAATGTTTTTTGTTTAGAAAGCGGATTGTTTTGCGATCTAAGTAAGGCATTCGACTGTGTAGCTCATGATCGTCTTTTGGCTAAAATTGAATGTATGGGAATTCGTGGAGCTCCTTTGGAATAGTTGCGAAATTTCTTACAAAATATACAATAATATGTATCAGTTAACTACACATGCAATGAACGAAATGAACTAAAATCAGTTTCATCTAATCAATCATCTTATCAACAATGTGGGTGTACCCCAAGGGACAGTTTTAGCTCCAATACTTTTTATTTTGTACACAAACGATATTAATAAATCACTTAATCATAATAATACAATATCATTATATGCTGATGATATATCGGTTGTTATCTCAGAAAAAAAAAACAATGAGATACTTCAACAAAAATGTAATGATTGCTAACTCAGTATTTTGAATCGGTGCAATGATAACTTTTTATTTCTTAATAAGATTAAAACCACATTTGTTCACTTTCACAATTATCAAAAGAGAAATATACATGAACTGAATATTTCTGCTTGCGATACTAAATTTCAAGACACATAAAACAAAAGTTTTAGGCTTAACAATGGATGAAAATCTTAATTGGAAATTTCAGTGCAAAGAAATCATTGCTTCTATTAATAGTGCCTGTTATCAAATTAGATATTTGACACATCTTTTAACAACAATTATTATTAATGTACTATCATGCTGTAGTGGAATCTAAATTAAGATATGGAGTCTGTTTTTGGAGAGCCTCCACAAATGCTCATGATGTTTTTTGGCTCAAAAAAGAATTTTAAGATGTATCGCTGGTGCTAGTCGAATTCAGAGTTGCAGAGAATTGTTTAAAAAATTTGGTATACTTCCTCTTGCCTCCATTCTAATACAAGAATTATGCTGCTTTGTTTATAAAAACAGAACCAAGTTTTCATTAAATAGTAATATACATACATATAGTCCAGGCAACGAAGGAAAAATAGCGGAAATAATTCATGTAGAAGCCAATTTTGGCACAGTTGTAGGGGAAGGTGTCCTTAACTACATACTAAAAGTACTGAGGGGTGGGAGAGGTCTCTAAAAGTCCCTTTTTTCAATTTTTCGTTAATAACTCGAAAACTACTGCCTCTAGCAAAAAAATGTTCATATATTACATTAATCTACATAAAATTATCTACAAAAAAGGTTCTATACACTTTTTCGCTAGGATCAATACTTAAGGAGGTATGGAGGAAAAAAATAGAAAATTAAAAAGAAACAGTTGTTATTGTTAAAAATGAAATAATTAGTGTTAACGGACGTATCTTGAACAATAATAATTATTGTCCGGGTTGCAGTATTGAATTCCTTAGACATTTTTATGTAAGATACATTCTACAATTTTTTTAAAGGCCTCTAATAATATAATATCGGGATGCCGATCTACGATCTGGTCTCATTAGCCAAACTCTTGCTTTGTTTTATATCTTATCTTATGCTATATTACTAAAAATTGCATGTATATATTTTTCCGGTCATCTTAACTTTTATCTATCCCCGATGAAAATAAATTATAAAATTTTCTTTAAACATCATTTTTGTGATTTTTTTTTGTGAATTTATTTTTTGATCTACCTATTTAAAAGGATGTTGGAATGGTTACTTAGTTGAAATAAAATTAAAACATTTTTAACACAATAAATATTATTTAATAAATTTTACAAAATAATAAATTTTAAAATAACAAATGATTAATAAATTTTTGAAAAACCAGCAGTAAAACATAACAAACAGAAGTAAATGATTTTAAGTATTAAAAGCTAATTTGAAGATTTTCTAATGTAAAAGGCTTCCAAATATTAAAGGAAAAAATCTTCATCTTGGTAAACATCTGGTACGGTATTATTCTGCATTAGGTATGGCCATAAGTACCATTCTTGACCACTTCATATCAGGTAAGAATTTATATGGGAATCAAAAATTTTATATATTAGGTATGGCCATAGGAAGAGTTTTTGACCACTTCACATAAGATAAGAATTTATGTGGAATAGGTATGACTATAGGTACTATTCTTGACCACCTCCCATCAGGTAAGAATTTATATGATAATAATTTTTTTTATTTAATATGTATGGCCATAGGTACCATTCTTGACCACCTCACATCAGGTACAAATTTATATGGGAATCAAAAATTTTATATAATAGGTATGGCCATAGGTACCATTCTTGACCACCTCACATCAGGTAAGAATTTATATTTTAATCAAAAATTTTATTTAATAGGTATGGCCATAGGTACCATTCTTGACCACCTCACATCAGGTAAGAATTTATATGGGAATCAAAAATTTTATTAAATAAGTATGGCCATAGGTACCATTCTTGACCAGATCACATCAGGTAAGAATTTATGTGGGAATCAAAAATTTTATTTAATAGGTATGGCCACAGGTACCGATTTTGACCACCTAACAACAGGTAAGAATTTATATGGGAATTAAAAATTTTATTTAATAGGTATGGCCATAGGTACCGGTTTTGACCACCTCACATCAGGTAAGAATTTATGTGGGAATCAAAAATTTTATTTAATAGGTATGACCATAGGTACTATTCTTGACCACCTCACATCAGGTAAGAATTTATATGTTAATAATTTTTTTTATTTAATATGTATGACCATAGGTACTATTCTTGACCACCTCACATCAGGTAAGAATTTATATGGGAATCAAAAATTTTTTTTAATAGGTATGGCATGGCCATAGGTACCATTCTTGACCACCTCACATCAGGTAAGAATTTATGTGGGGATCAAAAATTTAATTTGATAGGTATGGCCAAAGGTACCGATTATGACCACCTAAGAACAGGTAAAAATTTATTTGGGAATCAAAAATTTTATTTAATAGGTATGGCCATAGGTAGAGTTTTTGACCACGTCACATCAGGTAAGAATTTATGTGGGAATTAAAAATTTTATTTAATAGGTATGGTCATAGGTAGAGTCACAGCGCGGCAATTACATACGCTCAGAAGTATATACAGTAAAATATTCGAGTAGGCCTCGCCTAGTGTATTTTTGAACAACGAAAAACTCGCTGAAAACGAGTTTTCTGGAAAATTTGAATTGGTCCGTTAGATTCCTGAGGTTGAAAACCTCTCATATACCAACTCTCGAGAAAATCGTTAGAGCCGTTTTCGAGATAGCATGACCGTAAAAACATACAATTCCTTGCTCATTTAATAGAATAGATATATATATATATATATATATATAGTCAGTAAACCCTTCTACCGTTAGGTGTAGGGCAGTAACCTTTATTTATCGTGCACAAACTTTGTCCACTGTTTCTTGTCTCTGGCACATACTTTTGCTTCTTGTACTGTCGTTCCCTTCTTACTAAGTGTCTTTTGTACTATGTCGTCCCAGTCCGCCATTGGTCTGCCACGTCCTCTCTTTTGAATTATTTTTGCTGTCCAAACTTTCTTCACGGGCCTCTTGTCGTCCATCCTCAACAGGTGTCCCCACCAACTCAGTTGTCTCTGCTCTATAAACTCTTCTATCGGTTTCATTTTCAATTCTTCTCTTATATTAACGTTCCTTATTTTGTCCAGCATTGTTACTCCTTTGACTCTTCTCAGATATTTCATCTCTAATGCTTGTATTCTACTTTTAATTTTTCTTGTTGTGACCCACGTTTCGCAACCGTAGGTTAATATTGCTCTGTATATTGTTTTAAAGACCGTTATTTTTGTTTTCTGTGATATCTCTCTTTTACCTATAAAACTATTTTTCATCATATGGAACATTGTCGCTGTCTTATTTATTCTTCTGTTTATGTCTTCATCTTGCTTTCCAGTACTTTCTAGTAGTACTCCTAAATATTCAAACTTTTCTACCTGTTCTATGTTATTGTTTTCTATTTTTATGTTCATATTTTGTCTTTCGTTGGCTATTGCCATCACTTTTGTCTTTTTAGCATTTATCTTCATTCCATATTTAATTAACGTATTGTTCCATACATTAAGGTTATGCTGCAAACTCGTTTCGCTACCGGCCATTATCACTACATCATCAGCAAAAGCACATTCTCCTATTTCAATCTTTTGTAGATTTCTGTAGCCTACCCTTAGTTTCTTCATTTCGGGTTTACATTCTTTAATAATTTCGTCCATAAATATTATAAAGAGCAATGGACTTATTACTCCACCTTGTCTTAGGCCGCCTTTAGTTTCGAATACGTCAGAGGTTCTATTTTTACTAATGACATAATTTAGGTTATTATTATATAGGCTCTTAATTGCGTTAATTAATTTCTTGTTAACGTTTCTTGTTTCTAGGCTATCCCATATTTGCTGTCTCTGTACTCTGTCAAACGCTTTTTCCAAATCTATAAATGCCATAAACGCTTTGTTCTTGCTTCTTAAGGTCTTTTGTATTATTTGTTTTAATGTGAATATATGGTCTTGTATACTTCTTCCCTTTCTGAATCCGCTTTGTTCTTCTTCTAATACTGGTTCTACTATTTTTCTCAATCTTTTTTCTAGTATTCTCTCATACACTTTCAGTGTTGTGCTTAGCAGCGAGATCCCTCGGTAATTATTACAATCTCTTGTGTCACCTTTTTTGTGTAATGGCATTATGACTGCTACTTCCCAGTCTTTAGGTATTTGTTCATATTTCCAAGCATTATTGAATATGTCTAATAATAGTATTATTCCTTCTCTGCCCATATATTTTAGCATCTCTCCACTTATTTTATCGTGTCCTGTTGCCTTCCCATTTTTAATCAGCTTTACCGCTTCGGATATCTCGTCCATTGTTATTTCGGTGTTTTCGTCTACAAGTACTTCTCTTATTCTTGTCATATTTGTGTCGTCTTCGGTTACGTTCAGGAGTTCTTGGAAGTATTCTCTCCATCGGTTCATAACTTGTTTTTCATCAGTTAGGAGTTTACCAGCTCTATCTTTTATTATGTCCATTTGTTTTCTTTCTTCTTTTCTTAGCGATTTCAGTGTTTTATAGAATAGTTTTTGGTTTTCTTTACTATTTCTCTCCATTTGATCACCGAACTTTTCCCAGCTTGTTTCTTTCGCTTTGTTGGTCATCTCTTTAACCTTTCTTCTCTCTTCCTTATATACATTATAATTATCTTGTGTTCTGTTACTTAAATACTTCTTCCATTTTTCTTTCTTTATTTTTATTGCTTGTTTTATTTCTTCATTCCACCAGGCTGTTTGTTTTTTGTTAGTTCTTATTTTTGTCGTTCCACAAACTTTTCTTGCTGCATTCAGTAGCGTGGTTTTGAATAGTTGCCACTTCTGTTCGATGTCTGTGTTATCACTTATAGTAAGTATCTCCATTTGTTTTCTTACCTCTTCTTCGTATTGTTTTGCTACTAACTCCTCTTTTAACCTGTACGTTTTAATTATTTCAGATGCGTTCTCCTTTATTTCCCCTTTTTGTTTACTCATTTCTTCTTTCTTGTAAGCTTTTTTTATTTTTGCTTCTATCAGGAAATGATCACTGTATATTTCAGGGCCTCTCTTTGCTCTTACATCAATTATACTTTTCCTATTTTTCCTCTCCACTAGTATGTAGTCTATTAATGATTTGTCTGCTGCATATGGTCCTTGTCTTGAATACATGTGGATTTCTTTGTGTTTATAAAACGTGTTAGTAACTATGAGGTCGTTCAGGATGCAGTAATCAATAAGCCTTGTTCCATTATTGTTTAGTCTTTCTTCTCCAAATTTACCTATTACATAGGTTGATTCCTCTTCCCTTTTCCCAACTCTCGCGTTGAAGTCTCCTAGTACATAAATATCTCCCAGGCTGTTCTCGGTTTCTATGTGTAGCTGCTCCCAGAATTCGTCTTTATTTTTTGCTACCTCATCCTCGTTAGGTGCATATACTACTATAATTGTAAGTATCCTGTCATTTGTTTCTTTCATTTTTATCTTTAGTATTCTTTCAGAACAGGCTTCCCATTTTTCTACGTATTTAGCGTATTCTTTGTGTATTAGACAAGCTACTCCAGCTGTTGCTCGTTTATCTTGTGGTACTCCGCTGTATATCAATAAATGTCCGTCTTCCATAACTTTTTCTCCTTTTCCTTTTTTTTTTGTTTCTGTTACTGCCAGTATGTTTAATTTCTCTTTATTGAATTCATATATTAGTTCATTTTCTTTCCCGTTTATGCTCCTAATGTTCCATGTTGCTAGTTTCCAAATTTCTTTGTTTTTATTTTCGTGTTTCCGTTTTCTTTGCTTTATTGTTTCCGTAATTTTCCCACAAGATCTATGCCCTGTACTTAAATTTATAATTTTTTCCCTTGTTCTTCCTAATACATTATTCCCTTTCCAAGTAGTATTCTTAGTCCTTTTGCTTAGCTTAGTCGTTACCTTTTTTCTTGCCTCAGTATTTAATAGTTTTTTGGGTGCTTTTCTTCTACCTGTCCAGCCTCTTCCAGGCTTCCTGATTTTGTATTCCAATTATATTGTTTGTTATCTATGTGTAACTTATTATAAAAATTTTTTGTTTTATTTCCTTTCTCCTTTTCTTCTCTAGCCGTCTTTCTTATTATCGCCTGCATCTTTCGTTCTTCCTGTGTTAAATCATTGTCTATATATATTTTCTCGTTCATTCCTTTCAATTTATTTTTATTTTTCATAATATTTAGTTTGTCTTCGTAGTTTTCTATTTCAGCTTTGATTATTGTGGATCCTTCAACTCTTTTTATTACTGAAGCGTATTTTATTATACACTTAGCTTGTATTTCTTTTTCTAAGAAAGCAGATACTACTGTTTTAATATTCACTTCTCCTTCTTGTATTGCTAAACCCTTGATAATGATGTTATTTACCCGGTTACTTTTATCTTGTGCTTCCAATCTTTTTTGCATGGATTCTATTATCTCTTTCATTTTTTCTTTTTCTACTTGCCACAGTTTTTCTTTTTCTTCATAATCTCGTTTTATTTGTTTTATTGTTTCACTGTTATTTTTAATTTCTTGTTTTAGGTCATTGTGGTTTAGTTCCATACGATCTTTAATACAATTTACATTTGTTGCCATAGCAGTTATCATTTGTTTTAGTTCTTCCATTTCTTCTGTTTCTTTCGTATCAGTTTTCTTGGGTGGTGTTCTAATAGTTTGTTTACTCTTCTTAAATCCGTTTTCTTCCTCACTCTTAATTTCCTCTCGTTTCCTTTTTTCTAATGAGTTACTTCGACCTCTTGGCGTGTTGTACATTTGCCCTAGTTCGCCGCCACTGCCAGCCACGCTGCTGCCGGCTACTCCGTGCGCAGGCTCCGGTAGCCCGACTTAGCAATGCAAAGAAATAAACTTGACTTTTCTACCACCGTTGCAAACACACTTTGTCTATTTTAGATCACACAGTTTTGATAATCTTAGTCTTAGGGTAGACTAAACTTTCCAAGTGTTATGGACAGATAACTACTTCTGCCGAACTTATAACCTCACTAACAGTTTTACACGTTTGATTTTATACAGTTTATCTAACTTATTTAAGGGGGATTTATACACCGCTATACACTCAGATACTTATTATATAACTATTTATCACTTTTATTTATAATTACACAGTAATTCCCTATATTTTAGAGTTTATCACTGGTGCACTTAATAAACAAAGTTTCTCATCGAACCATAGGCGTAGTGATTTTATTAAACATTCTCTAATAATCCGAAATTTAATTATTTACTCAGAGAGAAAATTGTAAATTTTTAGAATTTTAAAAGTTTCTTGTGATAATGCATAAACATATTTGAGGAATCCAATGCCGCAAACCGGAAGTCGATATCTTTATCCGTTCAGATACTGGAATTGATTAAACACAAGAAACTATAAGAATTCTAAAATCATTAAATTTCGGCTTATAAAATGCCCTTAAAAATAGTATAATGTATCTTATATAAAAATGCCTGAGGAATCCAATTCCGCAAACCGGAAGTCTATATCTTTATCCGTTCAGAAAATAGAATTCATTAAACACATGAAACTATAAAAATTATAAAATTTAATAATTTTCTCTTGGAGCAAATCATTAAATTTCGGCTTATCAAAGGCACTTTAAAAAAAATTAATACCATGTATCTTGTATAAAAATGTCCGAGAAATCCAATGCCGAAAACCGGAAGGCGATATCTTGATCCGTTCAGAAATTAAAGTAGATTTTTAGAATTTATAATTTTAAAATTGCCATTAAAATGTCAAATTTGACTGGGCTATTATTTTTTGTACATACATTGCGGCCGACTGACCAGCTCCGTCCCCACATTTAGCTGACTGACTGTCATAACTTTCATTTATATGCAATATACTATTTTTATAACAATTTTCAGCCTTAGTAAATTCATTTTGTTACCTCGCAGCAACGACAACTTCGACAGCGTACCTGAGACGCCTGTTCTCAGTTTCGCTTGACTGACCGCAGTATGTTTGTGTACACAATCACTGTAATAAACTATGAAAAAACTAGGTTAAGTAAATTCAGAGACTTTTTTTGACTCTGGCTCTCCGTCTATAATTATTTCATTTTTAACAATAACAACTGTTTCTTTTTAATTTTCCATTTTCTTCTCTCCATATCTCATTTAGTATTGATCCTTGCGAAAAAGTGTATAAAACCTTTTTTGTAGAGAATTTTATGTAGATTAATTTAATATATGAACATTTTTTCGCTAGAGGCAGTAGTTTTCCAGTTATTAACGAAAAACTGAAAAAAGGGACCTTTAGAGACCTCCCCCAACCCTTAGCTCCACCACCACCCCTCAGTACTTTTAGTATGTTGTTAAGGACACCTTCCCCTACAACTGTGCCAAAATTGGCTTCTACATGAATTATTTCCGCTATTTGCTCTTTTTTGGTCTTCGTTGCCTGGACTAATAATATAAACACAAGAAGCAAAAACAACTTCCGAATGCAGTTATGTAAAACAAAGATAAGGAAAATGTCCCCTAATTCCATTGGGTTGCATATGTACAACAATTTACCAGAACAAATTCATTGCGTAAATTCATTTAATAATTTTAAATGTAAACTTAAGTACTTTCTTATTCAAAATTGTTTTTATAATATAGATGAATATTTAGATTATTGTAAATGACTCTCTCTTACTTGACTTTCTACACATTGTATTTTCAATGTCCCATGAAATAAAAAATTATTATTATTATTAAAAATTATTATTATTGTACGAAAATCACTGTCATTTCTTAACGGATAAAAATATTAAATTTTGGAATGCGGCAATAGTTTTGCATTCAATTATTGAATATGATACAATATTTTCATATTTTTGGGTAGAGTTTCAACAATTTAAAAGTAGGTATGTCCCAAGAAACGGATCAAAATATCAACTTTGGGTTTGCAGAATTAGATTTTTTAATCAATTTCCTACAAGATGCATTTTTTAAAAAATTTAAGGATCTTAGTTAACCTGAAATTTATGGTTTACGCGAAGAGAGCCTGAACTCACTCAGAATCCAACTCATTCGGCACTCAGCCTGAACTCACTCAGAATCCAACTCATTCGGCACTTAGTCTGAACTCACTCAGAATCTAACTCATTCGGCACTTAGCCAGGACTCATTCAAAATCCAACTCATTCGGCAATCAGCCTGAACTCACTCAGAATCCAACCCATTCGGCACTTAGCCTGAACTCACTCAGAATCCAACTCATTCAGCACTCAGCCTGAACTCACTCAGAATCCAACTCATTCGGCACTCAGCCTGAACTCACTCAGAATCCAACTCATTCGGCACTCAGCCTGAACTCACTCAGAATCCAACTCATTCGGCACTCAGTCTGAACTCACTCAGAACCCAACTCATTCGGCACTCAACCTGAACTCACTCAGAATCTAACTCATTCGGCACTCAGCCTGAACTCACTCAGAATCCAACTCATTCGGCACTCAGCCAGGGCTCACTCAGAATCCAACTCATTCGGCACTCAGCCTGAACTCACTCAGAATCCAACTCATTCGGCACTCAGCCAGGACTCATTTAGAATCCAAATCATTCGGCACTCAGCCTGAACTCACTCAGAATCTAACTCATTCGGCACTCAGCCTGAACTCACTCAGAATCTAACTCATTCGGCACTCAACCTGAACTCACTCAGAATCTAACTCATTCGGCACTCAGCCTGAACTCACTCAGAATCCAACTCATTCGGCACTCAGCCAGGGCTCACTCAGAATCCAACTCATTCGGCACTCAGCCTGAACTCACTCAGAATCCAACTCATTCGGCACTCAGCCAGGACTCATTCAGAATCCAAATCATTCGGCACTCAGCCTGAACTCACTCAGAATCCAACTCATTCGGCACTCAGCCAGGACTCACTCAGAATCCAACTCATTCCAGCTTAGGACCCACAATCAGGTTCCTTACCTTAAAATTTGAAATACGATGGACTTCATTGGTGTCGTACCTACACTTCCACAAGGTACACTATTACTCTGATAATCCTATCAACACTATCCCACACTTGATACACGTCTGCCCTCTATCACAACAATTCTTATAATGAAATAATAAATTACCAGAGACGAACTGGCTATATCATTTCGGCCTGGGCCTGTTTAACCGATCCTCCTTGGTTGTTATGTTAAAATTAAAATACATTTTTTTAATTTTAATTATATTTGTCACTTTTAATTTGTCGGTTTTTCAGCATCTCCTTTTGTACGTTTTTTAGCACCTCCACTATTAAAATTTACCGATGAAAATTAAACTTTAATGAAAGCAAAAGTTTTTAGTTCTTTGTAGAAAAAAGTAGATGCCCACAAACGTGAAGTGTAATTTATATTAAGGGATGAAATCCAAGGAAGGTTTTCAAGTAAAAGCGTCTTTCTTCACTTTCTTTATTTATGCAATAGGTCGACCGGTTTCGGATATTATAATATCCATCTTCAGGACAAGACTACAAAATAATATAACCATTAGTGTCAACACCATTTGGCTACGTCCAATACAAAAATACAAATACATACACAAATAAAATTATACAAAATAAATAAATATAAATAGTGACGCAAATTATCTTTGTTGCGTGGTAATGAATTTATTTAAAAATACGACATGAGAGACTAGTGAGAGTAGAATAATAATAAAAACAAATTTGTATGGACTACACAGTGACTAGAGTTTTAAATTCAAAAATCAACATAACATTGTAAAATAACTAAAAATACTTACAAAAAAGCATAGGAGACAGTTTGATGATGATGAAGCAGTCGCAACAATTCATGTTTCTCATGTGATTATTAAAAGTAACATCAGATAACGTAAAAAAGAAGTTGAAAAACTTCGAGTCGCCAAGTGTACAACCACCCACACAACAGGAAGCCAAAGGTGTCAGTTTTAGTTCTTGTTAATAATTAGCATAAGTCACAGAATACCTTATTATGAAAATGTAGATTTCAATGTATAAAATCTAACAGCGCGAACATTCACTACAATCGACAAACGTAGGTATTTGAAAATTTATATCGACTCTACCCTAACAATGCGCTGCCTATTAAGTCACATTCAACTTAATTTTAAATAGCTTAAGAGTGTCGTTTACCTAAATGACAAAAACATGCTTCGCACAAGTTTGTGATTTATTTAACAACAAACCACGTAATAATAAATAATCGCTTCTACCAGACCATTTTTTCATGTCTGATTGGTAATTATTGGCAAACCAAGTATCTTGTTTAAATAAACACATTTTGTTTCATAAAGCATAGTCTTCGATAAATCAGACATGAAAAAATAATCTGGTGAAGCGATTTTTTTATTATTACGTGGTTTGTTGTTAAATAAATCACAAACTTGTGCGAAGCATGTTTTGTCATTTAGGTAAACGACACTCTTAAGTAGGTACTATCAGTTAGTGAATTAATTTTCTGCAGATTACTCTTCCCTACCAAATCTTTAAATATTGTTTTCTTGTTGATATTTATAAAATATTATGTTTGGATGAAATGATGTTAATAAATTATTTTTGAAGAAAAAATTTATTGTAACGCTCTATTCATTAATATCTCTTGTTTTTACTTTCTTATACACACTATAAATAAGTCCAAGTATCATGAAAAAATTCGATACCAGGATTTTCGCGGAAATACATTTTTTAGGTACCTACTTTGAATCCGCGCGCGCGCGCGTGTGTGTGAATGTATGTATGTGAGTATGTGTGTGTGTGTATATGCGCGTGTGTGCGTGCGTGCGTTCGTTCGTTTCAATCTACAAACCGAAAGTAGTACTTTTTAAAAATATTTCGATAAATAATTAAAATACAATCGGTATTTTATAAATTTTTCTGTATCTAGTATTATTTAAGAATAATAATTAAAGTGTAATACTTATTTTGGTATCTTGTAGTTCATGACCGTATAACATTTGTTTACGTAAAATTTAATTCATTATGACAGTGACAGTGACAATATATTAATAATATTATATAAATATATTTGTGGTGGCTACATCAGATTTTTTATAGAATATAAGAGAGGCGAAAGGTAAAACTTGAATCAGAATCACCAACAAAAAACTCAAAATTCCTTTTCACAAAATAAAATGTCAAAAATTAAATATGTTATTTAATAGTTGAATACACCAACTATTACCAAATCTCAATATCTTATCTAATCTTGATTTTGTGATATGAGAATGAGACAGCGGTGAGATGGCCAAGTTCTCACATCCATCCTCTGATTAAATGTAACAGAATAAAACCTACTGTAAATATGTGTTTGTTTGTCAAACTAAGGCAACAAAACATTAAATGTGTACTTATGAAACGTATTTGCTTGAATACTGTGTACTATTTCATTACCTTTGTTTTCGTGTCAATAAATTATGTGTTCTATTGTGAGATGTAAACGAATAAGTACTGGAATTCGGATCTGCTTCTCATCTCATCTCCTCTTAATTTTTAAGGGCGAACTCGTAGTCCAGTAGCTAACAATACTTCTGTATGCAAATCATTGCAGAGAGGAAAATGTTGTTGGATTAGTTAGAAGCTAGAAAAATATACGTAATACAAAATAAATGCTCAAATTTTCGTCCAGTACAATAAAACATTAAATAGAAACTAATTCCGATAAAATTGAAATTTTGTATATAGCATTGCACTACCTCTTTATCAATACTAAATTTCCATGTTGATTTGAGTGGAGCTTCAGCCGCCATATTGGAGAAATGGCCGCCGTTTTCAGTTTTTCGCATTTTACTCGTTCGAGGATAGAAATAATTTTGTAATAATTTGAAGAGCAAGAAGGTAACTTAACAATAAAAATAGTTATATATTGATTAACAGCGCGTAAATTTCTTTACAAAAAATATTCTGACAGTTTTTTACGTACTTAGAATAGAACAAATGGTTCGCGAAAAAATGGTAAAATACATCTTTAAATACAAGGTCACTGTAGATTTATTGAATAAATTATTAATAAACCTAATATTTCATTAAATTTTAATACAATGTTATATTTCGCCCTTTCTACACTATCTATTATATCTACATAGGTAATACAAAAATAAATTAAATCACGCCATAACTATGTTTCATGACACAAAAACGGCTGTAAGTTTTAAACGAATAAAAATATCGTCTTTCTTTTCGGAGCATTAGATTCTACAGACCTATTTCTTTCAACAATATTATTTTAAAAATTTTGAGGTATCTGATTACCTAAGCCACAATTTTCACAAAAAATAAAGAATTTTAATATATTGTGTTAAATAGACTCCAATTTCAAAACGAATTGGGATATCGAATTTCGGTTCCCGGCATCACGCAGACATTTATAAAGCCCTGTTCACACTAGAATTATTTCAACATTCTTTCATGCTTCCGAATTTTAAGAAAAATAATTCTTGTGAGACTTACTTGTCAAATTGTGGTGCCGCTAAATTAAATTTTCAATGAGTCTTGGAAAAGAAAAATTTATAATTCATTGGTTGCTTGAAAACCCTGAATATTTTTTTCAAGTTTCAGAAGCATCAACTTCTGGTTTCCGTCATTGGTTAAGCTGAAATTTTAATTTTTCGTCCGAGAGAAAGTAGTGCAATTTTAGTTGTTTACTGTGTTTAATCAACTGTAATTTCTCAACGGATTAAAATATGGGCTTGCGAATTCCGGATTTCTCAAACCGAAAGCCGATATTTCTATTATTTAAAAAATTACAGCTGTTGGAAACAAAGTTATGGAATGATTTAAGTTTTGTGTTCGTATTATGTAGGTATTCTACTTTATGGGGGTTTACACGGGCTTAGTACTTGTCATTAGTACTAGTCTCTAATACTAATTTTGTGCTGTGTAAACAGGTGTGACAAGTAGTTAGTATTAGAAGAGTGGCAAGTAGAGTGAATAGAAATGGTTTCTATTTACTATCGACAAGTAGCTAACCCCACCACCAATTTTTCTACTCTCCCAATGTGAACATAAGGTGATAGTGGTTAGCAACAAGTGTTAAGGTTTTCATCCGATTTTAATTGTCACATGTCTAATTATTTTGTCGTTTATGTTGTTATTTTTTGTTTGTTAATTGTTTAAAATTAAATAATTAATTCGTTTTTCTTTTTTCAACTCCTCTTCAAGCTCTTGATGTTATAATTATTTTTAAATAATGTTCGGTTCATAACAGCTATAAAATGTACAAATTCAAAACAAAAATAAACTAGAAGGACTAGCCTCTAAGCTAAGCACTAACTAGTGAAAAAACCATACCCTTGTGAACCGCCACTAATCACTTAGTCAACTAAGCGCTTAGTACTTTTCATTAGTACTAATGACAAGGACTAAGTCCGTGTAAACCCGGCTTTATATAGGTGATGATGAGGAGAGGGACAAACTTTAAATAAATAAATAAAACTTTATATTTTATAAGTAACATAATATTCCTTATTTATAGCATGTAACATTATATTACGTTTGATGTAGAGGTTTATTCATGGTTTATTAAACAAAAACTAAATACACTGACTAGTCTAGTAAATATGTGTGAAAATAAATAATTCCAGTTAAAGGAGTGCTAAAATTATGATTATTCGGAATGAGGTCTATCAAAAAATTGTCAAAATTGCAAAATGGCATAACAATTATTTCAAAAGCTATAAACAATATAGTGAAAATTAAAAAAGAGGTTTGGTTTTTTGGTAATATCTCAACATCTACGAGTACAAAAAAGTTCTGATTCCCGGAACTCTATCTTCAATATCTATTCGTGATATTTAAGGTTGAAAATGGCAGCCGCTATTTTCACCGAAACGCAGTCTCGTCGAACCGTACTTTCACCGAATCGCAATTTTCCGAATTAGGCCAGTCAAAATCGACAATAAATTAACAAAATATGATGTAGGTATCTCTGATTTTTTAGTATGTTGTTTGGACCCATGAGGGCTATGTATACTCAAGTTTGAAAAAGTTGTGGGAAAATTTTTACACATGAAAAACCGCGAAATTTTCCGACTTGTTTCAGATTCTGCTCTATATTTCCTAATCCATACATTTTCGACTAAAGCTGTTATATATGTTTTAAGTATTAAATTTGTGACAAACTAAGCCCAACCGGAGCTCTATAGGTCAATTGGTTACCGAATTACGGCACTTTGAAAATAGGCCAGTTTTTCCATTATTTCCAAGTGAAAATTGCAAAATTTTAGAATTTTAAATATTTTTTGTGTTTAATCAACTATACTTTCTGAACGGATAAAGATATTGACTTCTGGTTAGCAGCATTTTTTGAAGGGCCTTTTAAAGCAGAAATTTAATTATTTGATCCAAGAGATAATAATAATATTTTAGAATTCTTATTCTCTTGGAGAAAATTATTAAATTTAGGCTTATAAAAGGCCCTTTAAAAAAACAGTACAATGTATCTTACATTTAAATATCTGAGGAATCCAATGCCGAAAACCGGAAGTCGATATTTTGATCCGTTCAGAAATTAAAGTTGATTAAACACAAGAAACTTTTAAAATTCTAAAATTTTACAATTTTCTCTCGGAGAAAATAATTAATATTTCGGATTATTACATAGTACAATGTATCTTACATAAAAATGTTCAAGGAATCCAATGCTGCCAACCGGAAGTCAATATATTTATCCGTTCATAAAGTAGAGTTGATTAAACACAAAAAATATTTAAAATTCTGAAATTTTGCAATTATCACTTGAAGATATTAGTTAAATTTTGGATTATCAAGGGCCTTCTACTAAAATTTAATATAATGTATCTTACATAAAATTTACCAAACTAATTCAACGCCGCAAACCGGAAGTCAATATCTTTATCCGTTTAGAAATTAAAGTTGATTAAACAAAAGAAACTTTTAAAATTCAAAAATTTTACAATTTTCTCTCGGAGAAAATAATTATTAAATTTCGGATTATTAAAGGTCTTTAAAAAAATAGTACAATGCATCTTACATAAAAATGTTCAAGGAATCCAATGCTGCCAACCGGAAGTCAATATCTTTATCCGTTCATAAATTTTGGGTTATCAAGGGCCTTCTAAAAAATTTAATATAATGCCTTCTTTTTCATTACCAAACCAAATAGTCCAGGAATTATACCGAAAAACAGGCCCAAACCTCAGAAAAAATAATTCATAACATCTGACGACTGATTTCGGTTCCTCAGATAGTGCACTATCACCGGAAACAAAGTCCCCAAAAATCACCGCATTGGAAAATTTGCAGGAACCAATAGAAATATTACTATTTTAATGTAAACTGTTAAAAAGTTAAATTAGTGTTTACGGTCCCTAGGGGTGGTCAGATGTGGTTCAAATGTTATTTTATGAAGAAAAAATATATTTTTCGACCCAAAGACAAATGGATCTAACCATAGAACAGAAGCTGATGTGCAATTTCAAGACAAGCGGGCTAATAGACTAGAGGGGAAATCCGAAATTCGCACTTCTAGATGCATTTTATGTAACATTTTAGTAACATGAGTTTCTAGACTAATTTGACCCCGCTGAATTCGAATCTGCCCGTTACCAAGCCGAATTTTGCATGCAACACCCGGAATCCAAGATTGCGGGCGTTTTTTGAATATTTACGTAAAAAAACACGTAAATATTGTTGTATTTTTGAGAATGATGAGTCTTTTTCTAGGTTTTCGGTGTCTCTGATTTCATTGAATCACACAGTTTTGACATTGAAATGTCATATTCAAGATGTCGGCTAAAGAAACCGGAAGTTAAACCGTCCAAAGAATATACAACGTTTAGTGACTTTTGTTGTTTGTGATAATTTGTAACTGAAGTTTGTTATTATTGACAGTTGTCTTTTAACCTTGTAACAAGGATGATCTTCGGCATATTAAATGTAAAAATTTGTAATCTCATTTGGTAAGGATTGTTACACTTATTATTTTGTATAAACATTGTGATAATTATATTGGTCTGGTTTCTTCAATTTTTAGCACTGATGAAGGATGAATATAATCCGAAACGTATGCAATTAAGAGATTGAATTTATTTAATCCTTTCTTATCCAACTTCCGAATACTCATCCAATTGATCTACTTTACTGGATACGATTTTCAACTTTAATTTTAATCAACTTTCGGGTTATCAAGGGCCTTACAAAAATTTAATATAATGTATATTACGTAAAATTTACAAAGGAATCCAATGCCGTAAACCGGATGTCGATATCTTTATCCGTTCAGAAAGTTGATTAAACACAAAATATATTTTAGATTCATAAATTTTGCAATTTTCACTTGAAGATAATAATTAAATTTTTGGTTATCAATGGCTTTACAAAAAATTTAATATAATGTATTTTACGTAAAAGTAACCAAGGAATCCAACACTGCAAACTGGCAGTCGATATATTTATTCGTTCAGAAAGTAAAGTTGATTAAACATAAAAATATTTAAAATTCTTTAATTTTGCAATTTTCATTTGAAGATAATAATTAAATTTTGGGTTATCAAGGACCTACCATAAAATTTAACATAATGTTTCTTACATAAAATTTACTAAGGAATCCAAAGCCGCAAACCGGAAGTCGATATCTTTATTCGTTCAGAAAGTATAGTTGATTAAACACAAAAAATAATTAAAATTCTTAAATTTTGCAATTTTCATTTGAAGATAATAATTAAATTTTGGGTTATCAAGAGCCTTACAAAACATTTAATATAATGTATCTTACGTAAAATTTACTATGGAATCCAATGCCACAAACCAGAAGTCGATATCTTTATCCTTTCAGGATGTAGAGTTGATTAAACACAAACATATTTTAGATTCTTAATTTTGCAATTTTCACTTGAAGATAATAATTAAATTTTTGGTTATCAATGGCCTTACAAAAAATTTAATATAATGTATCTTACGTAAAAGTTACCAAGGAATCCAACGCTGCAAACCGGCAGTCGATATATTTATTCGTTCAGAAAGTTGCGTTGATTAAACACAAAAAATATTTTAGATTCTTAAGTTTGCAATTTTCACTTGAAGATAATAATTAAATTTTTGGTTATCAATGGCCTTACAAAAAATTTAATATAATGTATCTTACGTAAACGTTACCAAGGAATCCAACGCTGCAAACCGGCAGTCGATATATTTATTCGTTCAGAAAGTAGCATTGATTAAACTTTAAAAATATTTAAAATTCTTAAATTTTATAATTGTTTGTGAAAAGCTAGGGCATCTAGCCACGATATGGCACTGTTATGTTATTATAAAAATATATATTATAATGTAATTAAAATTTTTAAAGGGCTAACGTGCCGACATTTCTCTGTAAACTACTGGTTTAACGCATTTTCATCCCTTTCAACACCACAACTGCGAATGTCATCGCACGCACGCACACACGCACGCGTGCGTACATACACACGCCTACACATGCACACACATACATACGTACTTAAACTCAGTCATAAGACACGTAGCACCTTGAAAAAGGGTGGCATAAACTCTTTTAAACCCGTTTTTAAACCACTTCCGGTGAAAGTTTTGGCCCATTTTTGTTTTTTAAATTTGTCTTTGGGTTGAAAAAAAAATTTTTCTTCATAAAATTACATTTGAACCACATCGGACCACCCCTAGGGTCCGTAAACGCTAATTTCACTTTCTAGGAGTTTACACTAAAATAGTAATATTTCTATTGGTTCCTGCAAATTTTCCAATGCGGGTATTATTGGAGACTTTGTTTCCGGTGATAGTGCACTGTCTTAAGAACCGAAATCAGTCATCAGATGTTATGAATTATATATAATTATATATATATATATATATATATATATATATATATATATATATATATAATTCCTGGACTAAAAAAACAAAAGATAGGAAAAGTTATGGAAAAATATTTTTCAAGTTATACTCGTAGGATCAATGGTTTCGACGCAATTTCGGGCAAAGAAGGTCTAAAACTAAAATTTTCAATTTTTTGAAAAACTGGCCTATTTTCTAAGTGCCTTAATTCGGTAACTAATTGACCTATAGAGCTCCTGTTGAGCTTAATTTGTCACAAATTTAATGCTCTTAAAAAACGTATATAACAGCTTTCGCCGAAAAATGCATCGATTAGGAGATATAGAGCAGAATCTAAAACAAGTCAAATTTTTTTGCGGTTTTTCGTGTATAAAAATGTTTCCACAACTTTTTGAGAGTTACAAACTTGGGTAATGGGTCCAAACAACATACTAAAAAATCTGAGATACATCATGTTTTGCGAATTTAGCAATTTTTTGTGTCGATTTTGACTGGCCTAAACCGTAGATTCATCGAATCGCAGTGTAGCCGAAACACAATGTCACCGAATCGCAGTTTAGCCGAAACGCAGTTCCACCGTGTCGCAGTTTAGCCGAAACGCAGTTCCACCGAATCGCAGTTTAGTCGAAACGCAGTTTCGCCGAATTAGCCTCGATGCGAGGGATTTTATGAAACTAAACTAAATAATTCAACCTTTTTACCCTTCGTGAGTCCAACATATTCCGTTTTTGATAAATACTCTTATGAAACTATACAGAAAAATTCTAAATGAAAAATGTTTGCCTCGCATCGAGGCTAATTCGACGAGACTGCGTTTCGGCTAAACTGCGATTCGATGGAACTGCGTTTTGGCTAAACTGCGATTCGGTGACATTGCGTTTCGGCTAAACTGCGATTCGGTGACATTGCGTTTCGGCTAAACTGCGATTCGGTGAATCTACGGTTCGGAAAATTGCGATTCGGTGAAAGTACGGTTGGACGAGACTGCGATTCGGTGAAAATCAGCGGTCCCGTTGAAAATAACGTTAGGAACGGCCGGAGCGCCGGCGTCATGCCGTCTTTGAAAATCGGCGGCGGCGCGCCGCGGCGCGGCGTATTTCATCTATATATACTAATTAGCTTAATTCACTATGTTTTCATCATGTTAGCAACCAAACTTTTTTTTCTTCTACACGTTTTATTGTTGGATTGATTTTAATCAAACTTTTTTTATATTAATAAGGATTATTTTCACTAGTGCCTTTTGTATATTTCATTGTTGTAGGGGCTTTAGTTTCAGTGAGAAATGAAAAAAACTCACTCTTTTTTCACTCCTTAGCAACGGGTATTATACTTTGTTTGATTGTTTTTTTCATTTTAAATATAGGTAGAGGATGTTTTTCACTATATTTTTAATACATGTTTTGTACCAATATTGTCTATATTAAGAAAGTTATTAAGAAAAAACCGAAAAATGCACGGAACACAGCTGGGAGTATGCCATGGAATTTTTGTGTTTTCTTTTTTATAAAACAAGATTTTTTTGTCAATTCGTGTCAGATTTGATTTGACGTTTCCAATTCGAAATTTTATTTCGATATATTTTTCATAATTGATAAGGTAAGAGTGTTTTGAAAATTTTATTAAATATTTAAAGATGGAACATATGCGTTATGTTTACATATAGGTAGTTATGTTAAATTTGAAATATAATTTTTGAAATTATTTTATTCAATAACAATGCACTACTGTGAAGTTGCATCATGTTACTATTTATTACTATATTTATGTCATATTTTGACACAAGTTTAAATTTTAATTACAATTAGGTACCTATATATATTAAATATGTGTGGCTAATACTATGTATAATTCGGAGTATTTTACTGACTATTTCCCACATATTAATTAAACCATTCATTTGCTTCAATTTTTAAAATTCTAACCAATGACGTACAAAATATATCGGCAAAAAATGTAAAAATTCCCTAGGGATTGTTCAAGTGACAATTTACCCGTCATACATAGCTATGACAATTTTATTGATTTTAATTGAAATTAAAAGTGTCAAATGAACCTTTTTGTGACAACTTCTTATAGACCATGGGCCACCAATATGAACCCCCCCACCCCCGTGGGAATTTATGACTTATACTTTTTTTTTTTGGTATTACCTACCAGATTAAGAATTCAGTTGTTTGCCTTTTTTAAATTACAGCATATTCCGGAAAATAAAGAAAAACAAATGAAAATTGCAAAATTTCAGAATTTTAAATATTTGTTTGTGTATTTCGGCTTATAAAAAACTCTTCAAAAAAAACAGTACAGTGTATCTTACATAAAAATGTCTGAGGAATCCAATGCCGCAAACCGGAAGTCGATATCTTTATCCGTTCAGAAACTAGAATTGATTAAACTCAAGAAAAATTCTAAAATAAATAAAAATAAGAATTCTAAAATTTTATAATTTTTTTTTATAATAAAAGGGCCTTCAAAAAAAAATTGTACGATGTATCTTACATAAAAATGCCTGAGGAATTCAATGCCGCAAACCGGAAGTCAATATCTTTATCCGTTCAGAAACTAGAATTGATGAAACACAAAACTTTAAGAATTCTAAAATTTTAAATTTTTCTCTTGGAGAAAATCATTAAATTTCGGCTTATCAAAGGCCCTTCAAAAAAATAGTACAATGTATCTTACATAAAAATACCTGAGGAATCCAATGCCGCAAACCGGAAGTCGATATCTTAATCCGATCAGAAACTAGAATTGATTAAACACAAGGAACTATAAGAATTCTAAAATTTTATATTTTTCTCTTGGAGAAAATAATTAAATTTCGGCTTATCAAAGGCCTACCAAAAAAAAAATGGTACAATTTATCTTACATAAAAATATCTGAGGAATCCAATGCCGCAAACCGGAAGTCAATATCTTTATCCGTTCAGAAACTAGAATTGATTAAACACAAGGAACTATAATAATTGTAAAATTTAATAATTTTCTATTTGAGAAATTCATTAAATTTCGGCTTATTAAAGGCACATTTAAAAAAATTATACTATGTATCTTACATAAAAATGTCTGAGGAATCCAATTTTGAGAACCGGAAGTCGATATCTTGATCCGTTCAGAAATTAACGTTGATTAAACACAAGAAACTTTTAAAATTGTAAAATTTTACAATTTTCTCTCGGAGAAAATAATTAAATTTCGGATTATTAGAGGTCTTCAAAAAAAATAGTACGATGTATGTTATATAAAATTGTCCGAGGAATCCAATGCCGCAAACCAGAAGTCAATATCTTTATCCGTTCAGAAAGTAGAGTTGAGTAAACACAAAAAATATTTAAAATTTTGAAATTTTGCTATTTTCACTAGAAGATAATAATTTAATTTTGGGTTATCAAGGGCCTTACAAAAAATTTAATATAATGTATCTTACGTAAAATTTAATAAGGAATCCAACGCCGCAAACCGCAAGTCGATATCTTTATCCGTATAGAAATTAGAGTTGATTAAACACACAAAAATTTAAAAATACAAAAATTTCTTTGTTTTTTTAAACTGTGGCTCAAGTAGGACCATTAAAACGGTGGTTTGATCCCGATAAACAGCGTATTTTTAATGTTAAAAGTGATTCAGTTTTGCTGTACGTAATTGATTTCAATTAAGCGGTTGATTCAATTTACCAGTGATATGCTGTAATTCGCGAGTGGCAAACACCTAAAACCTTAAAGTACATGTCAATACAAACACAAAAATGTATGTGTCGAAAATTCCCACGGGGGGGGGGATGGGGGGTATACACCAGCCTTCGCTCTATTACGATGAAATAAAAAATATATCAAATAGAACACCAAAAAATACAGTTACGTCAAAAACCTTAGTTTGGAACCAATTATTAATGAACTTGTGAAACGAAAGAAACTAAAATAAAATTTTGACACTCAAAGGTTAGTATAAAAATTTAATGTCAAACTAAACAACCGTTTCGGCTCAATAAATTAGTCTTGATTTAAAAACACGAAAACCCACGACTAATCATCATCATATATACTAAAAGGCATAGTGTGGTGGAAGATTCATCACCTTAGCAACTATACGTTTTTTTGCTCTAAAATTTGTATGGTTTGTACGATTTTAATGAAACTTTTTTTATACGATAAAGGGTTATTTTAACTAGTTCTTTTTCTATATTTTATTATTGTAGGGAGCACAGTTTGCGTGAGAAATAATAAAAACTCACTGTTTTTTCACTCCTTAGCAACGGGCATTATACTTTATTCGATTGTTTTTTTCATTTGACATATAGGTAGAGGATGAATTTGACTATATTTCTATGCATGGTTCAACCCCATATTGGGTATATTAAGAAAGTTATTAAGAAAAAACCGAAAAATGCACGGAACGCAAATGGGAGTATGCCATGGAATTTTTGTTTTCTTTTTGATAAAAATATTTTTTAGTCTAGTGTCAGATTTGACGTTTCCATTTTGAAATTTTACTTGGATTTATCTTTCATATTTGATAAGGTACAAATATTTTGAAAATTTTATTGAGTATTTAAAGATGGAGCATGCATTATATTTACATGTTTTTGTATAAATATGTAATTTTTTTTTTGAATATTTCTATTCAATTTTACAATGCACTGTGAAGTTGCATCATGTTATTTATTACTCTCAAATTTATAATAGGTATATTTTGACCCAAATATAAATGTTCAATTAAAATTATATCAAATCGTGGATAATACTATGTATAATTCCCAGTATTTTAAATTTAACAAACGTGTTAAATCGGGCTTTTTTAATTGTACTTGAGTTTGGGTTAAGTTTGAATTTGGCGCACCCAGACAGAGGATTAGGGGACAGCACATTAACAACCGAACAATCACGAGACACGGCGCGGATCTAGATTGTAATTATTGCACTTGTATAAAAAAATCTGTTTTACACATAAGTATGTATGGTATTAACTAGCACCGAGGGGTACAAAAATGCTTCAATGATCGGCATTTGTTTTAGATTTAACAACTATGTGAGCACTAACTTTATAAAATTGTTGAAAATGGCGGCCAACGATGGTCAATTGTTTTTATCAAAAGATTATGTAAGTAATCATAATCATATCGCGTTTGATATCAAATTCAAGGGCTGGATCAGGGCTATATAATTAATAAAATTATTTAAAATGGTGGCCGAAGATTAGAATTTGTTTTTATAAAAAACAATATAGCATTTTATAAAATTAAGGGATAAATATAGGCTACTTCATTAATAAAATAATTTAAAATGATCAGAGGTGATCACTACTTTTCAAAATTGTTGAAAACGACAGCAAACGATTTTCGTTTGTTTTTACCAAAAATTATTGAAGCAAATCGAATTTGATATCAAATCAAAGGACTAAATAGAGGCTACTTAATTAATAAAATTACTTAAAATGGTGACCGGCGATTGCCATTTGTTTTGATCAAAATCAATATAAAATTATATCGAGTTTGATGTCAAATGAAAGAGTTAGATAAGGGTTAATCAATTAATAAAATTATTTAAAATGGTGACGGTAACGACTGCCATTTGTTTTTATAAAAAATGTCAGAATCCTATTGAGTATGATATCAAATTAGATGTCTTGATGAGGGCTGATATAAGATTGTTCAAAATGGAGACCGACATAAAATTGTTAAAAATCATATTGATTTTTATTTGAAAGTAAAAGTCTTGATGATGAGGACTGATGTACTCAATAAGTGATGAAAATGATAATGCGTGATTAGCTTCAGTTTTTTTTTTCATATTGAGTTTGATATCAAATTCAAGGGCTGGATAAGGGCTACATAATTAATAAAACTATTTAAATTGTTGGTCGACGATTGTCATTTACTTTTATCAAAAACAATATAGAATTATATCAGTTTGATATCAAATTAAAGGGCTGGACATGGGCTACCTAATTAATAAAATAATAAAAATCGTTCAGGTGAGCACTAGGTACTTTATAAAATTGATGAAAATAGCGATTGTTATTTGTTTTTATCAAAAAATTATTAAATTAAATCGAACTTGATTTAAAATTAGAGGGTTTAAATTAAAGGGTTAAAGAAAGGTTAAGGGTTAATAAAATTATTTAAAATGGTGGCAGACGATTGACATTTGTTTTTATTTAAAAAAAACAATATCGAGTTTGATGTTAAATTACAGAGCTAGATGAGGGCTAATTAATAAAATTATTTAAAATGGTGGTTGACGATTGTCTTTTGTTTTTTAAAAAATATGTTATAATCATACTTATTGAGTATGATATCAAATTAAATGTCTTGATAAGAGTTGATACAAGATTGTTCAAAATGTTTATTATTTTAAAATTATAAAAATCATATTGATTTTAATATCAAAGTAAAAGGTCTTGATGACGAGGAGTGATATACACAATAAGAGATAAATATGATTGTGGGTGATTAACTTCGCGTCTTTTGTTTTTAGTTGGATAACCAAGATATTTCTTTTATTACACATACTTATTATGTTATTTTATTTTAAAATTTTAATGGCTTAACTAAAATTTATATTGAAGAAGAAAGATGAATAATTTGAAGTTGTAATTAAATAATTATAATTTCAACATACAATTTTTTTTCGGTAGAGTCTAAATGTTAAAATCGTTATAATTGAGGCACGAAGTGCCGAATCGTCCCACATTCAGGGTCGGCGGAGCTTGAGTCCGCGAAGCGGGCGAATCCCCCTTGTCGCGCGGCAGCGCGACCTAGCCGAAGGCCCGCGTAGCGGGGCCTGACGCTATCTAAAGCCCGTTTTACATTCAGCAACAAGTTCATGAATTGGTTCATGAACTAGTTCATGAACACATAGTTGCGGAAGAATGTTTCTTCTGTATTACACTTGGCAACACGTTGAAACAACATTATTATTTATTTTTACAAGTGTTATCAACATAAACATAAAGCATGTTGGTACTCTGTAATAATTTACATATTGTTGGCTATCTTCATTTATGTTTGTGTCATTTGTTCTGCTTTTATTATAAATTAATTATTTTGTAAGAAAATACAAAATTGAACATTATATAAGCTTGATTGACAATTCACATCAAGAGGATTCACATGACACGTAGTCACACTTCATGTCGATGATCATAACCTACTATTTACGACAATTACCAACTCTTTGATTTGCGATTGGCAAAACAAAAAATAACCAGAAATCACCAAATCTGGTGAAATGTTGCGAGGTGCTGAGCAACAAAATTAGAACATGTTCTAATTCACGCAACAAGTTCATGAACTAGTTCATGAACAGAATTTCTTGCAACTTCTGTTTTACATTAGGCAATTTATGTTCATGAACAAGTTCATGAACCAGTTCATGAATTTGTTGCTGAATGTAAAACGGGCTTTATATACTAAAAGGCTAGGTATCACTATATTTTCAGCAGCTTAGCAACCGTTTTTCGCATCGCCTACAGCCTGAACGGTTCAACCGATTTTTATGAACTTTTTTTTATTTGATAGAGGTTCATGTGAAGTAGTGCCTTTTGGGTATATGAATATTGTAGATGGCGTGGTAGTCGCAGGGGAGTTGAAAAACCGTGATATTTTTGAGTCCTTGGATACGGGCATTATACGTTATTCGATTGTTTTTTTCATTTGACATATAGGTAGAGAATGAATTTGACTATATTTATATACATGTTTCAACCCAATATTGGGTATATTAAGAAAGTTATTAAGAAAAAACTGAAAAATGCACGGAACGCAAATGGGAGCATGCCATGGAATTTTTGTTTTCTTTTTGATAAAAATGATTTTTTTGTCAAGTGTCACATTTGACGTTTCCAATTTGATATTTTATTTGGATTTATCTTTTATATTTGATAAGGTAGAAATATTTTGAAAATTTTATTGAGTATTTAAAGATGGAGTACGCATTATGTTTACATGGTTTTGTATAAATTTGTAATATATTTTTTGAAAATTTTTATTCAATTTAACAATGCACTGTGAAGTTGAAACATATTTTTATTTATAACTGTAATATTTATAGTAATATATTTTGACCCAAGTGTAAATATTCAATTAAATATTAGGTATCTATATCCAATATCCGTGGATAATACTATTTCTCAGTATTTTACGGAAAGTATTTAACAAACGTGTTAAAAATGGTGTCCGATAATCGGGATTTTTATCTATTGTACTTGAGTTTGGGTTGAGTTTGAGTTTGTCCTGCCCAAGCCGCCCTACTGGGATCTTTATCCTGGATACGCCCACTAACTAACAACTGGACAAGCACTAGGCACGAAGCGGACTAGAGATGATCTACATTGTTATTGCACTTGTATCAAGTATCAAATCTGTTTTTACAAAAGTATGTATGGTATTAATTAGCACCAAGGGGTCAAAATATGGCTTCAATGATCAGCATTTGTATTTCAATATAAATTTAATATAATTATGATTGGTATCAAACTTATCGTCCAATGTTTTCCAAAATTATGGCTGTTTACTAAGAAAAAATTTAAATTGCACTCGGTTTTTTCTGAATATTTTTAAAATTATATCGCGATTGATATCAAATTAAAGGTCTTAATAAGGACAAAAAATCTACAGTATGCATTAAAATGACTTTCGACAATTTGGCATTTGTTTTTAGTCGGACAAAAAGTATTTTTTTAGTTTTCACTAAATTTTGTTATTTTCTTTTTAAAACACTAATGACTACCTACTTGGTATATTCCGATAATCACATCAAAAGACGTCAGAAAAAACTCATTCAAATGGTAAGTCTAAATGCAAAAGTGGATTTATGTGAGGCATGAAGTGCCGAATTCTCCTACATTCAGGATCCACGTAGCTTGAGCCCCGCGAAGCGGGGCGATCTTCTTTGTTCCGCGGTAGCGGGACCTAGTATTACAATTGAGGCACGAAGTGCCGAATTGTCCCACATTCAGGGTCCGCCGAGCGTGAGCCCGCGAAGCGGGCGAATCCTCTTTGTCGCGCGGCAGCGGTAGAGTCTAAATGTTAAAATCGTTATAATTGAGGCACGAAGTGCCGAATCGTCCCACATTCAGGGTCCGGGGAGCTTGAGCCCGCGAAGCGGGCGAATCCCCCTTGTCGCGCGGCAGCGCGACCTAGCTGAAGGCCCGCGTAGCGGGGCCTGACGCTAGTATACAGGGTGTCTGTTTTTAAATGAACCAGAATTTATCTCGCTTATTTGTTGATTTACCGTTTTTTGTCAAATACATGATTTATACAGTATCATGTGTAGTAAATGATAGCGGATGTGAATCCTTGGTATCACTTCCGGTTTTTGAGGAAGTCATAGCAACTTTCAAATTTCAAATGGAACATTGTATTTTTTATTACGAATTTGAAAAGTACATTAAATTTGCTCTACGGTGGTATAAAAAAGTCATATGTTGTATTATTAAAATATTAAATTACGGACACTTAAATTATGCACCTATGAACGCTGAAATAAGTAAGCCTTGCCGCGAAACAAAAACAATAGTTGAAAGCAGTTTTACCTGTCAACAATGAATGTAAATTACAATAAAATATCTCTTAAATCTAATTATAATAAAGAAAACGCATATTATGAATAATTAAGAAACAATTCATTTATTAGAGTACCTCGAGAGTACCTAACTTTAATTTAATAAAAGCTGTTCAAAATGTTGACAGGTAACTGCTTTCAACTATTGTTTTTGTTTCGCGGCAAGGCTTACTTATTTCAGCGTTCATAGGTGCATAATTTAAGTGCCCGTAATTTAATATTTTAATAATACAACATATGACTTTTTTATACCACCGTAAAGCAAATTTAATGTACTTTTCAAATTCGTAATAAAAAATACAATGTTCCATTTGAAATTTGAAAGTTGCTATGACTTCCTCAAAAACCGGAAGAGATACCAAGGATTCACATCCGCTATCATTTACTACACATGATACTGTATAAATCATGTATTTGACAAAAAACGCTAAATCAACAAATAAGCGAGATATATGCTGGTTCATTTAAAAACAGACACCCTGTATACTAATTAGCTTAATTCACTATGTTTTCATCATGTTAGCAACCAAACTTTTTTTTCTTCTACACGTTTTATTGTTGGATCGATTTTAATCAAACTTTTTTATATTATTAACAGTTATTTTCACTAGTGCCTTTTGTATATTTCATTGTTGTAGGGGTCATAGTTTCAGTGAGAAATGAAAAAAACTCACTCTTTTTTCACTCCTTAGCAACGGGTATTATACTTTGATCGATTGTTTTTTTAATTTGATATATAGGTAAAGGATGTTTTTGACTATATTTTTAATACATGTTTTGTACCAATATTGTCTATATTAAGAAAGTTTTTAAGAAAAAATCTGACGTGGACACCACATGACTTCCTTGTACGCCTTGTTTGTTCATAATTTTCTTAATAACTAAAATGTAGAATAATATAAAAAATTCTTTAACTTATTATACTAGTATACTCACAAATATATTTTAGTCATTTTATTTAAACTGCAGAAGAAGATATAAACGATATTTTACTATTGTCACTGCTACTGTCACTGTCATGTCATAATCATTTAAATTTTACCTAGTAACAAATGTTAATCGATCATGGACTACAAGATACCGAAATATTAAATTATAAGTAGGTATATACTTTAATTATTCTTAAATGATAGAAGATACAGAAAAATTTATAAAATACCGATTGTAGATAATAATCACATAATCTTTCATTTAAAATAAAAAAAATTGCCTAAAATTAATTATTTATCAATTTTTTTTTTAAATTTACTACTTCCGGTTTGTAGATTGAAACCAAAAATAGGAGGTGCACAACTAGATGCTATAACAGTCCTAAATACAAAATTTCAGCTTTCTACGTCTAACCGTATTTGAGTTATGCGACACACATACGTCCGTACGTACGCACGTACGTACAGACGTCACGACGAAACTAGTCATAATGGATTCAGAAAAGGTCAAAACGGATATTTCCGTCAAAATCTGAGAACCTAAATTTTTCGCGATTACAATACTTCCTTACTTCGTACAAGGAAGTAAAAACCGAAAAATGCACGGAACACAGCTGGGAGTATGCCATGGAATTTTTGTGTTTTCTTTTTTATAAAACAAGATTTTTTTTGTCAATTCGTGTCAGATTTGATTTGACGTTTCCAATTCGAAATTTTATTTCGATATATTTGTCATAATTGATAAGGTAAGAGTGTTTTGAAAATTTTATTAAATATTTAAAGATGGAACATATGCGTTATATTTACATATAGGTAGTTATGTTAAATTTGAAATATAATTTTTGAAATTATTTTATTTAATAACAATGCACTACTGTGAAGTTGCATCATGTTACTATTTATTACTATATTTATGGAAATAACAAAAAACTCCTTGGAGTAGTCTTAACTTTCACTCTTTATTGCAGTTTATGTGCTACCGGTTTCGAGAATTTAGATTCTCATCTTCAGGCTGAAGACTAGAAGAGAAAATGTTGTCAGTGAAATAATACGATATACAGGGTGTCTGTTTTTAAATGAACCAGCATTTATCTCGCTTATTTGTTGATTTAGCGTTTTTTGTCAAATACATGATTTATACAGTATCATGTGTAGTAAATGATAGCGGATGTGAATCCTTGCTATCACTTCCGGTTTTTGAGGAAGTCATAGCAACTTTCAAATTTCAAATGGAACATTGTATTTTTTATTACGAATTTGAAAAGTACATTAAGTTTTCTTTACGGTGGTATAAAAAAGTCATATGTTGTATTATTAAAATATTAAATTACGGGCACTTAAATTATGCACCTATGAACGCTGAAATAAGTAAGCCTTGCCGCGAAACAAAAACAATAGTTGAAAGCAGTTACCTGTCAACATTTTGAACATCTTTTATAAAATTAAAGTTATGCACTCTCGAGGTACTCTAATAAATTAATTGTTTCTTAATTATTCATAATATGCGTTTTCTTTATTATAATTAGATTTAAGAGATATTTTATTGTAATTTACATTGATTGTTGACAGGTAACTGCTTTCAACTATGGTTTTTGTTTCGCGGCAAGGCTTACTTATTTCAGCGTTCATAGGTGCATAATTTAAGTGCCCGTAATTTAATATTATAATAATACAACATATGACTTTTTTATACCACCTTAAAGCAAATTTAATGTACTTTTCAAATTCGTAATAAAAAATACAATGTTCCATTTGAAATTTAAAAGTTGCTATGACTTCCTCAAAAACCGGAAGTGATACCAAGGATTCACATCCGCTATCATTTACTACACATGATACTGTATAAATCATGTATTTGACAAAAAACGCTAAATCAACAAATAAGCGAGATAAATGCTGGTTCATTTAAAAACAGACACTCTGTATAACAATAAATAATGATATTTGTGAACCTCACTGATGTTGTAGTGAATAGCTCAATTACATACTTTAAGTCAATAAATAAATTAATAATATAAGGATTCTATAATAAGTTACAAAATTTTTTTTTTTTTTTTGGAAAACAAATTAAAGTAAAAATTGTTGGTGAAAACAATAGTCTTACATTAATGTACAGTTGACTGAATAAACGTCGAGAGATAATCTTGTAAAGTGAAAATTGTAACATGTGGACGTAGAAAGCAAGCTGAAGCAGCAGCAACCACATGTATCGGCCGTGGAATGGTGAACACTGAAGGCTTCCGGTGTAAGCGTTCCTCTACAACTTTCCGGCGTGTTGAAATATTTGTAAAAAACCCTACATAGTACAGAGCTAGGGAAACCAGTTGGTAGTTGAAGTTTAAATAATTTTATTTACGACAGGATGGTTTTCTGATTCTAGTTGTTCATTAAGTATGAGACCATCTTGCAATTTGGCATGTCGTGCAATTTCCAGGACTTCTAAGCCAACTCTCTTCTGGTAGTTGTCCGTTATATGTAGAATTTCATAGTTAGTATTAATGTCGAAAACGTGGTTGTTGTTGTAGAAATGGCTCGCAAAGTTGGAGTTCCCGGATTTCTTGTTGATGCATCTGTTATGCTCTTTAAATCTGGTGTTAAAGGTTCTGCCTGTCATACCAATGTAATAGGCTTGGCAGGTGTCACAATGCAATTTGTAGACTCCACTCTGATGTTTTGTTATTTCCTTACCTAATCACTTTCACGGGGCTAACCTCAATTTTCATTATACTATATTTTATGTCATATTTTGACACAAGTTTAAATTTTAATTACAATTAGGTACCTATATATATATATATATATATATATATATATATATATATATATATATATATATATATATATATATATATATATATATATATATATATATATATATATTAAATATGTGTGGCTAATACTATGTATAATTCGGAGTATTTTACTGACTATTTCCCACATATTAATTAAACCATTCATTTGCTTCAATTTTTAAAATTCTAACCAATGACGTACAAAATATATCGGCAAAAAATGTACAAATTCCCTAGGGATTGTTCAAGTGACAATTTACCCGTCATACATAGCTATGACAATTTTATTGATTTTAATTGAAAAAAGTGTCAAATGAACCTTTTTGTGACAACTTCTTACGATGAAATAAAAAATATATCAAATAGAACACCAAAAAATACAGTTACGTCAAAAACCTTAGTTTGGAACCAATTATTAATGAACTTGTGAAACGAAAGAAACTAAAATAAAATTTTGACACTCAAAGGTTAGTATAAAAATTGAATGTTAAACTAAACAACCGTTTCGGCTCAATAAATTAGTCTTGATTTAAAAACACGAAAACCCACGACTAATAATTATTCTAATCGGTCTGCAGCAGTGTAAAATTTTGCTTACTCCGACATTAGAAAACATTTAATAATAAAAATATTAGGACACTCCAACGTAAATTTATTAGTTCATATTTTATGTCTGTTTATTTAGAAATAGTCTAACAAAATATATCTCGTGTCTCATTATTTTTAAGATTGTTGCTTATAGGTAACATTCCTCGACAAATTCAATGATAAAATCCCTCGCCATTAGTAACTTAGATTGCAGGCGCTCGGCCATTATTTATAGTACTCAATTATCAATAGATGTCGCTATTGACAGTTAGCAGCCATGAATGATAACAAAATTATCATATATAATATCTCAAGTGCACTTGAGGAAATTATCGACAATTACATGCACGAGGGATATTCGAAAGGACTATTTTCCGATTAAAATTTAGCCAAACGCTGTTTCTCTCATGAAAAATAAAGCAAAATTTAAAAATGTCTTTTGACAGCAAGTCAGAATCACTTTGCTACGCCGTATTAAAATACAATAATTTTGCACTAGTGCAAATTATCGATAATTTGCACTAGTGCAAAATTATCGTGTAATTCTACGTTGATTGGACTTCTGATTGGCTTAAATTTTATGAGGGAAATAGTTTATTTTATCAACTTTACCAACAGTTGGCAGCTATGAAACTAGTTGACATTTGAACATTTGAACAGTTCCATTGTTACCATTATTATGATCCACCACATCTCCTCAAATGCATGAGGAATAATTAATGAAATACGATTTAAAATTTACAATTGACGGGGCAGAAATGACGGCAAAGTGGCAACACATTGTCGATGTTTACGAAGAGGACACCGAGGAAGAATAGTTTTTGCTGATGTAATGTATTTCGAAATTTAAATTAATATTACACACATTTATTGTAAATATAAATAATTTTCAACATATTTTATGTGAAATACAATTTCAAGAAAATAATTGTGGTACAATAAATGTATGTAATAAAAATTTTAATATCGAAATACATTAAATCAGCAAACACTTTGAAATATTTTTGTTGTTAAACGGGTTGCATTTTTTACTCTTTAGTTCCAAATTACAACCGCTAGGAGTAGCGTTCAACCTAGTATCATAGGAGATTCCTGTCTAAATATATCTCTTGTTTATGTCCCTCGCCTTCAGCTAGGGATTTTGATCATGTCATTTGTCTCGAAATGTTACCAAGCAACAATCTTTTGAAATAAATTTTTCCAGCGAAATAATGGTCCCTTGATATATTACTATTGAAAACTTTAAATGTCAAATTAATTAACAAATTAAATTAAGAAGTATTGGAGGAAAGACCACCTAACATACGTCTTACTTATACGTAGGCAGCTAAGGGACGTTCAAAATCCTTTCGAAATTGAAAATTCGGAATTTGTAAAAAATTTAGATTGAGCAAAGAAGCACGCCAATTTTTATTAGACCAAATGCAACCGCATTTAGAAGTCGGGCTTCGGAATACAAAAAATCAACATTATCTTCCATGAAATTGATTATTATTTGTTTTTGTTCTTCCGTAGCGTTCATTTAAAATCTCTGAATGACAATGACCATAGAAAAGAGAGAGTGAGAGAATGACAGTAGACAGTTACCACAAGGTTACCACCAATACCAAAACAGTGTGAAAACCTAACGAACTAGTTTCCCCATGAAAGTCACCAGATTAGAAACAGTTAATTTTTTGAGTTATAATAGAGAGACCGTAAATATTTTCAATATTTTCATCAATTTTAATAATATTTTAGACAAATTATTTTATTTTGACAGTCATTACAAAGTACAGTCGCAGAAAAAGACGTCAGAAGTTTTAGTACCTACATTCAGGGTAAAAATTGTTAACATATTTGAAAAAAACAATGCTATGTTCTGTCAAACTGACGTTTACAGTTTACAATAATTCGATATTCAGATTAGTGCTGTTGATAAAATTCGAATTTTGAAAAATTTGAAATTCGAAAAATATGCTTTTTAAATTTTCGAATTTCGAATTCCAAATTTCAAATTTCGAATTTAAAATTCGAATTTAAATTCGAATTTCGAGTGTATTGTAAACGGTGTTTTTTAACATTACATATTAATTCGATTATCGTCATGCTCTCATCAATACAGTGGCATGTTTTGGAGAAAGGGCTAAAACAGGTTAATTAACAAGAATGATGCACACTAGTTATTTACACGCTTAAGCTAGATTCAGACCTACTCAATTATAAGTGTAAGTGTTTAATTTAACCAATCAGCGCTCAATGTTTGTACTCCTAATTGAAATTGGAATTTTATGGAAGCGCTGGTTGGTTAATTTAGCACTTATACTTATAATTGGGTAGGTCTGAATCTAGCTTTATGCCTGTAGTGCAGAGTGCAGACACGTTTTTGTTTGCCCTTGACGCAGTGTAGTGGTGAACTTCGAATTTTCATTAAAATTCGAAATTCGAACTTCGAATTTTTCATTAAAATTCGAAATTTTTTTTCGAATGAATTTTCGAATTCAATTTTTTTGAAAATCAACAGCACTAATTCAGATGCATGTATCTTAAGTTATATTAGTAATAGAAGCAATTTGTAAATTATATTAAGTAATAATCGAAAGAACCATTTTTTGTATGTTTATCAATATTAGTATTTTATGTATACAGTCATTTCAAGTACAGTCCCAACAAAAAATGTCAAGTTTAGGTACCTACATGCAAAGAAAAAATTATTTGAAAATAAAAAAGCAAAAAAGGAAAGTATCATAAATTCATGGCATTTGATGCCAAAGTAAAGGATTAGAGGAACACTAGGTACTTTATATAACTGTTAAAATTGAAGGTCGACAATATGCATTTTGTGTTTAACAAAAAAAAAATTATATAGAACAATATCGAGTTTGATATTAAATGAAACTACCAAGTGAGCACCAATTTTATAAAATTATTGAAAATGGCGACCAACAATTATTGTCATTTGTTTTTATTAAAAAATCATATCGAGTTTCATATCAAATTCAAGGGCTGGATAAGGGCTACCTAATTAATCAAATTATTTAAAATGGTGGCTGACGATTGGAATTTGTTTTTATAAAAAAAAACAATATCGAGTTTGAGCTAGATGCGGGATAATTAATAAGATTATTTAAAATGATGGCCGACGATTATCTTTTGTTTTTATAAAAATATGTTAGAATAATACCTATTTGAGTATTATATCAAATTAAATGTTTTATTGGTAAGGGTTGTTCAAAATGGAGACCTACGATCGTCATTTGTTTATACCTATTATAATATTATTAAAATCATATTGATTTTGATATCAAAGTAAAGGTCTTGATGATGAGGACTGATATACACAAAAAGTTATAAATTTGATAGTGCGTGATTAGCTTCTGTTTTTTATTTAAATCCTTGATATTAAGTTCATCGTCACTCATCTCTGTCTGTCTACGTACGGTAAAAAAAACAAAAGTAAAAAATGACCCACTTCCCGGGATCTTATCGAGCTGCAATTTTGCAAATAGACTTTTGTCTTCTAACAATGCACTTTGGCAACATTTCAAATTATCCGCCATCTTGAAACCAAATGGCGGCTAACTATCTCAAAATGTACTGCACCGATTGCGGTAAAATTTGGTACACTAATAGCCAAGGATCTAACTTATGATATAGATATATTAAAATGTCAGTCCGCCATCTTGAAACAAAATGGCTAACAGATATATCAAAATGTACTGTAACTATTGCGTTAAAATTTGGTACAGTAATAGCTAAGAATCTGTCTTAAAACATAGGTATATTAAAATGTTAGTCCGCCATCTTGAAACAAAATGGCAGCTAGCTATCTCAAAACGTACTGCACCGATCTGGTTCAAATTTAGTACAGTAACAGCTAAAGATCTAATTTAATATACCTACTATAGGTATATAACAATGTCAGTCCACCATAAAAAACTGGGCTGTAAAAATTAGTACCGGAAAAGTGTTTACGCGGTGAAAAACGAAACAAAAATCTGTGCACAAAAAATTTAAATAAATATCGATCGAGCCTCATATATAACTTTGTTTTTTAATAATAGAATAATTTCAAGTTTGATATCAAATTAATTTAATTACACATATTATGTTATTTTATTCTAAAATTTTAATGGCATAAATATAATTTATATTGAAGAAGGAAGATAAATAATATGAAGTTGTAATTAAATAATTATAATTTCATCATACAATTTTTTCGGTAGAGTCTAAATGTTAAAATCGTTATAATTGAGGCACGAAGTGCCAAATTGTCCCACATTCAGGGTCCGCGGAGCCTAAGCCTGCGAAGCGGGCGAATCCCCCTTGTCGCGCGCAGCGGTAGAGTCTGAATGTTAAAATCGTTATAATTGAGGCACGAAGTGCCGAATTGTCCCACATTCAGGGGCTGTGGAGCTTGAGCCCGCGAAGCGGGCGAATTTTCCTTGTCGCGCGGCAGCGCGACCTAGCCGTAGGCCCGCGTAGCGGGGCCTGACGCTATCCATATATTAAAAGAGCTTGGGTTCACTATATTTCTTTCAAGTTGAAACTTTTCAGAACGTCTAGAAGTTAAATGGTTTAAGCGATTTTTATGAATTTTTTTTTATAAAATAGATATTTATTTAGACTATATTCTTACATTTGTTTTGGATTTTTTTAAATTCATAATGTATGAGAAATTTTTAAAAAACATGCATTTTTTGGCCATTTTCATATTAGATTGAGCTGTCCATGTAATTTTTAAGATGAATAACGAAAGTTGGTGGTTTGACAGTTGTTATTTTATTACTAGACAGGATGATAATACACCATGTTTATCATGATTTTGAAATTAATGTAAGTACCTAACCTATATAACTTAAGTGTAGATGTGTTTATTTACTTTTTTTATAGTTCAAAAATTGTGTATTTAAAAATTTAAAAATTTTTGACGTAAAATGCACTCTGAAGTTATCTACCTATAATAAAAATAATGTCATAAAATATTTTCAGTATTCCATGTAAACTATAGTATAACCCGTTTAACCCGTATACAGCGATGGTCAACTTAACATTGTTCATGATTGACATAATCAAGTATTTTTTCATACAACAATTAATTTTTAAATTAAAACAAACCACGCTGTCCTAAGTAACGAAAATGTTTTGTTTATGTATCCTTGTTAAGTTGCAATCTAAATTCAGTAAAACATTTCGTAACAAATGAATTTGTCGGATGACAAATCCACTTTCGGATTTTGCAACAATTTCAAATGTATAATTATTTAATTGAAAATATTGCGTATGTCAAAGTGACAGCAATCAATATCAAAGTGACAGCAATCAATGTCAAAGTGACAGCTGTCAATGTCAAAGTGACATTTAAAATTCAATTTTAATCTAAATGTAAAATTGGATTCATTTGAGGCCCGAAATTAATTCGTTATGTTACTCGCGAGCGAAGCGAGTGTGAGGCCATATAAACACAGTCCGTGCGGCAGCACGGACCTAGCCGAAAGACCCGCGTAGCGGGGCCTGACGCTAGTTTATTACTAATGGTAAATGGAGAATGAGTGTAAAATTAATAACTATGTATTGTTTTACAGAAATAAAATATATTTATTTATATATATTTAATATTTGAACTCCAAAATCGATTTACCTGGTCTTAAAAGTATAAAGGTACTAAAGTACAAACACATATAAATATGCTATTTTGTATCACGGTAAATCATGGGACTTGTTTTTCTGGTTCTACGACAAAATGTTCCCAGCAAAATATCCCCAACAAAATAATCCCAACATAAGGTTCCTGAACAATATTTCTCCAAACAATAAGTTCCCAACAAAATGTTCCTGACAAAATGTTCCCAACAAAATATCCCCAACAAAATATTCCCAACAAAACGTTCCTGAACAATATTTCTCCGAACAATATGTTCCCAACAAAATGTTCCCGACAAAATGTTCCCAACAAAATATTCCCAACAAAAGTTTCCTGAACAATATTTCTCCGAACAATATGTTCCCAACAAAATGTGCCCGACAAAATGTTCCCAACAAAATGTTCCCAACAAAATATCCCCAACAAAATATTCCCAATAAAAGGTTCCTGAACAATACTTATTTCTCCGAACAAAATGTTCCCAAAAAAATATTCAGTAGTTAATTTGGGTGAGTTAAATAAGCGCATTTGACCTTTATCAGTTTTCGCTTATCACATTGGAAAAGCGCATAAAACAACATTGGAAAAGCGCATAAATTGTAGTTGCATAAGCGCAGAAGTGCACATTTGAAAAGCACAATGGTTTTAGGGATTGTACGACAGTTTTTCTACGATATTTTTTGAATTTTTTACAACTAGAAAATATTCTTGCCTAACATTTTTTTAACTTAACCCCATCATACTCGAAGAGTATTTTTAACAAGATTTTTTGAATTTTTTAAAACTAGAAAATATCCTTATTGCCTAACATTTTTCTGAACTTAACCCCATCATACTCGAAGACGATCTGGACTAACTTGTTATGGTCAGAAATCTCATTTTCGAAAAATGCGTTCATTCAATGTTACGATCTGCGCTTATTCAATGTTTTGATCGGCGCTTATTCAATATAAATTTACTGATTATATTTCTGCGCTTTTCCAACATCTTAATGACAAAAATGCGCTTTTACAACTCTCCGGTTAAGTTATACAACAAGAGCTTCGAAAATTACTGAATATTCAGTTGAGAGAGAGAATAAAATGTATTGCCAGAAAACACAATCCATTTTTCAACGAGAAACTTTTTAATAGGATACTCTACTGTAAACTAAATAAGGAATATTAATAACAAAAATATATAAATGTATAAGGCATCAATAACCGGCATTGGAATCCTATAAGGTTATCGGTAACTAAGTTCTAACCCTTTTACTTTTTAATAGTTATTACCAAAATATAATCAATTAGAAAGTTTCGCCTAACAGAATGATTCAAGAAAGCTTATGACTACACCATATTAAAATAAGAATACTACAACACTAATGTATTTATCATTTTTAAACCATTTTTTTCACTTTAAACTCAACTGACTATGCTAATTTCTCCGATAGTAGGCATGTAATTTTGAATTTCGATTGCTTTGTACAGAAATGATTTTCTTATATTTTTGACTTTTTAGTTTTAAAACATTTAGTTTTTAAAAATATATAAGTACATTTTTATTTAGGTCAAAAATAGAAATTAATGTATAAAATATACTTAGGTAGGTACTGTGAGAATCCATTTTGTCAGGAATATTTTGTTGGGAACATTTTATTCGGGGAAATATTGTTCGGGAACCTTTTGTTGGGGATAATTTGTTGGGAACATTTTGTCGGGAACATATTGTTCGGAGAAATATTTTTCAGGAACCTTTTGTTGGGAATATTTTGTTGGGGATATTTTGTTGGGAACATTTTGTTGGGAACATATTGTTCGGAGAAATATTGTTCAGGAACCTTTTGTTGGGAATATTTTGTTGGGGATATTTTGTTGGGAACATTTTGTCGGGAACATTTTGTTGGGAACTTATTGTGTGGAGAAATATTGTTCAGGAATCTTATGTTGGGATTATTTTGTTGGGAATATTTTGTTGGGAACATTTTGTCGCGACACCGTTTTTCTAATGATTATCATGCATAATATTTTTTACTTGTTCATCACTTAAAATGGGTTTTTCAATTATTTTTAAATTTTTAATTTTACTAGTAAAAAGTGGCAAAGTTTTTTTTTATTTGGTACTTTTTCAAGTTCAAGATTTTGAGTATTAAATTTTTCTAAATCTAAATACGTATTTAAAATTGTATTTCTATATTTTCTGCCAACCTTAATTAATTCATAAGTAAAAATAATATATGTTTTTAATAAATCTGTTTTAACTGGTTCTAAAACTTTTGATTTTAAATTGTTAATTCTTTTGAAATAATTACTATTTAATGATAAATTTAAAATTTTAGCAAGTTGTTCAAAATCTCATTTGTTGTTTTTAGAGATATTTAGTTTTTGAATAGTAAACGATTCATCAATGTTTACTTATTGGACTTTTTTTTATGTATTTCCAACAATTTCCACTTCATCGTCAATTTGTAATACTTGAATTGGCAATTGTTCTTGTTTTTAGATTTTAAATCAAAATTTACCTTGGCTTGCTTTTGCAATATAAGTTTTAATAGCTTCACTAAGTCCACCAGATTGTTTATACATATCATTCAAATTATTTAAGTCATTTGGTTGCATGTCACCAACTAATGTATATTGAACATTATTGATAATGCCAGTAAATTTCTTTTTAGCATTTTCACTGCCAGTAAAATCAGCAATGTTTTGTGTTGCAATAATTAATGAGCTTTTGCATTTTCTAATTATTTTCATTGTATGAAATAAAAAGTCTAGTGCTTCATCAACAGCAATAATAATTCGTTTTCAATCTTTTTCTTGTTTATTTTCGTTGTATGATTGAGTTGCTGAAAGTTCAATTCCTAACATTCGTAAAATTAACATCATTTGTAAATTAATTATTTTTTTAGTATTGGCATAAATTAGAACCTAGAGTAGAGTTCCGGGAATCAGAACTTTTTGTTAGCAAATTTTCTGCTCTTTCAGATTCTTTTAACCATTTTCCGATATCTCGGAACCCGGCCCGAACCGCAACCATCAGGTACCCGACTCGAACCTGGCCTGTACCCGAACCAACCTGATAAACACCCGGCTAAACCCAACCCGAGCCGACCGGTACATGAGTCGACCCGATGAATGCTCTACCATACCCGATGGTGGTGCAACTTAAGGTGCTAGTATACTTAGCGTGTAGTAGTAGTAGTGTAGGTCCTTATAAAATTAATTACTCGTACATTTCGAGTGCTTTATGAACCAAATTTTGGTTACAGTATACTAGTTATATGTATCGTCTTTTCTGACTTTCCGCACTTGTTTTGGATAATGGAAAGTCTAGAAAAACATCAAAAATCGTAGTTTACCAATAACTGTTTTGTCAATTAGAATATATTTTTCAAAAAAATTACACATAATCTACATTAGTATCTTAACATCGGATTGTCAATATTTTTTCAAAACCTATTCCCAATTTCTAATTTAAAAAAATCAAATTTTGAAATTTGTTTTTTGAGAATTTTGAAATTTTTGAATAAATCCGATGTTAAGCATAAAATTATAGACATTTTTTGTAAATACTTTTTTCTCTAAAGTGCACCTGAATTAAGTTAGTACGAACGACACTTTTATAGTAGGTATACCGGGGCCTTAAAAAACCAGATATGACCCGACCCCACCCGACCTGTACCCGAACCCGATCTTTATCCGAACCAACCTGATAAACACCCCACTAAACCTGGCGACCGGTACCTAAATCGACCCGATGAGTGTTCTATCCCACTCGATGGATACTCTACTGACCCGATTCAACCCAATGGTTACCCTATACCCTATAGCACAAATGGTAACCTAACTGAGCTTAATAAAAGATTTCATTATGACAAGAGTACATTATGTCAAATATAATTTTAAATACTTACAAATTAATGGAACACAGTTAAATATACAAATGTTTTAATTCTGCATTATATTTCATTTGTGATCGTATTTGTATCAATTATAAGAATATTGAGTGTTGAGATGTTGACTGTTTTCTGTGGAGTGAAAATTGGTGAGAAATAATAGAAGTTATTTACCTATAGAAAATACAGAGATACTTTTATTATACTTCTGAATAACGTTTTTAACACAACTGCCCACAATGGCGGATTTATGAAATACTACGGACATGCAGTTTTACAACTAGAGACATCTGTATATAAAGTTATTACAGTGTTGCCAATCGTTTCAAACAAAAACATATCTAAGTGACATTTATATTAAATGACTAAATTAAACATATTATTCTCAACACTCCCACTTTTAATTAAGGCTGTAACGGGGTGCGGGCTATGGAATATAGTACGCACGTTATCAAAAATGTGTAGTTACCGAGAATGGAGTCTACTAATTATTGGTAGTTACAGATAACGTTGAAGAGCGGTAATTAATTATAATTACTTACTTGGGTTACTACCTGAATATCACTTCACTAAACACAAGAGGATTCTCAAAAAAAGGTAAAATAGAAATATATTTACAAATGATAAATAAATCCCGTTTGATGGGTTACACGTAACTAAAACTAACCGGGTCCACAATTCGTTAAAGATTACAGAAATACAACAGAGATACAATCACGCTTTACTCAAATTAACCCTTTTCTCAAAATCGACCAATAAACAATACGCACAAGTTAATCAACTTTAAACACCTTAATGCGTTCACCAATAAAACAATAAAATTACTCACATTCTCTGCTGCTAAATCTAGACCATTGATTATGTCATATAGAAAGGAACTAAGACGTTCACGGGTTTTTATTGCAGGAATCGTTCAATGGGTTATAAAAGAAGAAAAAACCGCGGAGTGCTATTAAATTAGAGGGTGGAAATTGAAGATAGGGGTGAAAAAGCACCCCTTTTGGTTTTTTCAATATATCTCGTAAACAAAGCAAAATTTCGATATATTGTATATAAAACTTTTTGTAGAGAATTAAATTTCCCATCGGATTAGTATTTTACAAATATTTAAAAAAAAATTCCATGCCAAAGCAGTCGAAACAAACTTGGAAAAAACCGGTCGAAATTTCGATTTTTTGAGTTTTTTTGCTTTTCCGCCTGTATCTTTTTTTTTGGGCTGAGATAGGTATAGGCATTGCTTAAGATAAAAAAAAGTAGATTAAATTTCCTTCAAAATGCTGGGCTGAAATATTTTTTTGATTCAAAATTGACCGAGATATGGCCATTTGAACTTGGCTTTTTTTCGCAGTCTAACAGGTAATAATGTGACAATATATCCATCACAGCTTTACTGAACTTGGGTGTGGCAGCCTCACATACTTAGACTCATCACACCATCAGTATAGTTATACTTACCTACTGGGTGATTCATAACTTTATTTTAATGGTATTAAGTACTGAACTTAGTGGTCACGGAACCAAAAGAATTTTTTCAAATTTCAGAATTTTAATTTCCAGGTTCTTGAATCACAAAGTTATAAGCCACTGTTTCTGTATGAAATTTACTTAATTTTTAACTGTACAAGAAATTCTTAGCTTATTGTGTAATTCATTAAAATTTAAGTTTATTCTATTCACAGTCTGTAAGATATTCATTATGCAATCTTAAATCCAATAGATCAAAAAATGTACAATATGCAATAAAAACTTCCCATAAATTTTTAAATAAAAAAAAATTGTTCCATGATTAGCAAGTGGAATACTATAATATGCCATTAGAATATATAATAAAGTTGTGAATTACCCTGTATATATTACAACATGTATTCATGGTGCATTACAGGAAAAAATTTGTATTTCTTTCACCCAACTTGAGTGTGGAAGCCTCACATACTGTGAGTCATCAATATTTTACCGTGTGTGCCATTATCAGCCGTTAACTTAAGGGTACCTACTCATAATTTTTAGCAGAGAATTTTAAAAAAAATGTGTTTCTTTCACTGTACTTGGGTGTGGCAGCCTCACATAGTGCTAGTCATCAATGTAGACTTATTTAACCGTGTGTGCGATTACCAACTTACGGGTACTAACTCATGGTTGCTATAGTGAAATGGGTTGAACTGTGGTTGAACACCAGAAAATCAAATTCTAGAATATTCATAACAGGAAAATGCGCATGCACGAGAAGATTCAAATCTAGAATATTTATACGTAATAAAATACCAGAATTAAAAGATTCATTCACAAGAATATTCAAATCTAGAATTTTAGATTTATCATAAATGCAAACACAGAATGCATTTTTGTGTATTCCCTTTCTGTTAAAGAAACAAACTTGTTTCCTATTTGCATCTTCTTTATGCCGAATCTAAAATTCCAGATTTGCATTTTCTTGGAATTAATCTTTTAATGTAAGTAAGTATAAATTTTCTAGATTAGAATCTTCTTGTGCATGCATTTTCCTGTGTATGAATATTCTAGATTTTTATTTTCTGGTGTTGAATGACCCGTTGTTAGTAGGTATATTTATAGTGCACTAATTTATGGGGAATTTTTTTCATTCAATTTACTTGGGTGTGAAAACCATACATTCTGCGAGTCATCAGGTATATTACTTTACCGTGTGCGAGGTTACCAGCCACCAAGTCATAGTCGTTAAAGCTGAATTAGGTACCTACATTATCCCTCCCGGGGATGTCCACCTTGACGTGGTGGGGGGGGCTTAGTACGGCGGGCCAGAACTCACTGGTGGCCGGAAGACTAAGCGGCATCCACAACGGGGGTGGCGTCTGTCTCAGAGTGAGCAGCCACCCACGGGTAGACGGGACTCGTTAGCCGTAGTGAAGGCAACCCGTCTAGGAGAAGGAAAACTCCGAAATTAAACCAGGACACGACCCTAGGCAGCGATTTGGAAGGACGGAAAACACCCGAAGGACGAAGCTCAGGGATAAGTAGGATAAGAGAAGGTACGATACGGGAAGTGGCGCCCCCGGGTTCCCAGCCGCGGGAACATCGATGGAGGTCTCAGCTTCGCTGAGACTCCCCCTGGCCGTAGGGATAAAAGGCAACCAACAAGATGGAAGTTAGCGATATGGAAAAAAATCCCCGGGCGGGTCCTCCCAAGCAGGGAATCCCGCCGCCTGCTGATGCAGGCGCTGCCCCAATGGTTACGGGGGGGGGGGGGGCACAAATCGCGATGACAGGTGGAGGAGAGACGACAGGTACACTAGAACAAGAAAGTGTAGATGAAGTGGAGGGGAGTGATAAGTCTATTATAAACATAGAATCTGACGAAGATAAAGAAGAGGACAACATTGCAGAAGTAAAAGTGGAAGAGATCTTTGAAAAAAAAGTAGAATACAACGCACGCCGCCAAGACAACGATCCTTTTCGGCACCTAGCCCTGGCGAAGACCAAAACAAAAGGAAGAGAAGTCCAAAGGAAATAGATGATGAGAGACAAATAGAAAAGAAAAACGCACTAGGGAAACCAGCGGATCTACGCAGGAGTTTATGGAGAACCATAGGTTCAACCCAACCACAAGTAGGGGAACAGACGGGTACTGCAGCAAATAATGGGAAAACACCAGGACAAAAAAGGAAAACGCAAGATATGACGCCAACCAAGAGCAATGAAAAGGCTAGTAAGAAATCTAACCTTACACTACCAACGGTCCCACTGGAAACACCAGGCTCTAGGGGCCTTAGTCCCACTTTTGATTTCAGGAGATAAGTAAAAAAATTTCAGAGTGGCCGAAAAGGTCGGAAGGGGAACAAACACCATTAGTCAAGGAGGCGGAAGACACCTTCAGCGGGACTGAGCCACTAGACGACTCATCCCTAATAAGCGGTAACACAATATCCAACAAAGACAGCGCTGAGGCAACTCGATGGGCAGCCTTTGATGCAACTCTTAGTAGGGGGGTAAACATCACAATGAGGATCGACAGCATGTTTAAACATGGAGGAAACAGCACGGAGCTGTTTGAGGAAGTCAGACACCTGGCGGAAGTCTTCCAAACTTTAGTAGAGGACAGGATGAAGAACGACGAAGAAAACTTCATTATTAATAGGGCTCGAAAAGAAAAAGCACACAACGTGAAGAACAGCCAAAACAACAGCGCGACGCACGAGGCAGACCCGGAAACGATCGAACTAAAAGATCGCTTTATGGAACTGGGGGGAGTCATGGAGAGCGAAACCCAGCAGAAAAAGAGTAAAAAACCAACAGTGCCAGAGGACTTGCAACAAGTGGAAGATATCATTCTTGAATTAGACAAAATGACAACAGAAACCTACACAAACACGGCTAAACCAATTAAAGCGAAAATGAAAAGTATTTTCAAAGCGTTCAATAAACTCAAGGAAAATAGTAAAAGTACTCTCAGGGAATATGAAGAGAAATTAATTAACACACAGACACATACTATTAAAACCTATGAACTAGGTCGAGAAGTTAGAGGGTGAACTCCAAAAGCTAGCCACGGACAACAAAGAGGACCTAAAATATAAGCTACAAAAATGCGAGGAAATGATTGAAGAACTTAAAAGCAAAATCAGCTACGCGCAGGCAACAGCAAATACTGAAGCAGGATGGATTAAGGAATTTACGGAAAAACTTAATGCAGGAGCTAATGACTTCACACGCACATGGCAGCTACTTGAAGAAAACTGGCCCAAAAAGGCTTTTAAACCTCTCAAAACGGGGCAAGGGAACCCTTGCAGCAAAGGGGATAAAGGCATAATAGTGGTACACTGGGACGATCCCAAAAAGGATACAGGTACGCTGCGCTTCATAAGGCAGAATATACCAGGGGAAAAAAACTTTTATCGAGGGAAATCCCAACAGGAATCAACGCCGCGGGTCTCAGTTGCTCCAGCGATCTGAGAATGGAAGGCGAGGAGACGAAAAATATAAAAAGGGAAATAGCTAGTATTAAACTACAAAATACACCAATGACAATGGAAAGGTGGGAAGGACTCCACGACATCCTGAAGGGCAACCTGCACAGTATGTACAACAGCGGGTATAAGGAGATATCCGTAACTACGAATAGCGACAGCTATAGGGACAAAATTAAAAAGATGACTAGATGCCTCATCCATAATGTGGAGTTCGCAGTTAAATTCTACGAACCAAAAAGGAATGATAGACCAGCCCATGAGAACAGAGAGGAAAGTACGGCCAGGCTCAGTGGCACGAATGAACACCAGGAACCAACAGGGAAAGAGGCCAACACTAGGAAAAAGGGTAACAGGAAAAAACGGCTACAAACTAGTGCGGTAATCGTGGAGAAGAGCGAAAAGAAAAGCTATGCCGACCTACTCAAAGACATGAGGCAAATGAGACCAGAACTCGAAAAACAAAACATCAACGTACAGACAGTGAGATGCACACAGAAAGGGGACATGGTCATCATCCTGGAACACGGCAATAACGATAGACTTAACGACCTACAAAAAGTAGTGACAGAGCACACTAAGCAAAAGACAAAAGCAATGCAAGAGAGGAGCAGTAAGATACTTATAATGTCCGGCATGGATGCGGTCACGACTGTGGACGAGATAAGAGAAGCGATAGGTAAGGCATTAGGGGATGATAACGAAGCAAGAAGAATAGATATTCAGACACCAAGGATCGCGTATGGGGGGAATAAAAGCACAACCCTAAAAGCCCCAATTGACACGGCAAATGCGCTCATTAAAATCAATAAAATTAGAGTTGCATATAGTGTATGCAAGATCAGGGAGCGGATCAACATAAGAAGATGCAACAAATCTCATGAGTCAGGACATACTGAGGCCACATGTCAAGGACCAGACAGAAGCCAACTCTGCAATAAATGCGGCAAAGAAGGGCATAAAATAGAAAACTGCACCAACAATCCCGTGTGCTTCACATGTAAAGACTCAAAAAACCACAGAACAGGTACCATGGAATGCCCAGTCTTCAGGGAACTGGTCAAAAGGAGAACTTTTAAAAGTAGGACATACCGGAGAAGGTACACCAGTACGCATAATGGATAGTATAAGGGTACTCCAAATAAACCTTAACAGGTCCAGAGACGCCCACAATGCGGTTGAATGGGTGTCAAGGAAATACAAAACTGACATCATAATTGCTTCCGAACCTAATTACAACGTGATCTCAAATCAACAGGCTTGGGTCAACAAACAGCATAAGAGCGAATGCAACGCAGGAATAAGGGTAATAAATAACAGCTTAGCAATCGAGAAACAATAAAAGTCCAGTGATATTGTTTGGATAGATACACGAGACATCAAAATCATATCATGTTACATTAGCCCGAACTGCCAGTATGCAGACTTTGTAAATAGGATGGATGAGATCGAAGAAATACTCCGGAACAATACAAAACAAACCATCCTCGCCGGGGACTTTAATGCCAAGCATGAGGTATGGGGTGCCCCTGTGTCGGACCGCAGGGGAAAGAGACTTGCGGAAACCCTCTTTAAACACGATCTATGGGTCTGTAACTCAGGGGACACCCCCACGTTTGTGAATAGGAACGGAAGCTCTTTCATTGACGTCACTGCCTGTTCGGAAAAACTGATTGAAAAAACAGTAAATTGGCGCGTAGATGAAGAGGAAGAAGCCTACAGCCCACACAGATATATAATTTTCGAACTACAAGGAATAGCAACGAGACAAAGTGGAGAGGGCAACCATCATAGATGGAACATAAAGTCTCTGGACACAGTTAAGGGACGGGTAGAGGCAGAAAAGCTTCAGTGCGCTAATACTGCACTCGAGGCCCATGATGCACTACAAGGTCTCTGCAATAAGATAATGACCAAGTCATCAAGAAACCCAAAAAGACCCCCAGCGTACTGGTGGACGGAAGACATAACCACAACCCGGAAAACATGTCTACGAGACCGTCGTAACTACATAAGGAAAAAAGCAAGGAATAGTACAGAACAGGAGGTGGAAGAGGCTAGGGTCACCTACAAAGCTTCTAAAAGGGAATTGAGCATCAAGATTCGCAAAGAAAAGACCAAAAAATGGGTGGAACTAATTGAGACAGTAGAGGATGACCCATGGGGTAGACCATACCAACTAATAGTCAAACGGACCAATCTGGCGGTGCCAATCAGACCCGAGAAAGAGGCAGCAGAGAGGATTATTAGAGTTCTCTTTCCGACTGGCCATGTAAACCAGCAGATTAGAATACTGCATCAACCACCTACAGACCCAATTACGGAGGAAGAAATTAGGAGGGCAGGAAGCAACCTGAAATCCCGCAAAGCGCCAGGTCCGGATGGCATCCCTCCTGAAGCAATAAAACTGGTAGCCCTATTCAATCCAGGCTGGTTTAGTAAGATCTTCAATGAAGCCATCAACACCGGCGTATACCCGGACAGATGGAAAACAGCCAAATTAATTCTTATACCTAAACCAGGGAAAACAGATATGTCCAGCCCTTCCTCATACAGGCTTATCTGCCTACTGGACACAATAGGCAAGCTCTTCGAACAGGTAATCTGTGAACGGCTGGACAAGTACCTAGAAGAAACACTATCAGTTCACCAATACGGGTTCCGAAGCGGCAGATCTACCATCGACGCGATGAATGTGGTGCAAGGGATCGCGGATACTGAGAACAAGAAATCAAAAGGCCGAGGTCTGTGCTCACTTATCACAGTGGACATCAGGAACGCTTTCAACACGGTTCCCTCGCACCACATCATCAGTGCCATGCAAAACATGGAAATTCCAAAGGACCTGATCAGTATAACAAGATCCTATCTACACAACAGACGTATCGTATATGAAGAGGATGAGTATGAGATGTCAGCGGGGGTCCCACAAGGATCCAAACTCGGACCTAGGCTTTGGAATATATTTTATGACGAAGTACTCCGAATGCCGGTACCATCAGGTATTAATCTTATAGCCTTCGCAGACGACTTGGCTGTACTGGCGGTAAACAAAGACCAAGAAAGTCTGACCTCCAAGGTTAATTTCACCCTTACTAACATCCGAGGTTGGATTGAGGGAAAGGATATGAAGGTAGCCGAGGATAAAACCGAGGCGGTAATGCTCTCTGGCAGGATGAAATGCCCGGGGATCGCGTTCCAAATGGCAGATGTCATCATAACGCCAAAACCTAGCGTCAAATATCTCGGAGTGCTCTTTGACAAAAACAGAACGTTTCTGACACACCTCACTTGGGCAATTCAAAACGCAAACAAAACTTTGATGGCCCTAAGGAAAATGTTTCCCCGCATCAACGGCCCAAGTGAGCAAAAGAGACGACTCCTGGCATCCATCGCTCAGGCGGTTGTACTATATGCCGCCCCCATTTGGAGCAGGGCACTCAAATACTCCAAAGGACACGAGATGTTGAAGAGTATCAACAGGAAACTTGCGATCGGGGTATGCAGGGGTTATAGAACCATGTCATCCGAAGTAGCGGAGGTGCTCGCCCGGATGACACCCATGGACATATTATCAGAAGTAAGAACTATAGGGCACAGGGCAAATACCCCAACAAGGGAAGCACATCAAAAGGAAAGAATAGCCAAATGGCAAAAGAAATGGTCGGAGGACGGAGGCAACCGTTGGCTACACCGGTTGATGCCAGACCTAACAGGCTGGATAAGCAGATCGCATGGTGAGGTGAACTTTCACTTAGCACAATGCTTAAGTGCCCATGGCTGCTTTAATGCATACCTATTTAAAATCGGGAAATTGAATTGTGATAAGTGTCTGTACTGCTACAATGCGGACACAGCGGAACACACAATATTCGATTGCGAAAGATGGAAAGGTGTTAGGGAAAAAATGAAGGAAGATATCGGTGAAGACATTAGCCCACAAAACATCATTGGGCTAATGCTACAAAGCGAAGGCTCATGGAACATAATTAGTACAGCGCTAGAAGTAATTATGAAACAAAAAGAGGAGGATGAGAGAAACCTAGAAAAACAAAGCAGATGAAGAAAAATAATTAAACAAAGACAACGGTAAGATGGCGAAGTCATGCGATTGCGGTTCCACATCTTAGTCGGGCCAAGGGACGGGAGAGTTTAGTGGGTTAAAGTCCCACACTACCTTTACCCTTCGGGGAGTATGCGCTGCTTCGGTATCATACTAGGTGTGCATGAGCATTCTCTCCAACCCAACAACAAAAAAAAGGTACCTACATTATACTTTTTTCGTCTAGATTCTAGTTTGAGATTCATCCGAGAAGTTCTTAGCCATTTCTAGTTTAATGTAAATCAGAAATTCCCATCCAAGTTCCATTCGATTTCCATACTTTTTTCTATTATTATAGAAATATACGCCTGCTGACTCTATTTTTATATTCGAGATTCGTATTCAGTTCAGTTCAGTGTTCGGTCAGTTTCACCAACCTTTTAAAGTTTTGGCTCGGAAAAAAAATTGAATATGAATAGTTCGAAAATAAAGTATGAAACTCGAACGAATCTCTGATGAAAATTGAACTAGAAATCTAGCATGAATCTAGACGAAAAAAGAAGAGAATGCACTACACACTACCTTAATGAAATCAAATAAGAGTTTGGGTAGATCCAAGTTCAAATGGCCATATCTCGGTCAATTTTGAATCAAAAAAATATTTCAGCCCAGCATTTTGAAGGAAATTTAATCTACTTTTTTTTATCTTAGGCAATGCCTATACCTATCTCAGCCCAAAAAAAAGATACAGGCGGAAAAGCAAAAAAACTCAAAAAATCGAAATTTCGGTTTTTTTTTCCAAGTTTGTTTCGACTGTTTTGGCATGGAATTTTTTTTTTAATATTTCAAAAATACTAATCCGATGGAAAATTTAATTCTCTACAAAAAGTTTTATATACAATATGTCGAAATTTTGCTCTGTTTACGAGATATATTGAAAAAACCAAAATGGGTGCTTTTTCACCCCTATCTTCAATTTCCACCCTCTAATTTAATAGCACTCCGCGGTTTTTTCTTCTTTTATAACCCATTGAACGATTCCTGCAATAAAAACCCGTGAACGTCTTAGTTCCTTATTGCCCTGTTTTTTAAGACATAATCAATAGCCTAATCCGTGCTGGAGTGTACACTCAAAAACACTAAACTCTAAATATTGAATTTAACAAGTTTAAAACACAATGGGAGTTTTAAAGATTATTAAAGCTCAAAATAAACGCTCAATCAATAACGAACTGTGTCAGAGGACTTATGTTGATCTGTTGATCGGTTTGTTTTTTTGAGGGAAGAAAAATCATCCTATTTAATAACTTTTCTTACCTCCCCACTCTGACCCAAACTTAAATTTACTTCACAATAATTGGTTCTTATAATTTAAATACAACACTGATTGGTCCACGAAAGAGATTGCTAGGGTGGCATGCAAACCCCTACTCCAAATCTAACGCTCTAACGAAACAAATGCGCTTTTCTAAGAAACGCTTCTAAATGATCCAAAAGCGCACATGTTGTTCGAATCTCAGAATTCGGCGAAAAGGACCACACTGGTATAGTCTCATGGTTATAGATATTCAACACAAATTTATGACTTCCCGTATACTGAAAATACATTAACTTTTAAAATAAGAACCGACTTTACGCTTTTGTAGAAAATCCATGAGTATATGTCACATGTTTACAATTTATTATTCTTTCCCTAATTGCCATTTACAGCAATATAATACAACAAATGGAGCCACTGTTACAAGGCACTTTTCACATAACGTGCACCTGAACAAATTGACAACATTTTGCAATTAACACTAAATTTTTCTCGAGACAACGGCTTTGTTAAAAAGTCTGCTAATTGCTCATTAGATGGCACATACACTGTTTCAATTATGATTATTTTGCACTTGCTGAGGGATGTAGTGATATTTCACATCTATATATATGCTTTGTCAGCTTATGATGATCCGAATTTTTCACTAAATTCAAGGCACTTTGGTTGTCGATCGACAACTTCGTTGGTGATATTGCCCCTCCTTCTGTTTCGTTAAGAAACGCTCGTAGCCACATGGTTTCTTGTGCTGCGCTGGATGCTGCAACATACTCCGCCTCTGCAGGTGACCGTGCTACACATTTTTGTCTTTGTGAGCACCATGTCCCAGGACCATTTGCAAGCACGCTAACGTACTCTGATGTTGACCTTCTTGTATCTGGGTCGCCTGCAAAGTTTGCATCGCTGTAGACTCTGAACTCTTCAGACGGCCCGCTGTAAATTATACCGACATCTCTACATCCTTGTAGGTATCGTAATATTCTTTTCACTGCTATCCAGTGAGATCTGTCTGGATTGTTTTCTGTGATTTCCACCATCAAACCCAGTTTTGTCAAAATTTTCTGTAAAATGTTACCTTTTTCTGACATAATGAGTCCATCATCTACGTACAGGGCGAGATAGACCACAACTTCATAGTAACTGCTTTGTAGACACTTCTGTCGGATTCGAGTTGTATACAGTTGAATTTACTAAGAAATTTATCATTCCAACACCGAGGTGCCTGTTTCAAATCATAGACTTTTATTTAGTTTGCATACATACTCTGGATTTTTGCTGATAAATCCTTCTGGTTGCCTCATGAACAGGTCCTCCTCAAGGTCTTCATGGAGTAATGCCGTTTTGACATCAAACTGCTGTATCTCCCAGTCGTTGACTGTTGCTAAGGATAACAGAAAACGTACAGAATCATACCTGACTACTGGTGAGAAGGTCTCTGTGTAGTCGATGCTCGTTTTCTGTGTAAAGCCTTTAGCACATAACCTTGCTTTATAGCGCTCAACTGAACCATCAATACGCCTTTTGATTTTGTAGGCTCACTTGGAATCAATAGAGCGTCGAGTCCACGTATTGTTAGCTTTGAGTGACTCTATTTCTTCTTCCGTCGCTTGCTGCCATTGTTTTGCATCATCTCTGGCCAACGCTTCATCAAAAGTTTGTGGTTCCTCGTTGAATATTGCTGAGCACGCTATATCAACTTCTTCAACATCTTCAACAGCATCTCCAATATACCGTGATGGTCGACGGATGTTATTTCTATCTCGTAACTGTCGCCCACCTCCTACTGGATTTATTTCTTCGTTTTCACCGTTGTTTTAATCAGCTGTAGCGTTCTCAATGATTTCAACATCGTCATGTTCATCATCTTGCTGCTGCTCCGGTTCTAACATTTCATCCTTGAAATAAACTGCGAATGTGTCCTTAACATCATTGTTATGAACCTTACTGCAATGTGTTTCTTCATTAAAATTTACATCACGTGTTATTACTATTTTTCCAGTATTTACATCAACGATAGTTAACACTGTCATTTTCATAACCAGCTAACACCATTTTCTTTGCCTTGGTATTAAATTTTGTTCTGAGTTGTTTTGGTAAGTGAGCATAACCTTCGCTGCCAAATTTACGCATGTGCTTCAAATCAACAGTTTTCCCGCTCCATAGCTCGTATGGTATCTTCTTGTCAAGACTGCGTGGCTTCCGATTCAAAATGTATACACTAGTATTGACTGCTTCTGCCCTGCCCACAGTTCTGGTTGTAGATTTGTTGCAATCAACATAGTTCTAGCACTTTTCACGATAGACCGGTTTTTTCTTTCAATTCTACCGTTTTGCTCCGCTGTGTAAGGAGCAGTAAAATCATGAATTATACCACTGTCTTTAAACAACCGCTGGAACTGTCCATTTCGAAATAGACTTGTTTAGTGTGACGTCACTTTCTGGTTCCAAACAAGAAAATGGCCACTCGTTGCTAAGGTAGTTGCTATCCTAGTCGATAAAACAGTTTGGTTTGACAATCAAAAATCATTTATAAAATCATTTATTACGGAACTAAATTTTATTACGTGTTTTTAAGCCACTTTAAAACAATTAAATCTCAAAATAAATTTAAAGACGCAGTCATTGTCAAACCAGCCTGTTTTACCGACTTGCATAGCAACGGTCTTAGCAACGAGTGGCCAATTTCTTGTTTGGAACCAGTGTGACGTAACCACTAAACAATTCTATTCAAGTCCGTTATCACTCCGAACGCGTTTAATTTTATTTGAGGTTTGAGTTTCTACTAAATTTTTATACTCGACAAAATTTGCGTATGAATCACTTTTATGTTTAATAAAGTACACTGTTCGATATGAAGTACAATCGTCCTTTAACAATAAAAAATAGTTCGCACCACTGGCTAATGAATGTGTGATCTTACCACACAAATCCATGTGTATAAATTCACCTGGTTTCGCTGCTCTTTCTTGTAAGTTCGTTTGAAATGGTCGTCGATGGAGTTTTCCGAACTGACACATTTCACAGGATAACCCATCAAGATTATTTATCTTCAGCCCTGGCATGAGCCCACTGTCAGCCATTTCTTTCAGTGTATGTAAGCTTATGTGACCCATTCTCTCATGCCACAATTTAGCCGAGTCTCCCACTGTCAGCCACCTCCTTGTTTATTTCAGATTTAAATATCATTTTATAACACTGACATCAAGTTTTTCTTTAATTCCGGAACAAACAGTACATCTTCGAGAGTTCTTGATTCCCATTTTCCGTTCACTAATGCCTGAACACAAACTAAACCACGCCTCTCAACTTTCAACTGCGAATTGTCACCGATTTGCACAAAACGGTCACCCGCATTTTTGTTAAACACCGTAAACCATTCACGTCGATAAGTCATATGTTTAGAAGCACCGCTATCTGCTAATCAATCATCTTCACTGTTTGTTTGAGAGAGATTTTTTATTTCAATACACATTGCTACAACATGTCTCTCATCACTGGCTTGTTTTTGTTTTACTAACCTTGCTCTGCATTCTGATTTATAATGTCCTTTCTTCTTGCAGTAAAAACACTCAATGTTTCGTTTGTTACTCGATTCACTTTTCTTATCGTTTTTCTTTAATGTTGCCGACACCGATGCGCTTTGTTTACCTTTGATGTTTACAGTTGCAAACGCTGTTGCCATATCTTCAGATTGTGTTAAGCCTGTTTTACATTATACTTTTTTCGTTTAGATTCTAGTTCGAGATTCATCCGAGAAGTTCCTATCCATTTCTAGTATAATGTAAATCAGAAATTCCCATCCGAGTTCCGTCCGATTTCCATACTTTTTTCTAGTATAGAAATATACGCCCGGCTCTATTTTTCTATTCGAGATTCATACTAGATTTGTCTATGCACGCGCAGTTCAATCTGGAGTCAGTTTGACCAACCTTTAAAAGTTTTGATATTTTGTTTCAATTTGTTCACGTTGACATTTATGAGTTTTGCACTTGTACGTGTTCTTCAAGTTGTGTTAATATTGTTTCCATTATAAATTCTAACCTCCAAATCTTAAGTTGTCACTTAATAATAATAATAAGTAAGAATATTATTTATTATTTTGAAGTTGCCTAACTTGGACTATTTCGGAAAAAATCGAAGAATTCCGATTGTATACGAATAATTGAAAAAAAAATGAAAATCGAACGAATCTCGGATGGAAATCTAACGAGAAATCTAGCATGAATCTAGACGAAAAAAGTATAATGTAAAACAGGCTTTAGCCTTTGTTCTTCTTTCAACAAACGTGCTGCTAAATTAGCAAATGTTTGTTTTGTTTCATCATATGAATCCCAGGCTGTCACAAATGCATTGTATTTATATGGCAGACCTCATAGCAATTTTGCCATCTTGTCAACATATTTTACCGATTCACCAGAGCGCCTGTGCTAGTTCTTCAACTTTGCTTATGTGTTGCGTAATCGAGTATGTTTCTGACATGCTGTAACTGAAAAATTGTTGCTTCAAGGCAACTTTATTCACTGATGATCTCTGTTCATGAATCGTTTTCAGACGAGCCCACATTGCCGATGCCGTCTTACATGTTATAATTGTCTGAAGTTGCTCGAACTCCATTTCTGACGAGATTAGTAACATGGCCTTTGCGTTCAAAGTATCCCAAGCTGTCCTTCCTGCCGCATCTGTTGCCGCTGAACGCGCCCCTGGTCCGTTCGACAAATCTTCCATACCTGGCCCTGGCTCTGCCCGAAAGATTATTTCCAGTTGGTACTTCCATAGCTGGAAGTTTTTACCGTTAAACTTCTGCAGATGAAACTGTTTAACAATGTCCATGGTTCCTGAGTTGCACGAACCGTTCACGAATCACGATTTTCCCACGCACTTCTACTACCAGTAGACACACACGATCTGCTCATAGAGCAAGATCCCAGGACCCCCCAGACGTTACTTATTTTCTCAGAAACCAAATGTATGGGATTAAGTAGTGTAAGTATGTACTTTGAGTGTATGCGTACCTCCAAGCTTAGCCCGACGGCCAATTAACAGATACCCGGTGCTAAAGGTAAGTAAAAATAGTATTCACATTTCTTAAAGTTTCAGTGCTGATTTTTACGTATGTTTTAGAGAATATAGTTAAAAATTAATAATCAATACTGCCAGACACTTTCCATCGGCAGTAACTTTTACCAGACACTTTAAAGCACACGTTTGACATAAAAACTGGCATACATACATTTCAATAATCAAAGTTGCTTGAAAACAAACAAGCTAAGTCAATTATGTCAGTTATTCTATTATGCCAAACGTGTGCTTTAAAGTGTCTGGTAAAAGTTACCGCCGATGGAAAGTGTCTGGCAGTATTGATTATTAATTTTTAACTATATTTTCTAAAATCTAAAATGTGAATACTATTTGTACTTACTTTTAGCACCGGATTATCTGTTAATTGGCCGTCGGCCCAAGCTTGGAGGTACGCATACACTCAAAGTACATACTTACACTACTTAATCCCATACATTTGGTTTCACAATTTTTCACTCAATTCCCACACGCGACACTGGGCCCGTGGGCCCATAACCTGCTGAGATGTTGACTGTTTTCAGTGGAGTGAGAATTGATGAGAAATGATAGAAGTTATTTATAGAAAATACAGAGATAATTTTATTATACTTCTGAGTAACGTTTTTAACACAGCTGCCCACAATGGCGGATTTATGAAATACTACGGACATGCAATTTTACAACTAGAGACATCTATATCTAAAGTTATTACAGTGTTGCCAATCATTTCACACAAAAACATATCTAAGTGACAGTTATATTAAATGACTAAATTAAATCGGCGCCGTGGCCGAGCGCGCTTAGTACATCTCCTAGCTCGCTATGACGTCACGCGAACCATACATCAGTGGTTCGAGTCCCAGCGCTGCCGATCGACAATGTGTGTTTTGTCGATTTGGGCTGTAGAGCCATTGGAAGAAGAAGAAGAAATTAAATATATTATTACTCCTCCGACCTATGTAATAGAGGGAAGTATAATAATTGTAATCGTGATTTTTTGACAGTTCGAGATTTTGGTGAATCTTCACGTTTTAGACCCTACTGAACCCAAAAAACATAATTTAAAAAAAAGTCGGTCTGATACTGAAGTATCGTTCACATAAGACTTATTGTAACGGTAGTGCAGCGCATAGACTAAGTTACTGACAAGACAGGAATCCTACATACCAACTTGCGAAATAAAGTTTGCAGCGCCCCCTGAAATTCAAGGGTACGCGGGGTATGGAGGAATTTGGTTTGTATCCCTGCTATCTTGTATGGTTCTTACCCGTACTGTTTGAAAATTAAAGCGCAATTTATTTACAAATAATTTTTTTATTTTACAAATTCGCTACACAAAATTTTACACTTTAATGTATTTTTTTGTTAACATATTTCGAATAAAAGTCCCAAATAATTAAATCACAATATGCTAACAAATAAAAATACATTATATTACAATAAGAACAATTACTATAAATTACTAATGACATAAATATTAATTATCTAATAAAATTTAATAACAAAAATATTGAACAAAATCACATCAATGTTTGTTGACAAATATAAATATGTTCATATTATGCTTATAAATTTAATTGGGATTTTGTTTAATATTTACGGTTTTATAGATCTGAAGCTACTACATATTTATTTTATGTACTTATCTCTATGATTATGACAAATAATAAAAATATGATCTGTTTAAATTATTACAATATGCTAATATGTCAAATAGGCAGTTTTTTAATTATGTTTCATACAAGAACTGATTCTTTTGTGCTTAAAAGTTGCACAAACATGGGTGTGAGATTATATTTGTATTTATTTTAACCTTCCACTAGTCGCGCTCATTTTTAGAACGCTACTGGTCGCGCTGGGTCTCGTAGACTTTTTAAGATATTTCGAAAATAATTCATTTTTTATAACAAATTTAGTTAAATTTACATTAAATGGTTATTATTCTGTGCCATTTAAGTTTTTATTTTTCAGTACCTATTATATTTGCAAAAGTATTTATTATTGAAAATTTCTGAAATATAAAGCAACAGAATTACATGTTTTCAAACTTAAAGTTTCATTTTGTTTATAAAATAAATAAATATGTTTTTACATATAAAAAATGGTGGATTCATGACAAATAAGTTTTATAGAAAAAAATTTATGCCAGAATCATTGTCAAAGAAAGGTTCTTCTGCTTCGAATTCATCCCATAAACGACGTAAATTTTCATAATTCATCATAAATATTTTTTTTGGTTATACATAAAAGTCTATTATTAAAATATTTGAACTTTACCTTGCAATTCCGAAATCAATTAATGGCGACAATAAAAAAAAACGTAAAATAAAAGAGGGACACAACTAGTCGCACCGGGTCTGTAAGACTTTATCGCTAATTATAGGCCAAACAATAAAACATACTGACTTCAAACTTTACTATGTTGTACAGAATCAAAAACTGGAAAGCTACACAGCTGCACAAGTATCGCCTTTACCCCGCCCTTCAATAAACAATAAATAAAAATTGGTTGGGTCTGTGAGACTTGGTGCGACTACTGGAAGGTTAAGAAGGTACTATGCAGAAGTATTTCGACTAAAAAAATTAAATTGTATTTAGAGTCCAGTGTTTTAAATAATTTAAAAAATCTGTCTCCTACTATTCTTATATTTTTCATGTATCTCAGTGAATACTAAAAATATTACCCATTTATTTTAGCTATTGAAATTTATATTTTATGAAAAAGAAAGTTACTTTTCGTTTCTTCAAAGAAGAACTGATTTTGTAAAGGAAGTCAAAACAATTTTCTCTTTCTATGTTAGACATTGTACAACAGGGGTGTAAAATTATACTTATATATTAACGATGAAGCAGGACTATCGTTTTTAAATTTTCTTGTAGGTATTTGAAATTGTACAATCAGGGGTGTGAGATCATAATATTCATTTTTGTTAGTTACTTCCATAGCTGTTTTCATATAAGAACAAGATTTATTTTCTTAAAGACATTAAATGAATTATATTTGTTGTTAGAAATAATAAGAGTATTATTCTTATAGCTGTTGAAGGTTATTAATTAATTCACATGGAAGTTTATCATTATATTTTAATACAATTAGTTGTGAAATATGGAAAAGAAATAATTTCGAAAACTCTGTTCAACAATAGATATATAATAATATAAATATTTAGATATGCCTACTCTTGTAAGAGAATTATTAATACGCGGACTCAAAGTAAAAATATTTTTTTATTTTCTAGCTCTTTTATATTTTGGAGATTATAATTAGTGTACGGTATCATCTTGATAATGCAAAATATATTACATGCTTGAAATAATATCAAAAAAAAATTCCATATCTGGATAGTTCTGCTACTGAAGATGATTATTATTAGTGTACGTATCATTTTGATTATGCTAAATATATCACAGACTTGAAGTAATGTCCAAGATTGTTCCATATACTGGATCGTTGAACTACTGAATGATAATGATTGTACGGTATCATGTAGCGTAGCTTGTATTAAATTGGAGAAATTTCTAAGATATTGATCCATAGAGGATTATTGAGCTACTGGAGATGATATTTGGCATAGTAATGAAACCGTGAAAATATACCATGAATCTGGAGGCAGGTGTTGTCTCTAAGTCGCAAGAGCTGTTTGGAGGGTGTACTGCACAGTAAAGGGACAGATGACACTGTTTGAAATATCTCTGGTGACGATGCCACAGGAAACAGAGCGGTTGCTGGAGTTGCCAAGGACGACGACGATGGTGCAGTGGTGACGTTCATGAAGTCGATGAGATCTTCGGGAACTTTTAACAAAAGTTTTTTATGTATATTAATATCAATATTGTAACATAAAAAACAAGTAGGTAAATACCTTCCACAACAGGATCAGGTTCGGCATTCCGGTTAAGGGTCTTTTTTCTACCGTGGTGAAATGGTGATTTTGAAAATGCAGGCCACATATCCCGTATCCTGTCGAGCCGCTTAGTTGTTTTCTCCCGAAGATCACACCTTCCCAACAACTGCAACCATCGAAAACGCTTGTCGTCGTTCTATGGCAACGAAAATATGATCCCACGATCTCCTGCCTGGCGATCATTTGTAGGACAGTTCGCCACCACACATCGCTGTCTGTTACACGTTTTCTAAAATTTAATAAATATTTAGCAAATACTGAAAAATGTTATAAAGAATATATATACAACAATTAATACTTACAGAACTCATCGCACAAGCTGCAAAAATGCCTCTTCCGCCTCTCCCTGTCGTCTTGCCACAAAACAAAACACACTGAGCCAACCACACAAAAGCAAAAATAACAATATCGAAAACAAAACAACGAAAAATAACAACAGCTAATAACAATAATATAATAATAATAATAACAATAATATCGCAATCCGCTCAGAAAAGAGAAAATAAGGTATCAAAATGGCGACCAATATGAACCGTATGGAAACAAGCAATAAGGAACAGAATAAAAATCTGACGTGGGCACCACATGACTTCCTTGTACGCCTTGTGTGTTCATACTTTTCTTAATAACTAAAATGTAGAATAATATAAAAAATTCTTTTAACTTATTATACTAGTATACTCACAAATATATTTTAGTCATTTTATTTAAACTGCAGAAGTAGATATAAAGCATATTTTACTATTGTCACTGTCATGTCATAATCATTTAAATTTTACGTAGTAACAAATGTTAAACGATCATGGAGTACAAGATACCGAAATAATAAATTATAAGTATATACTTTAATTATTCTTAAATGATAGAAGATACAGAAAAATTTATAAAATACCGATTGTAGATAATAATCACATAATCTTTCATTTAAAATAAAAAAATTTGTGTTAAATTAAATATTTATCGAAATATTTTTAAAAAGTACTACTTACGGTTTATAGATTGAAACCAAAAATAGGAGGTGCACAACTAGATGCTATAACAGTCCTAAATACAAAATTTCAACTTTCTACGTCTAACCGTATTTGAGTTATGCGACACACATACGTCCGTACGCACGTACGTACAGACGTCACGACGAAACTAGTCATAATGGATTCAGAAAAGGTCAAAACGGATATTTCCATCAAAATCTGAAAACCGAAATTTTTCGCGATTACAATACTTCCTTATTACTCCGTACAAGGAAGTAAAAAAGGAGATATAGTACAGTGGCGTCATCTTGTGATAGCAGAACGAGTAAAACGCGCGCAAAACGTAAGAAATGGTACATGCAGTGCCACATATATTCCGCGAACATGAACTATTTCCATTCAAAACTTGTTTCTTGACGGGCTTGCAGTTGCACAGGGTTTGGCTAACGCAAAGCAATGGAAGCGTTCACAATGACTTAACGCGTTAGTAGTGTCGATGCAATGCGTTGCTATAGTTTGTAAACTCCAAACATTTACAACGCACAAGCACCGCACCGCCAAGCAACAGCCAATCAAAATTTAATGTGGAATTTAAAACGTGGCGAAAAAATTTGAATTATGACAAATTGTCATTGACTTCGAATTTACCTATTTTTATAGATAAATATGAGTGTAGACAGTAAATTTGCTGAATTGTTGATACAATATCCAGCAATTTTTAACAAAAAATGCTCATTGTACTGAGAAAATATAAAAAAAGAAAATCAAATTCTTATATTCAAGTTTAAATTTACAGGTTATAATTATTTCTTGTTCTGATATTTTTATCAAATTAAATCTTAAAATATTTTTAGGACCAATTTATTATTATTATTATTAAGAAAAGAATAGAGCTGAGGATTTGCATCCTATAAGCTCACAATACATAAATAAAAGTGACTATAACAATTATTTATAATTTACATAATAGGGTACTTTACCATAGTAGCAAATTAGCAATCCAGTCAATTATATTGAAAGGAGACCCCAGTAATAAGTTATTGCCATGAAAAAAGTTTTCAAAAAGTTAATAGTTCTTTAAATATTTGAGATTTTACGGATCGTACACCTACGTCACAGTAATGCGTTCTCTCTCGAGCTCTCTCTCTCACACATCTATCCTATTCTGAATTATTTGAACGTGTATGCCGTCTATCTTTGTTCAACGTAGTGTTTCTTTATCTATGAACTGTCATGTAAAGTAATGTACTTTAAAAATTAATCACAAGAAATTAAATTTATTTATAACGATTTCTGCCAAATAAAGTTCACGTTAGGGACTTTGTTCGTTGAGTCTTCGATATTAGCCGTAAAATATAAATACAAACCATTGGGACAGACAAACGATATAATTGTCTAAATATTTAACCAATTTGACATTTTATAATATATTTCGTAGATATCGTGGATCCGTTATCATTCCAATCAATATCATTAATTGAAGTAACAAAAATTAAATTAAATTCTTTGATAATTCCAATGTACCTTGCCCGAATTTTGTAGTAAAATATGTGCAGTTTAGCGCGCTAGCATAAAATCATAGTTTTTTGCTAATTCTGTAATGAAAATTAATAAGCTTTGCCCGAATACTCCCATTGAAAGATATGTTGAATGACATAGGTCTGCGAATCATATAAGTGGTACTAAAACTCAGGATCAAATTTTTGAATGCAAATTTATAAATTATATATCTAAAGAATATATTTTCACGTGTATTCTTACATACAGTAATAAAGAAACTACCAAATTAAAGTGGGAGACCATACTGTAGCTGCATATTCGATATGTGGTCTAACATAAGTGTTGAAGAGCTTCATAAAGGTTTTTGCATCCAATTCAACAAATGTTGATTTGAGGAGGTATAAAGCAGTGTTCCCCTTCTTAACAGCGCTGGATGTTTGCAGCGACCAAGATAAATCGTGAGTGATGATTACTCCGAGATCAGAATGAGTACGAGTGTGCTGCAGTACCGTGTTGTTAATGTTATAACTTATTGCAGGGTTTATTTTGCCTATGTGTAGTACCACACATTTGGAGATGTTCAAATCTAACAACCAGGTATCACACCATTGTTGAATTCTGTTGATATCGTCTTGGAGTTGGGTGCATTCATGTGGTGCGCGGGCAAACAGCTTTACGTCGTCGGCGTAAAAAGAGCAGTTTGTTTCAATGTATCTGGGATGTAAACGAGGAAAAGTAAGGGTCCCAAAACGGACCCCTGTACAACGCCACTGGTAACGGCTTCTGTGTGAGAATGAGACTTATCTACACGTACTGAGAAAGTTCTGTTTGTTAGGAAAGCTTTTATCCATCCGAGTAGGGGACCTCTGATGCCGCAGTGCTCTAGTTTGTGTAGTAATCTTAGATGAGAAACCCTGTCGAAAGTTTTGTGTAACGTCGACTGCACGTGTCCAGATATCAAGACATTGCAATAAGTTTGTGGTGACTGATCTGCCGGGAACAAAGCCATGTTGTTCGGATGGTATAATCTTCCATGACCTTTACAGCTACTGAGGTCAGACTGTGTTATGTATTTAGGTGACCTGGGTAGACAATAATGATACTACTGACTGATATCACTAATAGATTTATTGAACACAAGTAATTAGATCATTCTATACAAAATTGACAGTTGACTGACGCCGTCAGTGTTGCCAACAACCCAAAACATAGAAACTCACCAGCTTCGTTCTTTTACCTACATTCTTATGAACTAACAAATACAACACTCCTTCCAACTTAATTTAATGTTTCCCTACTTAATTAATAATTATAAATATTTACAATACAAAGAAATTCAATAGACTAACCTATCCACTGGTTTTCTAGTCCTTTCGGATCTGCGTAACTCTGTAATTGGTTCAGGGCTACGATTTGGTTCCGCAGGGGCGTCTGTTACGGGCTGTGGAGGTTCAGGTGATTTAGTAAGGATGACGTTAGAGTTTAGGATTTCTAGCGGAAGAGGGGCGTTCTTCCTTCTTGGTTCCATGGTCTCAGTATTTGAAAATCTTGGGCTTCTAATTTCCATGGTGTGGTCCATTGTCATTAGTTTTAAGTGATCTCTATGGATATATCGAATTCTATCTTTTACCAATACTAAGTATGAATTTTTTCCCACGTTCTTCATGATCTTTCGTGGAAGCCACTTCTTCTCTCTTATTTCCCAGATTAGCACTTTGGATCTTGGATATAATAGGGAGGGTGGAGTAAGAACACCACATGCACTTAGGCCGCTCAAACGGGCCCATTGTACAACCTCCGGGAAGCACAGTTCCCTGCTACAGGTCCTGAAGCCATTCTACACTCAGGAAGAACGCTAACAGGTTAGCAGCGGGAGTTATGCTTAGGGTGGCCATGTCCGGCCAGTATTCCCCTAGCATGGATCCTCTTTTTGAAGACAAAGCAGGACATTCACATAGAATGTGCTCCACAGTTTCATCTTCTTCCTCGCAGCCTCTACATAGAGGACTGTTGACATGCGATGCATGTGTTTGTTTAAACGACTGTGTCCCGTCAAAATACCGACAAGAAGTTGAAGGTTGTTCCTAGAGAGTCGAGTAAGATAATTTGCCAGTTTAGTAGTTGGCCTCGCAATTAGCCTCTTTGCATGTCTGCATTGAGGTATGGTAGTCCAATGGACTAAAAAATTTTCAAAGCTAAAGTCTTTGACAATATCATGAAGAGTTGAGGTTGTCAACGGAAGTATAGGTTCCGGGCCGCAAGGCAGGGAAGACGAGCCTTGTCTAGCAAGTTCATCGGCCTTAGCGTTACCTTCATTACCACTATGCCCTTTAACCCAAGTGAGTTCTACGGCATTGTTTTCGGATATGTCAGACAGTGCTTGTTGACATAGCTCGACAAGCTTTGACGTGACTTTGCAGCCATTGAGAGCTTGAAGAGTTGCCTTGCTGTCTGTTGTTATCCTAATTGACTTGTTTTGAACCTGGAGTTCATTCACAATTATTGCACTCTGCATTATCCCCATAATCTCAGCCTGGAAGACAGTGGTGTGAGCACCAAGGGGTATGCTAACGTAAAGGTTCAGTTCTTCGGAGAAGATTCCCGAGCCTGAGCCTGTGGACGTTTTGGAGCCATCTGCAAAGATGAAAATGTCAGGGCTGGAGGCTCCCTGACCATCTAGTATAACACGATAGGGTTTATCGAAGTTGAATGTAGGAGATGTGCAATCCGCATTCATCTGCAGAAGAGGAGCAGAACGAAATGCCTCATGCAAAATAGAGCTGTGTTTGCAGCTTACTCCTGATTTTGGTAGAAAACCTAAATGTGAGAGGCATAGAGCAGTCTTTAGTGCTACCTCCTCTATATAAAGATTAAGAGGAGTGAGACACAGAAGGAATTCCATAGCCGCCGTCGGTGTAGTGCGCATTGCACTTGTAATTGCTAAACATGCCAGTCTCTGTACATGTTCTAATTTCGAAGATGCTGTTGATTGCCTAACTTTAGGCCACCATACCAGAGCACCATACGTAATCATTGGCCTGATGATCGCTGTGTAGAGCTTGGGAGTCAGTCCCCAAGTTCGACCCATAACACGACGGCATTGCCGGAAGGCAATGCAGGCTTTTTCAACTTTCTGGTTTAGATGTTGACTCCAGTTCAATTTACAGTCAAGTGTAACTCCCAGTTTGGTTGAAGAGTTTCGGCTTGTTGAGTCTGCCGATTTTACGTTTACTGGTAAAGAGGACCATCTCAGTTTTGGTTTGGTCGTTGTTTTTGACGAATGGTTTTCTTATATGCAGATTTGTGTTCTTGAAATGAACGCCAGTCTGCTTCGTCTTTTGAATTTTTTGCTTTGTTAAACAATTTTCTGAGATTTGTTCTCATTTTGTCTAGCTCCTTGCACCACCGTGGTGCATTTTTAGGGTTGACTACACTTAAAGGACAAGCCTTTTCATATGAGTTAATGATGACGCTTTGAAGATTGTTAACGCAATTTTCAAGTGTTACAACATTTACTTCATCGGGAATCTGACATTTTTCAAGTCCTGAAGATAGAAGGTCTTGAAATAAGTTCCTGTCAGTTCTCTTAGGATTACGAAAAGTCCTTTTTTCAATGTTTTTAGCATTTAGAGTAAAACATATCCATCTGTGATCAGACATAGACAGCTCAGGTGATACACACCATCCTGAGATGTCTTCGGATATTTTTGATGTAGCAAGGGTGATGTCGATCCTAGTTTGAGCACGAGAAGTGACAAAGGTAGGTTCGTCGCCCTTATTAAGAATGTCCAGGTTAGTGCTGGTGATATATTCACATAGCGATCTGCCTCTAGAATTGACGTCTTTGCTACCCCAGATAGGATGGTGTGAGTTAGAGTCACATCCAACAATAAGATGCTTGTGATTGCTTTCACAGAACTCTACCAGCTTTGCCAGTTCTGGACTGGGAGGAGGCTGTGCAGAGTCTGTGGGTAGGTAGCAAGAAGCTACGACAATGTCTTCGCTTTGATCAGTAACTCCACTAAGAACTGTAGTGAGGTCGCGTGAGCAAAACTGTTGTAAGACTACAGTTTGGATGTGTTTAGGTACAACTATACACGTCCTTGTATTCTCAATACCAAAACCATTGATGATAGAATTGGTGTTGTCGCCTAATCCACACACCTTGGATTTAACAACCCAAGGTTCTTGGATCAGGGCTATACTGTTCTGCTTATTATCTAGGTGGCGTCTCAGACAGGAGCTTGCCGCCCGACAATGTTGCAGATTTATTTGGACAAACCGAATAGGATTTGGGTTGTTAAGATGTTGACGGGTCATTTTGGGAGATGTCCGAGAGAAGCAGGGTCTCAAGCTCTTGCAGTTCAGCATTCTCCTTGGATTCCGTCTCCATAGGAGTTGCAGCCTGCGGCGACTGAGTTTCAGAGACACCTGCTGGGCTTTGGTCTAGCTCGATAGACTTTAACCTTACGGTGAGTTGCGAGAACTGGTAGAAGAGTTTCTTCCCACGACTCGCTATTATTTTGGCATCTGTGTCATCGATGCCGAAAACAAGGACTCTACCCTTCTGTTCTTCCTTGATGGCATCGTGAAAGATGCACCAATTTAGAACCTTAAGGGAGCTGTTGCTAGCCGCCAACCTCCGGACGACAGTCTCTCTGTTTTCGGCTTTACCCGGAATCCAGACAGCTGCCGTCACTAGACGTGGCAACTGGCTCACCGCTACCACCTCTAACTGGGCGTTGTCCCACAGTTGGGAGAGTTTGCTCACTGTGTTTTTTAGCCATTCAAGAGAATGGTTATTAACGCAAGAGATGCGAAGAATCTCCCCTGAGTATTGCTACCCATTGAAGATTGGGGGCTGTTCTCCTTCCTTCAAGGCGAACAAGCAGTTGTCAAGACACTTTGACAGCAGCTCCTGAAGAATCTCAACCTTGGAGGGGGATATCTTGCCAACAGGGTTAGTTCGGCAGATGACAGCAACCCGTAGTTGGTTTGAGGCCACCTTCGAATAGCTGTCTCCTGCTTTCCGAACCGCTGTTGGGGGAGGTTTAGATGGTACACTCTTTACCACCTTATTTTTGGTCTGTTGGGGTTTTTTCTTCTTCTTAGCGTTGCCGCCAGGCGAAGGTTCGGACGATCCGTTAGACCGAAGACGTTTGGCACTACCAGAACTGCCAGCCGAAACCACTGGTTTGGACGGTTGTCCAGAACCTGAGGGGTTAGCACCTTTCTGATGTGCCGAAGACACGGGAGCAGGCACCTTGGAAGAGTTAGCTAGTGCCAGCTCAGCCAAACGCGCCTTCCGTCTGCGTTTTTGCTCAGCACCACTGATTCTACGCCTACGCTTAGTCTCAGCGGGTTGAGCTGAGGTTTACGGGTTTAAGAGCCCACCCGGAGAGGCTTTAGCCACCTGGATCACATCCATGAGGACAGAGACTTCATCCCCCCAGCGCCTCACCCGCCGCGGAGCCCCAAGAGGGAACGTTGAACTTCAACGTCAAGGCATACTGAAGGGATATAGCCCCCAGAGGTGGCAAACAACACGCGAAGGTTGCAAGTTGTCAGACGAGGTGGGCTAGACACTCGTCGACGCCTGGGCCCCCTGTGTGCCCACCATCTTCCAGGGTCTCACCCTGGCGACGGTCTGACCCGACGCCACAGCCGATTGATCGAGGTGGGTTAGTCCCGACCGCCCGTCTAGGTGAAATCCAGGCCAAAGTGGAGTGTTGTCTCGCGACTCAGCCACCAGGATCCCTTCATCCAACCGACACGGGTCGCCACGCACGGCACAAACACGTGGGAGGGTGGTCCACGGCAATGACCTTAGTGAAACGCATGCGAGGGGTTTAAGCCCCGAGCGGCCGCACATAATCACCGCTAACCATAACCAAAGGATATGGCCGTTCCCCTATCCGCCACCTGGGGACGCGCCTGGTAGTTACCCCTCAACCTCAGGGATAAGCACTTTTTTCTACTATAATTTCTCCTTTTTTCATTTCTTGAGTTTTCATCTCTTGAGTTTTCGTCTCACTTTCTGCCAATTTTGGTTTGAACATATTTAATTTAGTTCGCGGCGTTTGTTTCAACATCATTTCTGCAGGAGTTTTTCCTGTACTAGTCGATGGTGTTGTTCGATATGCCAACAAGAAGTTATCAATACACTGTTGTAACTTTCTGGTTTGATTTCTTGTTTGGTTGCTGTATAACTGCTTCTTCAAATTTGCTTTTACGGTAGCTACATGCTTTTCTGCGATTCCATTGGATGGTGGATGGTATGTTGGAGAATTTAGTAATTTTATTCCATTTGCTTGACAAAAGGTTTAAAATTCTTTCGAATTAAATGGTGGACCGTTGTCCGCTACGATAATTTCGGGTATGCCGAATATTGCTATGACATTTCGGATCTTGGAAATAGTGTTTGTCGCGTTGGTGCCATTCATTATCTGAACATCTAACCATTTTGTTGTGCTATCAATGATTAACAGTAATTTCTGTTTTTCAAAGGTTAAGAAATCTATATGAATTCTATGCCAGTTTCGTGTGGATTTTGGCCATGAAATTAAATTTCTATCAGGTTGTTTTGGTGAAAAAGTTTGACATTCTACACAATTTTTAACTTTTTCTTCAATTTCTTCATCCAGTTTTGGCCACCATACGTCACTTCGGGCTGTCATTTTCATCCGGACAACTCCTGGATGTTGTTCATGTAATAGCTCTAATACTTGTTGACGCAATGAGCTTGGAATTATGACTCTTGGTCCCCATAGGAGACAATCGTCTTCGATACTTAGAAATAATTTTCTGTCAAAATATGGCTTCAGATTTATATCAGCATTGTTTGTAGGCCAGCCTATTTTAGTTAACTCTATTGCTTTTACTAAGTTTAAATCCTTTTTTGTTTCTGATTTAATTTGATCTATTGAGATTGGAATATGTTTATCCTCCGATAAAATACAATAAATTTCTTCATTACTCGTATCCTTGGTGGGTAAGCGTGATAACGCGTCTGCATTTGCTAATAGTTCAGCTTTACGGTACTGAATATCATAATTGTATGCAGATAATATAATTGCCCATCGTTGTAATCTAACATTCGTGACAGTAGGTAATCCTTTCTTAGGATTAAAGATAGTTCTCAGTGATTGATGGTCCGTGATTAATAAAAATTTTCGACCATATATAAACTTATGAAACTTTTTGACAGCATATATAATTGCTAAAGCTTCTCTTTGTACCTGTGCATAGTTGCGTTCGGCTGCATTGAGAGTGCACGATGCGAACATGAGTGGTTTTTCCACCCCGTGGTTGTCTATTTGACTTAGGACCGCTCCACATCCGTACGGTGATGCGTCGGCTGCTATTATCAATTGTTTATTCGAGTCGTAGTGAGCTAAGCATTCGCTATTTAGCAAAAGTTTTTTACTAGTTTCAAATGCCACTTGGCATTGTTTTGTCCAAATAAACCTTTGATTCTTCTTTAGTCACTCATTTAATGGATACATTTGGGTTGATAACATAGGCACGAATTTTTCATACAAATTTAACATACCTAGGTACGATTTGACTTGACTTGCATCCTTAGGGACTGGTGCATTCACGATGGCCTGCACTTTTGACTCAAGTGGTTTGATTCCGCTGGCACTGATGCTGTGACCCAAGAACTCGACTGTGGTTTGGAGGAATTTGCTCTTCTCTTTATTTACTTTGACATTAAATGTGGATAATCGGCTTAGGACCTCTTGTACTCGACATACACAATCTTCGATACCAGATCCACCTATGATAATATCATCAATGTAGACCGCGACTCCAGCAATTCCCTTCAGAATTTCTTCCATGGTTGATTGAAATATGGCTGGTGAACTAGATACACCAAACGGTAATCGGACATACTGAAATAATCCCAAATGTGTATTAATGGTTAGTAACGGTTGCGATTCTTCATGGACTGCTAATTGTAGATATGCGTTGCTGAGATCCAACACTGTAAATACTTTACTACCTGCTATCGTTTGCAGTGGTCTGTCATCAACATCGGATTTAATATTTTCTTAAAATCTACTACGATGCGCACGTTACCTCCCCTTTTTGGTACCCCCAATATGGGGCTTGCCATTTCACTGTGTTTGACCGGGACAATGACGCCATCTGCTTGCAACTGCATTAACTCCTTCTCGATTACTTCTTTCGTAGCATACGGTACAGTGTATGGTTTATGAAAGATTGGTGTTGCTCCTTCCTTGAGAACCAGACGGGCTTTGTATACCTTTATACAACTGTTGCGGTTTCCATCGAAGACCTCCGGATACTTTCTGAGGAATTTATCTTCTTCAGCTTCCACGGTTGAGGGTATAGCCCAGGTTGTGTCAGGTACTAGGATATTGGACTTAGGGAAACCCCTTGTGAAACCTTGTTTCCAGTTTGGACATAGTACATCTAGCCAGTTCCTACCTATTAGAGGATATATATCATTTTTTGTATTTACTACTACTAACGGTAACTTTTGAGTGAGTGACTCGACCTTAACGTAAATTTTTCCTTTAAATTGTAATGATTCTCCTGAGACAGTATTGACTTTATTCTTATGTGATTCTAATTTAACATTTGACAAGTGAGTTTGATAAAAAGAATAATTAATGATACTTATACTAGCTCCCGTATCCACTTCCATCATCATCGTGATGTGATTGACCTTCACATTCATTCGGACTGGTTCATGGACTGCACGGATGTCGTCAGCGTCACGCAGATGCGACACGTAATCCTGGAGATCGAATTCTTCAACGTCGTCTTCTTCACGTAACTGCTTCACCTTCGATCTGCACATCTTGGATACATGCCCTTTTTTTGACATGCAAAACATTCCCAATCTTTTGCTGGACACGTCTTGGGGTTGTGGGACCTTCCACATCTTCCGCAAGTTTTGACTGATTTACTTGATTGTTGATTAACATTTTGACCTGTATTATACTTCATTCGACCTGCTTGCTGCTTCAGCATCATACGTAGACTGTTTACAGTGTCTGACTGTGACATTTCGTTTGAATTATGCAATGTATTACTGTGATTAGTTGCTAATTCCATTCCTAAGGCGATTTCACATGCTTCTGCAAATGATACTTCAGCTTCCGACAGTAATTTACGCTGAATTACTGTGCTTTTTAATCCGCACACTAGCCTGTCGCGTAGTGCATCGTTTAGAAATTGATCAAACATACAGGACTGTGACAATTTTTGTAATTCCTCGATGTATTCACTGACTGTTTCCTGTTCTCCTTGATCTCGTTTATTGAACTTGTAACGCTCAGCTCGTTTTGGTGAAAACCTTTGTTTTAACGCATCTTTTAGTACTTTATACGGTTTCTCACATAGATTTTGTGGTACTAGTATACTTTTCAACACTGTATGTATCTGGGCCAATTAAGGTTATGAACAGAGGCGTTTTCATATCTTCTGCGACCTTATTTATGATGAAAAACTGTTCCATACGTTCTAAATAAGAATCAATATTGCCACTTTTTACATTGTAGTGCTCTATAATACCAATTAAGGCCATTTTTATTTAGTAGGTTAGAATTCCCACGTGTTTTTGACTGCAACACTTTACTTTACTTTACTATTGAACACAAGTAATTAGATCATTCTATTGTTAGAGACCAACATCAGATTCGACATGATGGATGATATAATCGTCTTATCAAATGATAATCAGTTTGGAATTTATTGTTGCATTTTGTTGTTGTATTATTAGATTGTTTTATGTAATTTTGTTTAGCCGCCGGCAGTCGCAAAGTGTTTACGACAGTATTCACTTGGCGCTTGCGGTGAACGGCCGCTGTTTAATGATTTCGATTTCGAGTTTTGATTTGAATAAAAATTAGTTAAAAGTGTAGCACGTATTTTTGTTATATATCAACCTCTACTTACAGCGCGTATTGAGTCGTGTTGTAGTGTTTTGTATTCAGCAGTGATTTGTTTTTTTTAAATTGTTTTGCTACCTAAATCTAACATCAGAAGTGGGATTACAATCCACTACCACCCGCAGTTATCCTAACGATTCTAGATCCACAATGGACGCTCTTGTTTCCGAGTTGGTGAAGGCCATCAAATCATCACGGACGG